>CM053762.1:66542213-66665693 GCA_028658305.1 Pachyuromys duprasi
AGGAAAGGCAGCATCCGCCCAGTTCTCACAGCCGGATCCTGCCTTGCAACATCAGTGGCGGCGGCAGCTGATGGCTGTGGTGATGCACACACACTAAGTACAGACAGAAACTTTCCTCCCGCCTCCAGGAGCACTGTGGCAGCCTGGGGGATCTCGGCGGCAGCCGCACCTGCCGAGCATCTCCCCGTGTAAAGATGTGCACAATCTCTGACCGCTGTGCCTCAGTAAAGCCTGGGGGAGAAAGGGCAGCCATGCCCTAGTAGGAGCATCCTGTCACAAGCAAAAGCTGCTGAAAGCTCTGACACCGAAGCAGGGAGAAATCTTACTGCTCATGGAAAAGATAGGATGCTAAGCGTGTCCCTGTGACGACAGTCTCCTCGTCTGGGTGTGAAACACTTCACTTTTGACCTCAGCAGGAGAACTTCGTGAACCTGGGTGAGCCTCAGTGAGCCTCAGTGGGTACAAAACCTTACACCCGCTTCTCCTCAGCCACCATTTCTTTGATGAGGCATCACTTCAAGTGCAGTACACGTAAGTGCTGCACTAAGGTACAGGCACCTCCTCCAACCTCTAGAGGTTCACACTGGCCATAACCGCAAGCGCCGTGTTCAGCTCACACCAGAAGATTCTCCTGCTTGACCCCCACTGGACCCAACAGACGCAGCAGCCCTGTCTCACACTGGCCTTACAGGAGACCCTTGTGCGACACACAGCTAAGTGACAAAGAGCCAGGCTGCCACTAGGTTCGAAAAATAAGCCACAGGTCACTATTCCTGACCCTGTTACCTCACAGATATTTGGGGCACAGCCGTGTTTGGTCTGAAGTTTGCTCTCATTTTAACAACAGCTGTGAGGGGAATTACAAGAAGGAGAAGTGAATTCACACTTGCGTTTCTTACCATTGGGGGTGGGGGTCACCAGGGTAGACAGAAGCCACCCGAGCACTTCCCTCACCTCTAACCATTTTCCTTCACCTGAAATGCCCACTCTCCTCCACGTCATAAATCCGTGTTTGAATGTGCACTCCAGCTCTGCTCCCCCACACGCCTTCTCCAGGCATCGTGGACTCAGCTGGACATTTCCCGTGGCCAAGAAACACACCTGGGACTGTGGAGGTGGTTTGTGACAGGCTGGCGACCACCGTGCCTTCTGTACACCCTTGCAGATGTGTCTTCTACACCCAGACGCTGGCTGGCGAGGGACAAGCTGGGACACTCCCTGGTGTCCTCCCACAGGCGGGGACCCGGAGAGGGAGGCTGAGGGAGGCTGTGAGCTTCAAGGACACGCTCAGCGTGCAGGAACTGTGGACACGCTCCGTGCGCAGGGATGGAATCAGGTGAGTTTGTATGTCAAGAAAGTGAGAGGAGACAAGACAGACAGGACTCGGCAGTCAACTCAGAAAGAGAAACTACAGTTCAGCAGGAACGGCAAGTCTCGGGACATAGGCACACATTCATTCGCACGTGCGTGGGTGTGTGCGTGTGCGTGTGTGTGTGTGTGTGTGTGTGTGTGTGCGTGCGTGCGCGTGTGCCTGCGCGTGCATGTGCGTATGCCTGTGCGTGTGTGTGGGTGTGGTGGTGGTGGTGGGTGTACGCAAAGGCTGATTCTAGAGAAACAGAAGGCCAGGAGGTCACAGGCCCTCATCAGCCTAGAGCAGGAGAGAGGCGATGTGCCAAGGTCACAATTTAGGCCACAATACCTTCCCCCAGCACATCACAGCATGTGAACACCACAACAGAGACCTCACTTCTGCACCTGCGTGACGCAGCAGGATTCTCCACCAGGTTGTTCCAACTCCAAGTTTCTCTCTGGGTTCAAGTGTTGATGGCCAGCTCGCCAGCGCAGTCACGTCCCTGTGTCCACACACCCCCTCCTGCAGGCCCTGCTGTGTCCTGGAGCCCCCCCCTTCTTGCCCAGTGTCTCTGGGCACCACGCTACATTCCAGCAGCCCCAGACTTTCCTTCTGTCAACAGAAGCCCGGGCCTGGGCTGACTCGCCATTGTTTGTGTCAGAATTTATGGTTCGGTGGAGGGAAGTGGCACAGGGCTGGGTGGGGTGGCAGGGGTGAGGTTGCTACCAGTGAGATAATCTAGTATTTTCTCTGCTCTATCCTCCGTATCTCGGTGACCAGAGGCCTGGGCCGGCCAGCTCCGGACGCACCCAAGATGCCACTTTCTCTTCTGTGTGCTTTCTTCTACACATATGAATTCAAAGTTTTGTTGGGACAATGGAAGTCACACACATTACACATATGAAGCAGCAGTACAAACACAGACAACTGTAGTTTCCCGTCCGTCTAAGACCCCTCGCCCTCTCCCACACCCCTCAACCTCTTCTTAGCAGCCACTACCAATGGACTGTGTGTGCTTCCCGGAATTTCTCATGCCTGATATTCTATATATACCCGTAGAAAAACACAGATAAAGCCCTGGCTACAATCACACAGCATACATAGCACTCTGTACCTTCTATTTGTACTTGACAACACTCTTTGGAGACAACAGATATGCTTTTTAGAGCTGTGTGATATTTCACTGAGTAGATGTGCTTTGAAATACATCTTTTTGTTTAAAAAATTCTATAGCACTTAGGAAAATTTACAAGAAATGTAGGTTCATTAGGAAAACCCCCTATTTCTCTTTTTTTAAAAGTCAAGTGTGTGTGCGTGTGTACCTCCCTGTGTGTGTGTGTCCTCACCTGTGTGTGGAGGAATGTGGAAGCCAGATTTATTTCTGGTATCTTACTCTATTTCTCTCCACCTTAGCTTAATTTTACTTGTATTTCTGAGACAGGCTCTCTCCCCCCAGCATGGAGTGGCTGTCTGAGAGCCCCCAGCATGAGGGTACAGCTCACACTGCTACCCCGACATTGCCTGGGGTCAAGGGTCTGACCTGGGATTCTCATATCTGTGCAGCAAGCCTGTTACCCACTGTGCAAATCCTTTTAAATTGTCTAGCTCATCACTAGTCTATGAGTGACTATGCCGGGGCCCTCACGTGCTCACTAACTGATGATGACTTCCTTGTCCCTGTCCTGGCTACTTCCAGGCCTCAGAAGTCATAGTCATTTGCTAAACATTGGCTCCTACCCTCATCAACTCCCAGTGCCAGGGTGCTCTCGCCTGAGGCCTGGTCCACCGTGACAGCACATGGCTGAGTGCACTCAGGTTCCCAGGGCTGAGCCTGCCTTGCATTTGTAGAACCCAGGTCCTCAGGGAGTGCAGTGTCCGGGAGCAACACCAGGGAATCCCATCTGCCCAAACTGGCTCGTTCCACTCCTACTTGATAATGCAGTCTTGCTCCTCTGTTCCTTCAGTGGTCTGTGCGTGGTAGGCCTGTGTTACTCACAGACCTTAACCTGCTCACCCCACAAATCTCTCAGGCAACGGGACCCCAAACATTCCAACTGAACTGCAGATTGGAAACGCCTGTGCATTATCATTGGATGGTTCTGAAACTCAGTCATCCAAGCAGAAAGGAAAAACATGGAAACTTTCTCCGTGAGACAAACAGCACAGCTGCCCTCTGGCCTGGAGCCCGCAAGGCAGGGGCAGCCAGGCAGCGATGTTGCTAATGTGCCGTGTGCTCTTCCCTGGAGGGTCCTCCTGGACACCCAGCTGAACAAGAAAAGACCCCACTGTGTCTCCAAGCCCCTCTGCCCCTGACCTAAAGCAGCAGCAGCTGCTTGAAGACCTGGCTTGGGGGAAGCCATTCTCCGCAGCTTTGGGAACAGCCATGTTTGCTCCAGATTTATTCTGTCTTTAACTACTTGGCATTTACACAAGAGCTCCCAGAGTCCCGAACTCACCCCAGCTGGATGAGTCTAGAAGGAGGGGGCAGGGGAGGACAGCTGTTTCAGCACCTCCATCCTTGGAAAGAGCTGGAAGAGACCCAGGGCTGATGTCGCAAGCCAGAGAAACTCTTTCCTAGACAGATGCAGAGAACGGGGCCTATGGGGCAGAGCGGGCTGAGTGCTGACCTTAAGGGAAGAGGTTATGGTGAGTTTGTCACTAGCCCCCGCATTCCCTGCACATTCCTCCAAGTTCCCCAGAGTACCTGGGCTAACCTGGTCATGGAGGGCATTTACCAGGGTAGGGTGGGAGGGTATTCTATCTCAGCCCTCAAGCACAAATCAAGTCTGCCGTCTGTTTCTCTTTGGTCCTCTAGTCACACAAATTGTTATTACTGTTTGGGATTGTGGAATGAAAATGAAGAGAATGGCTTTACAAAAATGATATGGAACTTAAATCTCAGTGTCTCTAAATAAAGTTTGATTGGCACATGACAATGCCTGTTTGTTTACGTAGTACCCATGGCTGCGTGCACACTGCAAGGCCAGAGCTGAGCAATTATCATTCAGACCAGATGGCCACAAATCCTGAGAAGGTTGCCATCTGGTTTGTCCTTTACAGAGAAGTCTGTGGTCCCCATTCCAGAGCAGGCTAACAGGCAGAACCCATGGTACCATGAAGCCATGGCCGTAACAGAGCAAGATGAAGGTCTACAAGCCTTTTATTCGTAAAGTTAAAAATCTAACACTAAAGCAGCATAACGTTTTGCATGACAGGCTTACTATTGACAAAAAATATTATAATGTTTTAGATGACTGTTATGGAAAACTGAATTGCCCTATTTCACTATGTATCCCAGGCTGGCCTGGACTCATCAGCTAGCTGGGGCTAGCCTTGAACATACAGTCCTCTAACTTTTCCTTCACAATCGCTAGAAACAATAGAACTCTTGTTTTTAATGGCATAACATTTTGCCAAATTGGAATTCAAAGTCAGTGTTCCTATATTTGTTTTTTTTTAAAAAAACCACACACACAGCTAGCTGAAGATTCTTAGCCAATGGGCTGTAGGTTGCCAACTCTCACTTTGAGCCAAGAAAGAAGCTGACTGTGAGTTTACAACTTTGCATTTCAGCCTGCCAGGGTAAATATTAAAAATTATTTAAAATTTTAATCTGATATAGACAGTAATATAGTTTTCTCCTGGTTACCTCAAAGCTACCTGTTCAAGCTTGGCTAACTGCACGTTGACCCTGCTGAAGAGAAGCTCCCTGGGAGGGCCAAGTTTATTCCCTGCTTCATCGGCACTGGCTTATGCGACAGCCTTTGTACATCATAGCTGAAGCAGACCTTGTGCTGAGCAGGGGTGATGGAAGAGTTGTGCAGTCAAGTATGATATGAAGAAGAATGAAGCCCTCTCTCTGGGCAATGTCAGAGGAGCAGGAAGGAGAGAAATGGGCTGGAGTCTGATTCTACTGGGGTAGCATCAAGCTAGCAGATCTCTTCACTGGATCCTATAAATGCATTTTTTTAAAAACCTAAGGTAGAGAGCATTCGGTCATGTGCTCAAAAGTGAAGAGCCTGTGTTCCCCCTGGAATTAGACCTCAGGGATTACCCAATTCAAAACCACAACGAAAGGGCTCTCTGTCTACACAATCCCAGGAGCTGAAATGACTCTGCAGATCAAGATCCTGATAATGCAGCCACGACGCTTGTCCGATCCAGAACTGTCAACACTCAATTAAGAACACACACATGAGAGTATTCACACCATCCAAGGGATAGAGAGTGCTTAAGACAGAAGAACAGAGAAGCAGGGAAAGAATAGCAGACCACCCAGGCAGAACCAGCTAGAGATCAAGGAACCATTGGAGCTCTGGGCCTCCCTGGAAGTCACCGCCCACAGAGCCAGGGGCAGAAGGGAAGGTCCCAGTGGACTGGGCTTGCCTGAGCCTCTGCCTGCCTACCCAACTCAGGGCAGGGTCTAAGGGCACTCAGCATGGTGTGCTCAAATCTCACCAGAGCCCTCCTCTGAGCCCAGGTCATGCCGCACCACAGGTATGAAACATCTCTTCCCACAGTTCACTAAGCTGTACTTAGCCCGCCCCTTCCTACTCTCACATTTCCCAAGTCAAAAACTGCCTCTGCTGTGATTTGAGTGTGCATGTTCCCCACAGTCCCGGACCCTTGGTTCTCAGGGGCTGGTGTTGTCTGTGAAGACTGTGGGCGGAGTCTAGCTGGAGGGAGTGGGTTGCCAGTGGGCGGTCTGGAGGTTTTATAGCCCTGCCCTGTTCCTGATCGCTGCTTCCCGACTGCAAACACAATGTGCCAGCCTCCTGCCCTCCCTCCATGCCCTCCCTCTAGGCTGGAATGTATTGCTCAAATTTTGTTACATGTGCATATCTCATCAAGGGAGTGTAACTTTTGAAACTTAAACACTATTGTTAATGCAACCATGTTCCTAGCCGAGCCACCATGGTATAAAATGGCAACTTCTCCTCAGTGTTCCCTCAGCAACGGCACACTGAGCTCCGCACACACTGATCAAGACTCATTGCTACTCTCAATGTCTCAATTTGAATTCAGTAAGATATGTATGAGCCATGGGCTTGGGACACTTGAGGAAGGAAGTCTACTGGCCAAAGAAGCTTGAGGAGGAAGCATGAGATTGATGGCTCATGTCAAATGGAGCCCTTTGTGCGCCTGAGGGGTGGTGTGGAGGGCTCAAGTGTGTTTTCTGTCTACATTTCTTCATGGCACTCTTTAAGAAACGGAAACATGGGTTTTCTGAGTCTTTACACATGCTGCCAACGATGTGCTGGGCCTCCAATCTGCCTGAAAGTCTCTTAGACAAGGATGACAGCAGAAAGAGACCAGGTCAAGGGGAAGGTCTGCAGAATATGCTTGCAAACCGCCTCCTGCAAATGGCTTGCTCTGCTCACGAAGGGCCTGGAGATGCCTCCTTCAAATTGCTCACGGGCCCACAAGACAGGCACTGACTGCACTTCAATGCTAAGTGTTTCCAAAATAAGCATAAGCTCGGTAGACACACGGGAAGTGGTCTGAGTTCTGTGTCTGGGCTGCTGAAGCCCATGCCCTGCTTACACTTTCCGGCTGGCCCTATGTAGATGCCTGAGTGGAATCTAGAAAAGGTTGAGGGCAAGAGGACAGTAGAAGAAGCCCCGGGTGAATGTGTGCTGGTGGCACGAGCACTGACCAAGGACCACAGCCTCAGATCCACGGGAGAATAACGAAGCCGCCCTCAAAGTGAGGCTGAGAGGGCTGGCAAAGCCTGCCCTGGTCTGTGTGGATGCTGACGTGTGCAAAAATGTCCACCATAGCTTCTGCCCCACCAATGTCTATGACATGAAGTCTGCACACACTGCTCCTACCAAGATTAGCTAACCCTGCCTCCTCATTCAAATCTGGATGGACTGAGCCTGCCTCCTCATTCAGCTGGGCGCAATACCCTCACCTTCTTGTTCAACCCATCATAAACAGGTTGGAGACGGCAACCCACATGCTAAAATCACAGCCCTTTCTAGGACCTGCTGGCAAGATTTCCTTTCTCAGTTGTACTGACTGACTGATTGATTGATTGATTGATTGATTGCCTCACTGCGTGTGTGTACATGTGGGGGGGGGAGGTCAGAGGACAATCGGTGGGAGTCAGTTCTGTCCTTCTACCAAATGGGCCCCAGGGATTGAACTCAAGTCACCAGTCTTGGTGACAATAGTCTTTATTGAGCCACCTTACCAGCCCACACAGATAGGACTTCTTCATTCTCCTGAATGTGTCCCCAGTGGCCAGGAGACTGTGAATGTACACAAAGATCCTTACAAAACTAAATGTAAACGCAAGATGAAAGTCAAATGTAAGAGCGAAATCCAAAGAGCTGATTTCCTTAGTTTCTACAAAATTAATTCTGAAAGACAAACAAGTCATCGTAAAATACAAGATATGAATAATTCATATGAACAGAGAAAACACACACACACACGCAAACATAGGAAAAAATGTTCAGTATCGCTCAGAATGACAGAAACCCAAATTCAACTTGCAAAAGGAACTCCACACCATTCTGGGGTAGGGGAGGGGTGACAGAGTGTGACACTCTGCGGATGAAGGTGTAAGGAAGCTGGCACTAGCTAATGAGATTGAACAGGGACACAGCCAGGCCAGATTTGCAAAACACACTTGTAGTCCAAGCTTCTGGGAGGCTGAGGCAGAAGGATTGCTTGACCCTGGGAGACTAGACCGGAAAACACAGTGAGACACCGTTCTTCCTACGGAGACAGCACACCCCATGTCCTACGAGAGCAAACCGGTCAAATCTGTACGAATTCTAAACACACACAAACAAAAATAAATCCTAATAAAACAAATCAAACAATAAAGCCACGCAAGGAGCACAGCAGCTCCCCAGGCAATGGTGAGCTGAGGGACAGTTCTCAGCCTGAACCCAGGCAGCTGCAGAGGCTCCGCCTTCAGGAAACGGAGAGCTGCACATAGGTGACAATTGTTACACGGATGGCATTCAAAGGCTGGGACAAGGGGACATGAATAACAGGAGCCTTCATTTCTAGTATACGCTTTGGCTTTCTAAATCCTTATACCAAAGAAAGTGGACAGGAGTGGAAGGAGCGGAGAGAAGGAAACAGGGCAGGGCTGCAAGAGGCAGCCGAGACAGGAAAACCTCTGAAGGGCTGTGTGTGTCCTTGTCACATCATCACAAGGCTAGGACATGAGGGATTTTGCATTCCAGCCTGGGAGCTCCTGATTCTCATACAAAATCTGTGACAAGCTTGAGACTCTTACCTAAACACCAGTGCAAAGGTATGTCTGCTTGAAAACACAGACGAGACTGCACTGAATTCCTTATAGGACAGCGAGGCTTTCAGAAATATTGTTAATACTACTTTAAACCACTTGAAATAACTCCTACTAAAAAAAAAATAACAGAAATAAAAGGAGAATGGAAAATGGAATTTTCCCAGTTGGGCCCAAGCAGCTTGGAAATCAAACTGTTCCCCTTTTCCCTGGCTGATGGGAGAGGCGATTCTTTCTGGGAGGGCAATGGGAGCACATGAACCGAGGGCTGTGAATCCTCACCTGGGAGCTGCAAAGGCTAAGACACCTCCTTTCCGATGTGGACAGGGACAAGGTCTAAACAGACAGGCTGGGCGCAAGGGCCTTGAGACCTGGTGACGGCCTGACCAAATGCAAGTCACTCACCCACAACGGAGGTTGTGGCCAGCATGGACTGCCCTAGAAGAACAGGGCAAGTCACCAAGAGGAAGGGGCAGGTGACTGAAGAACTATGTCCCCAGGGTTAACCTTCAGGGTCAGGTTCTGGAAGACAGCATCTGAGAGGTGGAGCAATTTGATCTCATCATTTAGGCCTCTTTATCAGCCACCAACCTGGGCCTTGCCTGGGCCGCACTGTGGCAGCCTGAGCCTTCCCTTGCTCCATCAACGGCCTCATGTCTGCAGTCTCAACACTGCTCCAAGTGATGAAACAACATCACTGGGAATATCTGCTGAGGGCTCTCTGAGAAGGGCCATTGTTCCTCTATTTAGGCCAGCTGTGAGTGTGGACGAGGGACATTCATTATCCAGGACATTTGCCAACAAATGAGAGACAGCTGTTGGGCTCGAATGTCGTGTGGCTGCACATTGCCTTCGGTGAGGGTTATTTTCCAAGTGGGAACATCATTTCTTCCAGATGCTAAGAAAGAGGAAGAATGCTCACCTTCCTCAGCTAAGACAGAGCCCACAGTCCCTCACTAACCATGTGTTGCACGAGGTGTCATAGGGTCACACAGCCCCCAGTTTCACACCTACCTCTTGTCCCACAGAAAAGGCCTGGGCAACAGCTCAATCCACTGCCACCCGGGAGCCGCCACAGCCAGGGACAACGCCTTGCCTTGTTTCTCCTGTCAGGTGCCCATGGCAGGGCTGGGCCTCCGTGCTCAGAAGGGAGCCACAAAAGCCCAGGTCCAGCTGACAGAGACACACGGGGGACTTTACAGAAACTTCTAGAAGCCATGAAGAACAAAGTGAATGCCTACCTGTGTGTCAAGCACTCTACTGACACACATTCTGAAGGCTGAAAACGAGCCATGGGGCTTACACAGGAACGCTGGCAACAGAGCCCCCCCTGCACCTTGTGGGGGTTGGGGGCAAACAGAGGTCCCAGTGTATCGGCTGGGACCAGATTTTACTTGGAAAGTCTTCTAGGAGGAATGTCCCTAGGAGTGCGCTCCCAGTCGTGAGAGACAGACCGAGCCTGGGGAGACCCGAGGATGGCGGCTACTGGCTTGATACGTCAACAGCTGCAGGCCATCTGAGGAGAATGACCACACACGGTAGATCAGGTTAGCCCAGGCAGAGTTGGCTCAAGAGTTAGGGTACCAGTAGGCTGGCTGTGAGCTTTGTATTCATGCTGTCTCTGTCTCCACTCTCTCGTCCTCATGGTAAAGATGGCAATGTTAGCTGCTGGGCCCTTGCTTTCTCTACCCCCACACCCAGTTCTGATGTTGCTGGCTTGGAAGAAGATGAAAGCGTCCGATAGGAAAGCCTGGGGAAGCCTTTTATTAACATTCTCAGTTTAGCTGAGTTCAGACAGCAAGCCCCTACATTCCAGGAGACTTCGCCCTGAGCAAAGCAATGCTAAGAATGCCAATGAAAGGTTCCAAGACATTGTTCCAATGGGAACACTGCCTAGCCAACCCTGGAAGGTACAGAAACCCTGTAACGTGGGGAGGGGTGTTATTGGGTAGTTCAAGATCTTCCCACTACCTCTCAGGAGTCTCTAGGGATTAACCAAGACAATGGGCAGAAATGTCCAGGGATGGGTGTAAGTGATCAATGTGAGCATGGTCACCATTGATGTGTACGGCGCGGCTAATGCACGGCGTCCTGTATCAAGTGCTTTTTATGCAGTGGCTGGAGGGCGGCTACACTCAAGCTCTGGTTCTGGTTACCTGCCACAGGGCTTCTGATGTGACTGCCTGCGATGTTCATGAAGGAATGTACTTTGAAATAAGACACACTAATACCTGTAAATCATTTCTCAAGGTCCTGCTCTTTACTCGAAATCACAAGGCTGCAGCACTATGGAGCAGAAGGATGGGGGGCTAAGGCTAATAGGTGGGTTCTCCCGCTGGCAGGGACACTGCTGCACAGTGCGGGGCAGCAAGGTGTGTTCTCAGTAAGCCAGCTCTGTGTGGGAGTAGCCAGTGCTGAGCCTGCCCTTGTAGCTGCAGCCAGGAGGCACAATGGTTCTCCAGGCTCAGTGGCAATGCATGACCACCCCAAGGCAGCAGGAGCTGGGACTGGTCAAACACAGCACCTAATACAGAGCATCCCCCAAGGAGAGGGCTTTCTGAAATCCCAGCCAGCGTGCTTTCCCCATGGGCCCTGGTCTTGTGGACTTTTCCCTTCTCTGTGCTTTGCCAAGTGAAGGCACCCAGGCTTTCGGCAGGCACGCCAGCATGGGGGGTCTGTGGTTTGCAGGGAGAAGATACTCTTTACCAACCTGACTCTCCCTGCACCTTTCCTTCCAACCATGCTATCATCAGCCAATCTCGAAGGGAGTCCGCCCTCCCCATGTCTCCGTGACAGGGAGAGTTTACCACCCACAGCTACTCCCGCAGCGAGGACCTGCGGGAGCAAAGGTGCTGTGGCTACCACGGCACTGTGGACTTCTCTTAGCCTGGAACTGTACTCTGCCCTTCAGAGCTACAACAGCCCCCTTCATTTACAGTGTTTCTGAAACACTTTTACACATGGGTTTCCTTCACCAGGTATTGAACAGTGATAGCTATGGGTGGGAAAACTCCAGGCTATGGCACTAAAGAACCAACAAGATACCCAGTCTTCATACTGACAGAATCAAAACCAGCTCTCCATGATGACCTGGCATCTGCAACCAGCCCACAGCTCAGAGCGGCATTTCAGAGAGTAGAGACTGTGAGCACCACAAATAAACCCAGCATCCAGGGCAGGCTCAGTCCTGTAAATGCTACCACCCATCAACCGTTAGCATTCAGGGGCTGTAACCAAGGGCTGAACAAGGTCTCAGTCAATTCTGACAACTCACACAGGAATATGGTATCAGCCTCTTCCTGATAAAGAAACTGAGGCTCAAGGGTGTAGCTGTCCAGCGCTGCAAGTGTCCAGTACAAAGCCACAGATCCTACGGTTTCGAACATCATTTATTTCCCCACAGCAAACACGGACCTCAGACACTGAGCAGCAGGAGAAGCTGACTATTCTGAAGGAGAAACAACTGGAAGATGCTGGGAGCCTCAGAGGTGAAATGACTCTACCTTTATGGGAAGAATGTGAACCATCTTTGGAGTATCCTAGGAAGCAGCCCAAGCCCAGGGGCCACAGCGCTTCTTCCAGGCTTTCAACATACACTCAACCTCCTTGTTAAAATACGGTCGGCTGCAGTAAGCTTGCAGCACCTGACTCTTTGGAAGGCATGAGAGAGTATTCTTTTGGGATACTTGGCTCTCCTGGGTCGGGTGTTTTAATTCCATGATAGTCTACCTGGCGGTGGCCAAGCCATTGGAAGATGCAGTAGAGAGTAGAAGGATCAAAAGTGGAATCGCACTTTGTGACAGTTCTCAGAATGAGACACAAATCCCAGAGCATGTTGGAGCTCTCTACCCTCCCTCTCAGAAGTCAACTCCTATCCTACTAAACACACACCATTCTAATACATGATGGCCTCAGAGCTTCTGGGCCTGTCTGCATGTAAGGCTCTTCCTCCCCACGTAAATCTCAACTCAGATGTCCTGTCTTCAGAGTGTCTCCAGCCCCTCTGGCTGATGTCTGACACTGTACCAACCCCAACAAGGTTCTCTCACATTGTTGGGCTTTCTTTCACGTTCCTCCTATCAGCGTCTGAGCATCTCCTGAAGAGGTGCTGGCTGCTTTATGATGGCCTTTCCAGCAGGAGAATCTAAGTTAGGACTCAGCCCCATCCAGCATCATGCCTGGCTACTGCATGTTTACATAGCAAAGCCCCAAAGTACCCACTGTATAAACACTAAAAATACTGTGAAAGGAGTTGTGTGAGACCACTGGTAAGGTCATGATGACATCACAAATCCCAACTCAGAAAGAGCTGCCATGGCCCTGAGCAGCAGACATCTGAACTTTGAAAAACAACAGGCAACAGATCAATACTACTGCATCTCTTGAGAACTCAGAAAATGGAGTCATAAGTATGGCATCCGGGTCCAGAAAGGCAGAGCATAAAGTAAGCATTGTTGGCCAATGCCAGGTCAAAGGGAGAAGTTAGCTATACATAACCTGCTATAGCAAGAACTGCAACTTTGGCTTCTTTAAAAAACAGCAATATTATAATATGATTTTGTTTCAATCCCAGGTTTGGGGACATGGGGCTGCTTCTCAGCAGCTGACTGTGATTTGCCTTATGCTCTGGAAGGGGTGTGGTTTTACCAGCTACAAATAGTTTTTGCAAGTATGTGACATTTGGAATTTCAAAGGATGTATAAATGCTAGAGACCGGATAGGTGTACCTGGTTGGTGGTTGATGCTGTTGTTTGCAATTGGTTCCAAGTTGTCAAGTTGTCATGGGCAAAGAAACAAGAAGTTAGATATTCTGACAGCAAAGATCAAACTTGCCCCAAGGAACTCAACGCACTAATCAGCAGGAAGCGGTCTAATGATAACGATACCCCATCTCCCTCTATCCTTTTTTCTTTCTTATCTAGTGTTAGGGGTTGAAAGGAGAAGAGTGAAGGGATGCAGAAGGGTGGAAGAGAAAAAGGAACCCACAAGGTAGAAACATCTTCTACAACTCATCCCTAGCTCAAAGCTGACCTCCGCATAGGTCCCCTTTCCTGAAAGCACCGAGCTTTAGTCTGTGGCTTGAAATGAAGGTCGATTTTGCTGTCCACTCACCAGCCCACACCAGGGAAGATAAGCTTTTCTCTCGCCCACACTTAACATCCCCAGCAGGTCCTGGCTCTGCCTCCTGGGCCTAGGGAGAGCAAAACACTGGCTACAGGAAGCAGGGCACCACAGACCCCGATCCAAGCTCTTTGCACATATACCTTTGAATCTCAAAAGAAGTTAAAAAACAAAAGACAGGGAAACAACTTTGAATTCAAGTGGGAATAGAAATTGTGGAACATAAAAAGATCAGTGGTCAAAACTGTCCAAGTCAGACCAACCCAGAATAGGAGTATATAACTATATTGCTTTTATAGGACTGTTTCACATACGCCAGATGGAAGGGAGCAGAATAGGACCTGGATTAGACTCTAGTGATCTTATGTCAGGTATTAGAAATACCAAAATCCGCTACTTCTTGTTCAACTGGACAGACACTTTGATGCTGGCTGTTGGCCACGACCTGTACTTAGCAATGCAGACCCAAAGATGACTAAAAAAATGGCACACAGGGTGGCTGGTGGCAACTAAAAGATGCATAAAGATAATAAAAGGCCAGCCTGACCATGCCAGGCGCAAAAGAGAGTGGTCGGGACTGTCCTCCCTCTGTGACATGTGGGACGGCTGCCTTCCCACCCCCACTATGGCTCTGACAGTTCTACGTGGACTTTACGGTCTCTTCTCACAGCCTCCTGGGAAAAGGGTCTTCAACAGGCCAACAACTCGTGGGGCAGGCACAGGGCAGAAGAACCCCTTCCAGTGTCCCATAGGACACTACTTCAGTGTCCCATGTGACACTACTTCAGTGTCCCATGTTGCCTTCCTCTGCCTAATTCTGCACTGAGTTAGAATTACATGTCGACTTCTGGTAGCATGGGTAGAATGTAATACATAATTTCTCTTCTTCTCAGCCCCCATGGCCTTTCAAATGGGTGTGCCGCTCCCTGTGGACTGTGTTCTGCTTCCTGTGGACAGTGTTCCACTTCCCATGGACTGTGTTCTACTTCCCGTGGACAGTGTTCTGCTTCCTGTGGACAGTGTTCTGCTTCCTGTGGACAGTGTTCCACTTCCTGTGGACTGTGTGCCATTTCCTGTGGACAGTGTTCTGCTTCCTGTGGACAGTGTTCCACTTCCCGTGGACTGTGTTCTACTTCCCGTGGACTGTGAGCTGTTCACCATGAACTGTGTGCTACTTCCCGTGGATTGCTTTGTGAATCTTTAACGGCTAGAAGTGCTACTGTCAAACGCCTGTGCGCTCAGTCAGTGCTGTCTTAATGATCCGTCCAGGATGTTGGATGGATGGATGGCCCACTGGTTTTGTTACTATAGGACTCTCCCTCCCTATGCACCCAGCAGCTCACCCACCCTTTCCCCTAGTCACAGGGAAGCTGCTGCCCACTCCTGACCAAAACAAATAACGCTGTACAGATCCCTCTCTCCTTGGCCCCGGAACAGCGGAGAGTTCTAGGTCATAGAGTAAACATATGTTATATTCAGTGCAACCGAGGCATTCGTGAGTGCTTTTCTGTCTTACATACCACAGGTCCTAGGGCTGAGGGGTGAACACGTGGCATTGTGCAGCCCCTGGTACCCGCTAACTCCTGTTTAGTGTCTCAGCCAGGGGTCCACAAGGCCTCCAGGGCCCGGAGCGTCTCCTTCGATGCTTTGTTTGGTTCTGATGGCCACTTTACTGTAAAGTCCTGTTCATACACTTTGTATTTTAATTTCGAGAATTCTGCTTATTACCCATTGACTTGCAGAATTCCTTGTAAATCCTGAATACCAATCCCTTGAAGGTTTTCAATCAGCGGCTCTCACCCTCCCTAACACTGTGGCCCTTAATTCAGTTCCTCCTGCTGTGGTGAGCCACAGCTATAAAATTATTTTTGTTGCCCTTCATATCTGTACTGTTGATTCTGTTATGGATCATAATATAAAAATCTGATATACAGGATAGCTGATATGTGACCCCTATGAAAGGGTCTTTCAGTCCCCCAAAGGGTCACACCCATAGGTTGAGAACTGCTGTTCTGGATGTTGAACTGTGTCCCAGCCTTTCTGCCAGCTGTCTATTAACCATCTCAACTTGAAGGAAACCTAGAGCAGCAAACGCTTCTCACTCACCCGATTTCTAACTTGGGAGCACTCAGAACACCGCACAGACTTAGGTGCTGTGGAAACTCAGGGTGATACCTTTAACTCCGCACGGCCCCAAAAGAAACATCATTCCCTTTGTTCCTCAGTTCTTGGTCACAAACTTCCCCAACTGCCAAGATTGCTCGTGTCAGAAATGTACAGAATAAAGTCATTGGTGACACACTGGAATCTTACCCAAGATCCCACCAAGACCCTGCTAGCCAGCTGCTTCCTCCTCAGTCTTCATCATTTTCACTCTGTAACAGCATATTTTAAGTCACTTTTAGAGAATATTTCTCTACGCTGTATGATTGCCTTTGCTTTTCTTCCATCCAGGGAAGAAACGCGTATGTCAACACCCAGCAGCCAAACATGAAACACGCAAGAGGCTGTGGGAGCCTGAAGTCCTTCCTATCCCTTCGAGCCTCCCAGCTTTCTCTCCGCCCCCCTTCAAGCTGCTCAGCCTTCCCCTCCCAGGAAAATCTGTTCAACGAGCCTTTGCTCTCAGAGTATTAGATAGGTGGCTCAAGAAAATGGGCGGCCATTGACATCTCTCCTCCCCTAACACACACATGCACACATGTGGGTGTCATATACCACCCCCCATACATAAACACACACCATGGCTGATATCTGTAAATACTTAGGTGTGCAAAGAGAGGAGACAGCCAGACCACCCCAAGACAGATTCCCCAGATCTCCCCATCCCACCAAAGCAATTTCCAACAGAATGACTACATCATTTCTCCCTGAGATGATTTGCAGCCCCTACTGCTAAGGGCAAGAAAGCCATCAACTGTCTCCAAGGCCACCTACAACCTTGGAGCTTCCTGTTTAGGAAAGAAGACCCACACTTATATAATACCAAAGCCCACATCAGGCTGCCCGGGACTGAGCAGGACTGAGCGGGACTGCCCATTCCCTTGCTCTGTCAGCTGGCCCCACCCCACCCCATCTTCAGCCTTCTTCTCTCACCTCCCTGCACACCTTGGGTACAGGCATTCCACAACCTTGCCTGACATCAGAGAAGTAAACTCCACATGCTAGCATTAGACCTCTTCCCTGTGTCAGTGAAACCAGCAAGTTAGGAAGTGCTCCTGGGGGAATTCCATCTCAAGGCAGCAGCTCAGATTCTCCCTCTGAAAACAGCTCCACAAGCCCCTCTCTTGAGGGAAGTAGCAGCCAGGCGACACCTGGATCCCATAACTCTCTCAGAGATCGGATCCCAGTCGGAAGTGTTTACAGTTACACACACCAAAACAGCGTCATGTGCTAGAGATGGGTGCTTGCCCGCTGGGAAGTCAGGAGGTCAATGGGAAAAAATATTTTAGTCTGTGTTGAGCCTTCATGTTTGGAACTTTTATCTAAACAATGCAGCGTTCTCATGCTCCCCCTGCGTGCCTGCTCCCTCCTCTCACACTCACTTGACAGGGGCAGGAGGGGGCAGCTGAGCCCAGGCTGAGCCTGCAAGCCTACACTGTCCTATAGACTGGTCACATTGCTACTGAAGGGGGCAGGGCAGGCAGGGACAGGAGTAGGAGCAGGGGCAGGAGAGGACACTCTAGTTATGATACTCTAACCTGTGGTAAGCTAGGTGGGGTTTCAGGTTAAAAGAAGAGCATCCCCAGAGTACAGTGGTCCATTCCTCTCATATCCTCCAGTTCCCAAGAGGAAAATGCTGAGCTTCAGCCCCGGTCCCTCTCCCTGTAGCTGCCATTTCTCTCTGTAGGAGACTGAAACTCTAGGCATGGCTCCTCCAAAGCAGAGACTGTAGCTAGCATTGACTTAGGGACAAAGGGTAGGGAGTTGTCTCTTGTCTGGGCCTTTTTGGCCTCAATTGCTCAGGGGAACACACCCTTTTTGAACTCAGGTTCCATTTCTGAATAAAGCTAGCATAAAGGAGAGTGGGTAGGGCAGGCAACGGTGCCCACCAGGCAAGCCTGGCAGCCCAAGCTCTATCCCCAAAACACACATGGAGATGGAAGGAGAGAGCCAAATCTACAATGTTGCCCTCTGACCTCCATACAGGCATCATGGAATCCGTGTTCCCTATCCCCAAGAGTCTCTCTGTCTCTCTGTGTTTCATGTCTGTCTCCTTGTCTCTGCATTTCTGTGTGTTTCTCTGTCTCTCTTGCAAATAATAAATAATTTTTTAAAGGAAAGAGAGAAAGAAGTGGAACGCAGCACAGAGGGAAGACTAAGGAAAGGCAAGTTGAGAGGGAGAGAGATGGAGAGAGATTCCACAGTGGGTATGGGCTCACATCCCCTGACAGACTCCCTGGAGCACTTTACACTCATATTTGTTCACACTGTTCACCAGAGAGGATGTCAGGGCAGGAACCAGGGAGGAGGAGTATGTACTGTCTCCCTCATCTGCCCATCCTCAGCTATATTTCTTACACAGCCCAGGCTCACCAGCCATTGGCTGAGCCCTCGAACAGCAACCATTATCAGAGAGACAGACCTGGCCACAGGCCAATCCAATCTACACAACTCCTCAATTGAGGTTCTCTCTTCTGGATGACGCTAGGCCGTATCGTGTTGACAATAAAAACCAACCAGCATGACAGCCAAGCAGAAAGCCCTATAAACTACATTGTCTCTAATCTTTTCAAAAACACACCAGTTGGGCATGCCACAGAAGTCTTCATAACACAAAGGACTTCAGGGTAGTGACTGTCTCCAGTACATAAAGAGTCTGAGATTCTGAATATTTGCCACAAGGAGAACCAAGACTCTAAAGATGATGCTGAGATGCCCCAGACAAGCTTGCCACCCAACAGTTCTTGGCCCTGTAGCCAAGTACCCTAGCAGAGTCCCTTCCTAAAGAGCACATTTGAAATTCAGTAAATCAGCTCAATATGTTCTAGGACCGTGGGTATTAAATAAAAGAAGCCAGTGAAACATTCAAACAATAAGCTCATTCAACACAATCTCTTTTTCTGCTCCCATCTGGAGCTTGAACAGTTATCATGAATAAATCCTGTTGTATAAGAGCAGGGGGAGGGGGCACAAAAAGAGGGAGGAAGATGGGAGGAAACGGCAAGAGTATAACTTGCTGGTCTAGCCAGAAGGATGGCTGACAGTCCCCCCCCACACACACACACCCAGAGGATGCCAGTGTGAAGGGATGACCCTAGAGCAGGGTCCCACTGCAGTCAGGTGAGGGGTACCCGGAGTCCCATTACCCATGTACTCCTCGACACCTCTTCTACATAAGCTAGCCCTCCAGGTTGATATTCAAACCAGAAGTGGAGCCCAGGGGTTCCCCAAACTTGACTTTTCTCAGAAGAGCCAGCCAAACATGACCCCGTTTCAAGGGAAGTCTCACCAAGAATAGGTACAAACTTTTTCTCTGTCACAGCAACCCCCACCCTGCCAACAAACTCAAGAGACAAGAAGGGCTCTCCCAGCTGTTATCTGTGGTTCTGCTAGGATGCCCAGGATGTGGACGGAACTGCCTTTGGGGCTGAGCATGGTTTGAACACATCCGGGTTTAGGAAGAGATGTCCCGTGTGAAAGTCTCCAGTGTAACTCACAGCTGACCATGGTCGTGCCCATGGTCTGGATAGATGTTCCGTGGATGTCCAACACATTATACTTAATGAGGATGAAGAAAAGACTGGCCCCAGCCAGCTAGGGTGTAGAACCAATGAAATTCACCCAGGAACAGACCAATCATGTGCTTGATTTAGAAAAGGAAACTACCAGGTAAGTATGGTGAAGACTAATAATTTAGCCCTTCATCACAAGGCTTTCCCTGCCTGGAGACACCCTTTATACCATCTGGACCAAGTTGTGCTATTTTGTTACACCTTGTCTTTCTTCCCCCTCCAAATAAACCTTGGCATAACACTTGCCAGTGGAGCTGCTAAAGCCTGAAAGTGAACAAAGAATAAACTATGGTACAGCCTGATGCGCCTTCCAGTTCAATGGCCTTCTCGGGGCAAAGACCTACAGAGGTACTGCCACAGTCACTGTGGCAGAGTCACATGTGGCTGGCAACGGCGCATGCAGGGTGGATGGCCAGGGCTTCCTTACCCAGGGTGCTGTTGGGCTCACCTGCTGTTTGCCAGTTGGGAGAACTACTGATTTTCTAATGAAAGGAAAACTTCTGAAGTAATTTGTTTTCTAGAGAATGCAGTCAAAGTTGAGTCTTTTTGCTTCAAACCAGAATTCTGCCCAGCCTCAGGCACCACCAGCAGCACCAGCCTCAGCTTTGACTGAATTCCTGTGACGACTCATTGTGTCCCTGACATCCCATGTCTCATACGGCATTGCCACGGTCCGCGAGGGGCAGGGGGTGTGATCTTGTTTACAAAAGCAGAACAGTGATTTGGAACAAAGTGATATGAAACATCATAGAAGGGTACACTGTCAAGGCGGATGGTAGAGTACATGTGAGGCTCAGGGCCTGCCCGGATGGTGGACCACACGTGAGGTGCTCAGGGCCTGCCAAGTGTCTCTAAAAGGCAGTTTTACCAAGCTATACTTTATACACAGAGGAAAACACACCTGCCCTGTTACCTGGCTAGCACACATGGCCAGCCAATCACAGCAAGGAGGTTGGCCATCTCTACCATTCCATAATGCCTATTGCATCATGCCCTGTTATGGAGCGTCCCATCCCCCAGAACAGTGCTGGTACCCACAGAACTGATTCACTTTCTCTGTAGGTAGTCTGGTTTTTTTTCTAGAAGGTGTGTGAGCAAACTGAACAGTGAAGGCTCAAGGGCCACCAGAGGACAGCTAGGGACACGTTGGCCTCAGACTTTCACTTTCTTATTGAAGAGACTACATACTGGTTCGCCTTTGCTATGACAATTCAGAGAGGACCACGCAGGCTGAGGTCTGGGGAGAGGGTGACCCCACTTCAGTTTTCCCAGGGCTAAGGGGTCTCCTGGGAGGAGGGATTCCAGGTGGCAAGACCAAGAAATCACAGGCAAATAGAATGGCTGGCCGCTTGACTCGGGAGAGCCACCTTCAAGGGTAGACTGCCCCGATACCCCATGGGATTCCTCTGGCACAGCTGAGGGCTCTTTCCAGCTAACAGCTGCCTCTTTTCTTGGTTAATCCTGGGCAAAAGACTTCTTTGCAGCCTGCTGGGGCTGGCATTTTACACAAGCTCAGGACCCTCCACCAGGCCCACAGCTGGCCTGCAGTCCCTCGGAGGCCTTGAGGAAGTGGGGAACTGAACATCTGTTGCCTCAACCTCACTCAGGTCCCAGGGAGACCTCAGGCGCCCTGCCTCACTCTGTCCACCTTATCCATCCAGAGCAAGGCATGCTGGGTTAGCCTGGCTCCTCCCACATTCTCCATACCCTCCACTTGGCTGAGTTTGAGCTTAGTTTATTTGAGGACTAAGTGGGAAGAAAATGAGAACCCACCAACAGAACATCGGCAAAGGGTTCAAAAGCTCCGGCTGGGAGCTATAGGTCTCTCCTACATAAACTTACTGAGTTATCAGAGAGTACCAAGCAGGAGGAGGGAACCAGGCTGAGCGGACAGCCAGTCTTGTCTGTCTTTCCAGCTGGCCTAGAACATACAGATGGTGGCCTGGGAAGCAAGCACGTTGTCCGCTAAGCACCACTAGACTTCAAAAAGGATGCCCATGGCTGTAGCCCACACACCTTAAGGGCAGAATCTCGTAACAGACTTGGTGCTTTCTGTTCTCCTGAGGAATGCAGCATCACCCTCCACAAAATGTTTACCGGAGGTTCCTGAGTTCTTCCATCAGGCTGCCTGCGAGTGGGTTAGTGGTCAGTGGCTTACTCACACAGAAGCAAGGCCCAGAAAAATTAATTGACTTGCCCAAGGTCGCACAGCGGGTTAGTGGCGAAAGGCAGATTAGAAGCTCCCACCCGCCTGGGTGCCCAGAGCCTGGCTCCAGGGTGTGCCCTAGCCCTCCATGATGGCATGGACTGAGCCACCCGTGGGAGCCTGGAGGTGAGCTGCTGCAGAGGGCACAGACAGGCTCATACTCACAAGCAGAGACCCGCAGGACTCTTCTCTGTACCCTCAGGCAGCAACACCCCTGTGCTGGAACAGACAGAGAAAGGGCTCAAGTCACCGCAGCCGGGACAGCCCAGGCACTCCCTTCCCCATGTCCAGAGTTTGAATCAAAGGTTTTTGCCTTGTTTCCTTCTGTGAACCAGGTCTGCTCTTGAAAAGCAGGACTCGAGGCCTGTGTGTGACACTCACAGGTCTACTCACTTTACCTTAGTGCCTGGCTGGGGCCAGTGGCTGGGCATGCTCACCCTGAAGGCAGAGTCCCTTTCTTGACAGAAGTCAACCTAGATCTGCCTATATTACTATAGTTTTAAGGCCAAGCAACATTAACTCAGGACATTTGCTACATGTCTACCACGTGCTCCATATTGATATGGCCTTACCTAAAGTAGTGAGGAGACTGGGGAAGCCACGTGAGGCTGGGTCATGGGCTGGTTCCCAATGGTGGAGGGAGTTTAGCTCAGAAGCCAACCCCTTCCTGGCATAAAGACGTTGACAAGATTATGACATTTTACCTTTTTCCTAGATGAATTTTTTTAGCAGGAAGTCTCCTTTTAAGAACTCAGCTCTCCATATCCTGTCTCTGACCCTGTGAACCTTTGCTCAACCTCTGTGGACTCAGTTGCCCTGCCTCTCAAACGGGACTGACTCATCTCCTATTTCAGACCCTGGCACTGGCCTTAGCAATCTTTGGAGACATGGTGACATTCAAGTCCTTAAAAAACGAATTCCTTCCATACTTGATAGCATTCTCTTTCCCAGTAAATCTGCAACTCCCCATCTCTCCACAGGAAATCGGTTTTATTTATAAGAAACCACAATCCTAAACTGACCTTTGCTGGCAGCCCTACCCCCCTCACCCCACTGGCTTCCCAAACAGTGACCACAGAGCATCGAGACTGGACGAGTGGCTGAAAGGCCACATGACACATGACAGCTGTTTACTAGGTGGGGAAACTGAGGCCTCTAAGGTCGGGTGACCGGCCCACAGAAGCAGAGTGTAAGGTCACTAGGTTTCTGGGCTGCTGTGTTCTCCACGCTGTGATTACCTTCCCCTCTGCTGGCTCTCACAGTGCCCTCCACCCAACTGGGGAGGAGTCTCCCTCCCTTGAAGGACAGACGCCTTCAGAGCAGCATTTCCTGTCATTAAAGGGTTTGGAGGAAAATCCACACAGCTTTCTCAGCTTTGAAGCTCGCTGGCCCGTCCTGGCCCTTTAATTGTGCTGGAAGCAACCCCATTCCCAGGGTTCCTACCCCATCAGGAAGGGCCCAAAGCAGAATTCCTGGCTCCCAGCATTTCTGTACCAACATGACCTCTCCCATTTTTTCTGTTTTAAACCATTGCACTGCCAGGCTCCCACACAAAGATCTTCAAAGTCAGTAGTGGCCAGGGTCAAGTACAATGGGCAAACTCAGAGCTTTGGGCAAAGCATGGAGACTTTGACATTGCTTTTAAACAGTGTTCCCATGCTTCTGTTCAAAGCCTAATGGTGAATTCCAGCAGATTTCCGCAGCTCTCAGAAGATACAATGGAATAAGAAGTGTGCACTCTATTCTCTCCCTACCTGCTTGCATTTCTCAAGCTGGGGATGAATACTGAGTTCTAGTTGGCCCTGAGGCTGGGGACGAATACTGAGTTCTAGTTGGCCCTGTACAGCCAGAGGTTCTGTAGCCTCTGAGTCAGCCAATCCTAGACCCACAGTGTCGGAGTGGGTGACTGGAACGCTCAGCCTGCAGCAGCTGCGTCCACATTAAAGCTGTACTGACCTCTTCGTCACTGTTTCCTAAACACTACCAGAGATGGGGTAAAGCACTTGCGAAGATGCTGTGCCTCCATATGCAAGCCACAGACCACTTCAGGGACTTGAGCTCTGCCAGACTCTGGTGCCCTCAAACCAGTTCTTCCAAGGAGCAGATGGACTTTCCTCTCTGTGTTTGCTTGTATGTATTTGTGAGTGTGTGTGTGTGTGTGTCAAAGGCTGTCAGTCAATCTTCCACACTGCTCCCACCTTCTTTTAGAGAGTGGAAATTAGTCTCATGGGAACTTGGAGCTTGCCAATTCAGCTACACTGGCTAGCCAGCACACACTGCCGCATCTGGCTTTTTTACATGGATGCTGGGGTTATACATTCACGTCCTCATCTTGCACGGCAAGCACTTACCACCTGAACCATCTCCTCAGCCTACTCTTCTGTTTTTCTATTTTGAGGTTTCATCTTTTAAAAGTAAATATGGTTCTTGACTTTGGATCGTATTAGCCACCTGAAATTCTTTGAAAACAATAGTGCCTGACCTGTACTCTGGACATTTAAATCAGCACTTCTGGTGGGGTCAGAACTTCCCTACCTTTCCATGCCACACGCATACATGGCTCTGTGTACAGCTGGGGTTAAGGACCCCTCCTTCAGGGTCAAACACCAACAGGGAGAAGGCTGAGCTCTTCTGCATGGAGAGAAATGATTCCTGAAGTGGCACTGTAAGTTATCTATCCATGTTATAGCTCTTAACTATTTATTTTTCTTTTCAAACCTTCCTTGACCTCAGCTCACAAGAGTCCCCAACACGCTCTGATCACGTTGCTTTCTGGACAGAATTTCACAGCTTCCCTCTCCCTCCTGTGTCATAAGGTGATCAGACTTGAAAACCAAAGACTACAGGAGAAGGAGTCACCCTACAGCCCATGGCTCCTGTCTAAAATGAAATGTGTATCTCAGCCAGGCCAGCTAGGATCCAAGTGTGATGCAACTTCAGGAAGCTTCGGCATGATATTCCAAGTGCAATTTGCAGATAGTAGGTCAATCACATTTGGCCCTGGACCCACTCTCCAGCTGGGATAGCAATAGGAACCAGGATCCTTGACTGTATGGGATGAGTTCAGCCAATGGGCACTCGTGTGTGTGTGTGTGTGTGTGTGTGTGTGTGTGTGTACGTGCGAGCGCACGAGCACCATGCACTCACACAAGCATGCACAGTGATACAGATGCTCTTCAGAGAGTCGTAAATACACAAACATTCAAGGATGGGAATCTTTTCAAGGCACCCTGTAGGGCTTGGCACTTAATTCCGGACACTTGTAGGGGACTTACTGCATATACAATGGCAAAGAGATTCTCATGCAAGGCCCAGCAACTTTACCAGCACTTGACAGCAATTTCAGGAACGCTCCGTCCCTCTGGAAAGGGACCCACACACTCCCACAGCCCTTGTTTCTGCGTGAGAACCATGGTGATCTAGCACAGGGCGTTGAAAAGGAAGGAAGGTCTGGAAGATTGTCAGTGTTCAATGGGTCAGCTGTCCTTAGGCTCCCTCAAGACAATTAGCCCAGAGCTAAACACACAGCTGCTACGGGAAGGCTGCACACAGTACACAGTGAGGCTGTGGACATGGAAACATTTTTTTGTCCTACCATGACAGCTTTCTAAGCCTTTCAAATTAGAGATAACAGTTTTAGATTCGGAAGGCAGTAATGAGCAGTTCTACCTATGTGAGGAAGAGACCTTAGAACTGAGAATGTCAAAGTATTTTAAATTTAGAGAGTTGTCAGATACCACAAGCGCTTTCTTCGGTCAGTTTTACAACTAAGTTCCAAGAGCCCAGATAAACCTTGTTTTTCTATTCAATTTTATCATTTAAACCTTCTTATTCTGCAACGTGTATGTATGTGCGTGTGTGTGCATGTGTGTGTGTGTGTGAGAGAGAGAGAGAGAGTGACAGAGAGAGAGAGAGAAATCAAATTCAGGATCTAGCACAGGCCAGGTAAGCTAACAATGAGTTACACCCCAAAAACCTTACAAAAAAAAAACCATAGTGGCCCCAGTCTCTGACAAGCAAGGGTGGCCTGGCTCAGCCAGATTCCTGGTGTATGGGCCATGGAGCTTAGCACTCAGTTTGCACAGACAAGAGCTTGCATTCATTGAGTTCCCAAAGCACGACTCATCCACCTCTCCTGAGAACAGAAAACGTTAACTCACTCCCCCAGGGCAAGAAGATCCTCACATTCTTCCCAGAAAAATTAGCAGATATTAGCAGCATGACATCAGTGAGATTTGAAGCCATGCTTCCCCAGAATCGAACTGAAGACGATGCTTTTGGTTCTCTTTTGCAATCCAGGCAATCTGTTCCCAAAACAAAGCCTCTAACCTGAAACCCAGTTCTCTTCAGTCAGCCGGAAGCCCCTAACTGATCCTGGTGGAGGATGAGATTTTTCGGCTCCCAGAGGAGAAACATAAACTATCAGATTCTGTCCTGTCAAGGGCCAATTCGGAAACCACACAACCTGGGCAGTAACCTGGGCACACAGCTGCCCCCTGTTGCCTGGTCACGAACTTGAACCAGTTTGCTGCTTGGGCAAAGAAGCTTGCAACTTGGATTCTCAATTAGGGGCCAACATCTGCTTCAGCTTCACAATCTGGGAGCTGAAGGGAGCTTGGAGGTTGGTATTTCCAACGAGGAGGCACCCCAGGCCTCCATCCACGCCCCCTGGAAGGGCGGGGGCCCAGGGTGGAGCAGCACATTGCCATTTTACCAGGAGAGGGGCTGTGGCCGCCTGTGTTTGACATTTACCCGCAAGAAACTGACCATATTCCACAAGAACTTAGATAAGATTGCCTGGTTAGACATGGGAGAGAGGCTCCGGTGAAAGGTCACTGAAAGAAGCCCACGTTTGCTAAGCGATTTCCCCCACCCCACTGACTTAAGCGCCTAGACCATTTACAGGTGAGCCTCACTAGTTACTAATGATCCTGAGGAGAAAACGCAAAAGGAGTCAAAAGACTTTAGTTTAGGGAAGCCTGTCCGCACAGGTCCTTCATCTGAGTTCCATAAATCAGAAACCTCGGCGGGAGGGAGAGCTTCCTTGTGATCTGAGTGTTTGCCTAATTACCCTCCCAGGGGAAAATAAACACAGAAACCGAATTTCCTCTCGCAGATTTAGTCCATTTGGATTTTGTCTAACCCCTGGAAAGAAGTGATTGCAAGAGGCTTTTCCCAGAGGAAAGCATGTCGGGGCACACCGAAATATCCGCTTCAGAGGCAGCACCTCGAACCCCCCTTTCAAAGGAGAGGAGAGGCTTCTGGACTGCAGCCCTGCGGCTCCAAAACCCTCCGGGCATATCCGGGCCAGCCCGCCCACCAGAGTTTGGCCAAGATCCCCAGCCAGAGCCAAATACAAGCTCGCTCAGCTGCCAGGACGCCTACAGGCGCTCCACCTGCCGGGCCGCCCGCGGGCTCCCAACCCACACCCCACCCAGCTTGGGGGTGCATGGTCCTCAGAGGGCACGCAGAGGCTGTTACCAAGCGGCGGAGGGCCGAACCTAGTCAAGGACAGAACAGCCCGCCACCCCGCCGCATTAAAAGTTTTTCTTTCCGCCGAACAAGTATTCCAGGTTTCTGAAAGAAGCCCCTCAGGGCGGCACCCACCGAAAGGACCCTACAACTTGCCCGTTTGCCCAAGCAGCCCACTGAGACCTTACTTGGGGGCCCCCGACTGTAGACACCTTTTCCCCGGGGGTAAACTGGGGGTTAGGGGTGTGACGATGACTCTGACACACCCTCGGTTCTCCAACAGCGGAGAAGCCTCACCTTAACCTCCAGGCAGAGACCCTACCCCAGTGATCCAGGAATATCAACTCGCGCCGGCCGTGTTCTACGCCCAGGAGCCCACCGCCCTGTCCGTGGCGCCGCGGTCGCCAACTCTCGGGCTGCGGTCCCTTGGGCGTAGACAGTCGGTTCTAGCCACCCGAGTCCGGGCGACAAGCCCCTTCGTCCTTCCCCCGAGCAAGTCGGTGCACCCAGCCCTCACCTTTGTAGCGCTCCATCCCGAGCGAGCTCGGCGCGCTTTCCTAGCGCTGCAGTCCGCGGGCGCTGCGCTCTCGGCGTGCGCTCCTGGCGCTGGGCTCTGGCCTGGCTGCGCGCTGGCCCCTCCCAGTGAGGTCACGCTCGCCGCCGACCTCCCAGAGGGGCCGCCGCGCCCCTCGCCTCCGAGCTGCTCTCTGCCCGGGCGAGCCGCCCCAGACCCCGCCGGAGCTGTCCGCCGCGGGGGATCGGGACAGCCAACGCTCCCGTCCGGAAGCACCCTGCTCTGGGCTCCCGGCCCCAGCCGCAGAGCCCTTCCTCCAAGTCCTCCCGAGGGCGGCGGCGCCAAGGAGAAAGGCTAGGGCGTCCTCAAGGCTTGGGGTAGGCTCCGGGACCAGCAGGCTCCCGCAGAGATCTGTTTTGTCAAAAGCCGGGGCTGTGAACCCAATGCCGGGAGGAGGAGACTGAGGGCCGGCGGGGAGGTGGAGACGGGCCTAGAGCGCCTCCTGCTGACCCCTCACGGCAGTGCGCCCGTGTCCTGGCCCATCCAGGCCCCGCCTGAGCGCACGCGGAGCCTCACCCGGTGCCAGCTGTCAGTCCACCGCCTGGCACCTGTGAATCGCGTGCCCTTTAGGGCACAGGAACACATCTACTTGCAGCCTGCTCTCTGGTCGCAGGTTTTGGGGCTCCTGTAGCCTGGGCTCTCCTGGGGAGGACTTGGACTTCCAGAAAAGACGGCACCTGTCCTGAGGTGCCATCTATTCTCGGCTTTACCTCCACCACCGAGGGACGCATTTTCATCCTACGCTTTCTCTGCCAGCCCTTCAGTCCTTCCAAATATCTGAATCCTCCCGAAAGGCCGCGTTTTCTTTTACACTTTTGGGTTTTCGCTTTTGAAACCGTGCTATGTGCCAGATGCTTGTTTCTTGAATCTCCCAGCTTCCTGGCAGAACCACTTCGGGAAGAGCTGTTGTTTTCGGAGAGGTTTCTTCATACCCTCCCCGCCCCCAGCAGCAGAGTCAGCGCTGGTGTCTGGAGACCTCGTGCCCAGCAATCCGTGCAAATGCTTTTCCCAGTCACTGTCGCAGCCCCTAAGGACAGAGCCCTCCTCACAGCCAGGAGCCATGGAGTTTGCCCGCTCACCCTGCGGTAGCAGATCGCTGTCTCTATCCTCTAGTAGGAGAAACACGTTTGGGGGTGGGGAGGTAGTACGTGGCTTAAACTGGGCCGCACTGGGAAGAACCCCAGGGCTGCCTGGTTCCTCCACGTGCTACATGCTACATGCACATGAACACACGTGCAAGTGTACACACACACACACACACACACACACGGAGTTGGTGGCAATGGCAGGAAATGGTATGTTCCTGCCCTTTGGTGTCCTCCTTCTCACTCACCCCCTTCCTTTCTTGTGCGAATGGCCCAGCATGGAACTAACCCTCTGTTCTGTGGTGCTTTCAGACACTCTCACTGGTGCGCTGGGATTCTCTGGTCACTGGCCACTGCCGGCCAGGCCGGGTGAGCAGGTCTGCCCAATGAGCAGGGCTTATTTGAGCTAACCTTCTCACTGGAGGTTGAAGGAGGCCTGGCACAGGCTAAAAGGTCTCCTCCACTCTACAAATGAGAAACCTGGGGCAGTGGGAGGTGGGGGGTCGGGGATTTGCCCAGAGTCTTCCAGAGCTAGGACACAAACCAAGCAAAACCCAGGTTTCCTGATTCTAAATCCTGTTCCCTCACACCCTTCAGTTCAGGCTTTCCTGTGACATTAACTGGACAGTGCTGTCCCCATGAAATCCTCTGATACCCTCTTTGTGCCTAGCCAGGAAAGCATGGCACCCCTTCCAGGCCAGCCAGGCTCCCCAGTGTCCTGCCAACTTTCTTAACCCCTTCTTGTCTCTAATCTGGTTAAGGCTTGCCTGCACCCTCTCCAGACACACACAAAAATTAGACATGTGGTTCAAATCACTCTAAAGCTGTAATTCTCAACCCCGTTCCAGAACAAAGCTGAAAGGGCAGAACCACCAACAGGAATTTCAGGCAGACCTCCTTACCCTCACCTCTGCCCTTGGCAACTTTGGAACTTCCACAAAGGAAAAGTCACTGAGTTTCTGTCAGGTTTTCCACAGCTGTGATGAATTCAAAGAAACAGTTTAAAGGATGAGAGCTTTCTCTGACTCAGGGTTTTGGCGATGACAGTCCATGTACCTGGTCGTTGAAGCCCAAATGTCTGAAACCAAGAGCAGTGCTGAATCCTGTATCAAACAGCACAGATATGCAGTGTGCTGGCCAAGCCAGCCATGGAGGGTAGCAAACACACCATGGACACACTGGAGAAAGAGGACATACAGGCACAGAGCGGGGCAGAGTCCCACCACGAGCCTTCATCATGTGACTCAGAATGGCATGATTTCTTGAACCTAAGAATTACATATTTCTGGAATTTTCTATCTAATATTTTCAGATCCTGACTGACTAGAGAAAAATATAACTGTTAAAAATGAAACCAAAGTGAGGGAGTCCTCTTCTAAGTACGAAGCCAAGTATTAGCAGCAGCGGTATTGTTTGTTTTTCTTGTGCTTGAGACGGAGTCTCATGTGACCAGGCTGGCCTGGAACTTACTGTGTAGCCAAGGATGGCCCTAACTCCTAATCATCCTCCCTCTGCCTCCCAAGCCCTACAGCACCATACACTGCCAGGAGTGATTTTTTTTTTTCAAAACGCAAAGGGACAGCTGAGGGACCAGGAGGGGTGTCCAGAGGAAAGTGTTGCTTTACAAACTGTACCCTCCTTGTGTACACAGCCCAGGAGGCACACATCCCTTCCTCCCTGCTTTCAGTGTAGATGGGAAGTGCCTTGGCCATGGGCAGGTGAGTCCGGGCAGCCACGCTGGGGCCGAGCCTCTGCAGGGCTCTCCCCCCGGCTGCATTTCATAGCCAATGCTGTTGCTCTTAACTTCTTTGCCCTTTCTTTCACACCAGCTCAGAGCCACCACCCTCGGGGCTGGAGAGATGGCTCAGCAATGAGGAGCACTGGCTGCACCTTCAGAGTGCCAGGTTCACGTCCCAGCATCCACAGGCAGCTGTAACCAACTCCAGGCGATCTGATGCCCCTTTTTGGCTTCTGTAGGCGCCAGGCATTCGAGTGGTGCACAGACATACATGCAGGCAAAGCATCCACACAGATGGAAAATTTAAAGGATGAAAATAAAAACCTTAAAGGCCTCCACCGAGTCCCTGCTCTCCCCTCCCCCGGTCCTCCTCTGTCATCCTTCCGAGCTGGCTGACCCACACACTGTACCCTCCCACATATGAAAAAGATATTTTATTATTTTATGTATGTGTATGCTCATGTCCACATAGATACCTCCGCAGGCAGAAGTAGGGCTCAGATCCCTGAAGCTGCAGTTGCAGGCTGTTGTGGGCCCCTTGACACGGTGCTGGGAAGCATACGCAGCAGACGCTTTTAACCACAGAGCTGTCTCTTCGAGCTGCTGTGCTGGGCACGGCTCTCAGCACACACTCCAATCATATTACAAATGAGGTGCCGGTTTTCCACAGCTGTGACAACTTCAAGGAAACAGTTTAAAGGAGGAGAGCTTTCTCGATGACAGTCCATGTACCTGGTCCGTGAAGCCCAAATGTCAGAGCTGAAGGGCATGCTGGGACAGAGCCACTGGCTTCCATGCACCTGAGAGGCGGAGACACAAGGAAGGGGACAGGGCCAACGTGTGTGCTTCCAGGGCACATGGAAACACACTGCTTCTTCCCAGGAGGCCCTTCCACCATCTCCCACAAGTGTGTTATGATTCTGTGAGGGAGTGCCATCGTGTTATGAGGCTGTGGGGTGGGGTGTTAGTCCACTGACTACATCAGAGCTTTCATGATCCAATCACCTGTCAGTGACTAGCTGCACCAGCTGGGACCAGGCCCTCAGCACAGAGGGTTGGATTTGGGTGGCAGTTCACATACAACTCGAAACAATGAATAAATGAATGAATATTTAGGTATTATTCCCCTATAGGAGGAAGAATAAAACCCATAAAATGTCTTTTCTGGCTCAGTTGAGTGAGACAGGAAGGTTCCTGTCTGATAGGGTGCCTGGGGGTGGGTGGGTGGGGGAGGTGGAAATGGGTAAAGAGTTTTGGAGAGTGTAGAATTTGAAACAAGACTTGGAAGAATGAATGAATTCTTTTTAAAAAATCTGTTTCATTAGCCTGGGGAGGTGGCTCAGTGAGTAGGACACTGGCTGCTCAACATGAGGCTGTGAGCCACATTCCCAGAATCCATAAATGGAGGCTGGGAACACACTTGTGACATCACGGTGCCCCTACAGTGAGACTGGCGGGAAGACTTGAGAGTCCCTGGAAGCTGGAGGGCACAGGCTGGGGCAGACAGCAGAGAGAGAGCCTGTCTCAGGCAAGGTGGAAGGCTGGGACTGACAGCCCAGGTTCCCCTCTGAGCTCCATGCACACGGCCCACACCACTCGCTCATGCCGTTCCTTACTCAGGACCGTGCAGTTCACATGGCTCATAAGGGCATGTCTTGACTCTGGACAGTTGGCACAGCGGCATTCCCTATATCAGACCGTGGAAGGCTGGCGGGTCCACACCTTAGAGTGTTACACTTGGAGAAACTGAGGCCTGGGCCTGAGGGAAGGAGCGTGCGGCAGTCAGTGTGCAGAGGAAACCTCTTAGGCAGCCTGAAGCATTCTAAAACAAATGTCTGATTCACAGAAAACAAGCAAAGTCCAAAAGGGAGAGTAGAGAAGAGGGGGACGAAACGGGGGAGGACAGAGGAGGGCTCCCAGCGGCCTGTGAGTTCCAGCCCGTGAGCTCAGTCTGCCAGCTATGGCAGGGGACTTAACGAGGACAGAAAGACAATCCAGGCCCGGCCGTGGTCTCACAGGGATGTCACCTCCACCTCTCCTCACCTGTGACTAAAGAAGTGGCAGCTGCAGGCCGAGAGACTGGGGTGGGGCAGTGGCTTCCGGCTGTCCCTCTAACAACTTCACTTCAGGAAACTACCTCTGGTCATGACTGTGTTTATGTGGATGGGGCATTTGGTGTTTATTAATTCTCTGATGATGTCTGCGAGAGGGAAACAAAACCACAGACCAGCAGCATGGGGTCAAGTTGCTGCTGATGTCAGTTTGGGGAGTGGCTCTTGAAGGGTTTGTTCCCACCTCACACTACTCACAGAGCTCACAACTCCAAGAAGGAGCAGATTCGCTCCCACTCAGGACCGCACATCCTGCACACAGCTACTCTGTATAGTCAATGGGAGTCTTGAACTCTCACTTGGGCCTTCTCTCCAGCTCTATGAGGAGGGTGAGCCGACAAACTCCTCAGGACTCAGCCCACTCAGCCCAGAGGTCAGGGGCTTTTCTGTCTGTGTGTCCCCTTTGTCGTTCCCCAGCACTGCCCTGCCCACCTCTGTGCTCTTGGTTTCCCTTCTCTGCTGTGATTTCCAACTGAGAAATTTCTGGGATGCTTGAAGTCTTGGGACCAATGACAGAACTGCCCAGGAGCCCTGACTTTAAGAGTGCAAGAACCCAGAAGTGTTTAGTGCCTGTTGGAGGGTCCCAGCACCCATCTGCTTCCTCTCTGTGGCTGCCACTGTGGCCACCGCCTGCTCTTCCGCCTTGTCCTCCTCCTCCCTGCGATTGCCAGGATCTCCTTTCCCATATGAATCTTGGCAGAAGAGCAGGCAGTGCAGCCCTGGCAGCCACAGGCCAGACAGGAAGGCAGCGAAGAGACCTTCCTTTGTGTGAGAAGCTCCCTCAGTGGCTGAGCACCACCTTCCCAGCCTGCCGAGCCCAGACCCTTCCAGACCCTGCCCCAAGTCTTTCCTCTCCCTCAAGGCCTCTGAGCACTTCTAAAGCGGCTGAAGATGGAAAGGCCTTTGATACCTTGACAGGCTCAGTCAAGATTCATCTCTCATTCAGTGGTAGAAAGCGAAGGCCGTCATTTTAGCTCTACTCCTCCAGACAGGCTGCGGGGTCATGGGAACAGAGACCACAGAGGCCCCGGCGGCTGGGTTTATAGGTCTGCTGTTGGCTCACAGTGTTGCCACAAGCCTGCAGTCCTCACACTGACTCACCCACCTCTCCACAGCAGGGCTTCCCCCAGTGTCGGCTGCCAGCCCAGTGTGGCACACCCAGGCCTCTGGGGCTGCCTGCCTGCCAAGCTGGGACAGTAAGCTTGGTTCCTCTAGTCCTTCTGCATTTAGTGTGACAACGCTTTGGAGAGTCTCACTGTGGGACTCCAGGACACCGCTCTGTGAGTGTGTAGGCCTGGACCTGGCTCTTGCTTCTCCCAGCTCCTGGGTAAACTTCTTTCGACCCCTGTCTGCCATGGTTAGATGCACAGATGAGATGGGATTTCAAGTCACCTACTCCCTAAAGTCATTGATGGTCTCAGAAATATAAGTGGGAAACCACTGCTTTACCAACCGGCCCAAATCTTACAAAATCAAGATTATTAAAATCTGAGAAAAAAGGTGGGCCAGTGTGGATCCCTCCTACCACGGAGCCCTCTGGAGGAGCGTAGAGGAGCTGGGTGGAGTGGAATGCAGCTGTAGGCATGCATCTGTGCAGCTCTGCCCCCAGCTCTGCCCTAGCCCATGAGCTGCTCACTGCTCACCACTGCTGCCCTCAGGCTCTCAGCACACGTCCTTTGCAAAGGTGCTGAGTTAGCTCACACGCTCACATAGGAAAGCGCTCCCCAGGCACATGCGAAGCATGGCAGAAGCAAGGTCAGGCTCTGTACCAATGGTTCCTGCCATGGCGCTAAGCCGAGCCCCAGCGTTCTAGCTCTCTCCTCCATGGCGGGAGAGAGCTAGAGCCAAGTTTGGCCAAGTCTGTGGCTCCTGTTCTGCCTTTCTAGAGCCCCCAATACCAGGCTCCCCACTGACTGCAGCCCACCACATAGCAGTACACACAGGGCATTTGTGGAGTGAGGGAATAAACAGCCGAGCTTCTTCTTGAAGCGATTGTGTCTCCCAAGAGAACAGACATTGGAGCTTGTGCTGGGTGTGGTGGTGCACGCTTGTAATTCCCAGCACTTGGGATTTCAAGGCCAGCCTGGGCTACAGAGTGACATCCTGTCAGAAAGGAAGAAAGGAAGAAAGAAAGAAAGAAAGAAAGAAAGAGAAAGAAAGAAAGAAAGAAAGGAAGAAAGAAAGAAAGAAAAAGTGTGAAATGGATCTTGAAGAAAGGTAGTGAAGCATTCCAGTATATAAATATACAAAGCGTATACATGGCATTAACGTTTCATGGAGGCATATTTAGCGTAAAATATGTAAAAGGACTCCTGAGAGGAGGCAATGACAGACAAAACATTGGCAAACACTGGCTCACAGGCTGGGAGTTTAGATCAAAGTCTTCCTTCTGCCTCTCTCAAGCTGCGTGACCTTGAACAGCTTGACATTTTTCTATTTCCCTACTGGGATGGAAATAAAACTATATCCACTTCCTGATCTGTGGTAAAGATTTCATGGGGAATCCATGGAAAGTGTTGGTACCTCAGTTTACATACAGCCGGTGTTAGCTACCTTAATTCTGAGGTCGCTGAAAGCAAGCAAGCGGTCCACCTATGTAAGGACACAGTAAGAGCCAACACCTGGGTGGTTTGACAGAACTGGCCCCCAGAGCCTCGCCTATCTGACTGCTTGGTCACCAGGAATGGCCCTACTTGAGAGGGACGAGGAGGTATGGCCTTCCTGGAGGAAGTTTGTCATGGGGTGGGCTTTGAGGTTTCAGAATTTCAAACCCAGCCCAGTGTTCCTCCCTTCCTGCTGCTCCGGATGTAGAACTCTCAGCTCCTTCTCCAGGACCATGTCTGCCTGGGTACCACCATGCTCCCAGGCTTGGTGATAATGAAGCAAACCCCAATTAAATGCTTTCTTTAATAAAAAGAGTTGCTGTGGTCATGGTGTCTCTTACAGCACTAGAATGCTGGCAAAGACAGCTTGTTTGGTGGGGAAACCCAGGCCTCTTGTTCTGTCACCAACAAGCATCTTACCAGCAAGAACCCTGGCTAGTGGAGCGCACCGGACTCATGGGGCCCCGCATTCGTCACCCCTGCCACTGACCTGCCTCTCAGCTCTCACCCTCTGCCCAGCTAAGTGCAGCACCAGGAGTTCTGCTGGGTGCCTGAAGCCCTTCAAGAGATTTGCAGCGTGCAGGGAAGGCAAAAAACAGTGAGCCAAGCCAGAGCTTCCCAACCTTAGCACTTACGGCCATCATCTGGGACCATGTTGAAGTGTAGACCCTGATCCAGCAAGTCTGGGATTGGACAGAGACTCTGCATTTCTGACAAGCTCCCAAGGGGCAGGCACTGTGACTGAACTGCTATTTAGGGACCAAGTTGTGTATAAACTGCCCTTTTCCCTAGTTAGCCGAAAGGGAAATGCTGCTTTCTTCTCTCTGCTGAAGGCTGCACATTATCTTGTCATCTCACAGGGCCAATACAAGAATGTCTATAAGTTTCTTTCTAGAAAATTCCAGAACAAAATCCTTAAGGATTGTAATGTGTGGTTACATCGATCCCTGAGTTTCTGTGGGACTACATCACCGAGAGTTAGACTGGGTATATTTGTTTTTCTCTCATGAGCAGGAAAACGGGGAGAGGAGAGAGGAGTGGAGGAGCCGTTCCCTAACTTCCTGTTGGACACAGCCTCAGGCAGCTGTACTTGCTTCTGGCAGAAATAACCAAGAGGATATAAGTGGGAATCTTCCACAGACAGTGTGCAGAGTCCTGTCTGTCACCCAGATCGACTCTTTGTATCATTCAAGGAATGCATGTGGATGAGCTCTGAGCAGAAGGGTTCACGGTTGGGGCTCAAAGCCAAGGAGAAAGTCTCAAATAGCGAGAAGCAGCATTTTCTTCACTAGTGCATTTGAGTAGCATTAGAGATGGTTAAACCGAGTCACTCAGTTCAGAGAACACAGCCCTGGGCACACTCAGCTTGAGCAGCACCATGGAATCAAGTCCTGTCTCTTTCCAGTATCACCGCCTCGCTCAAACAACCAGGGGTACTGACATGGTGAGCTCCCAGTGCCCACATGGTAGCCTACAAGCATCTTTACCTCCGGTTTCAGAGGAGCCACACCCCTCTGCAGGCCCCAAGCATGCACATGTATACTTGCATACATGCAAACAAAACACTCATTCCCACCAAATAAAAATAAATAATAACAACACAGAGAGCAATTGAACGACACCCTGGCCTCCCCACAGATGCACACACACGCATATGCACACCTTTCCAACATAGAGAATCTATGGTGTAGCAAGCAGGCTGACTCCTCCCAGGTAGGCTGCAAAGGTAAGACAACCAAGATAAGCCGGAGGAGAGGTTTTCCCCAGCAGGGCCCAGGCCTTGATTCAGATAAGGCCTCAGGTGGCGAAGGCATAGCGTCTGGGTTAGGATCACAGGCCTGTTGCTAATAATGTTTGTAACACGGGACGGTGTCTTCCTTCAAGAAACAAACAGAGCAGTGATCTCCTTGACATGTGGGGACTCCCAGGACAGAGGCATGGAGGCTTTTGCATGGCATGCTTAGGCTGAGCACTCACTGGAGTGTGAACTGTGCTGGTGAGCTGTTCCGTGCTGCTGGAATGCACTCAGAGCAGACTGAGAACAGAGGAGTCCCCGATCTCAAGCTTGACTGTTTCTATCACAGTGTCCCGGATTCTGTGTCCTGGGTCAGGCTGCCCCCTGATGCTGTGCCAGGGAAAAGGAGATGAGAAAACACCTAAGAGTGCCAACAGCAAGGAGTCCTTGAGAACTACCAGAAGGCAAACCATTCCCATCTGAAGTTACGATGGTTTTCTGCACAGTATAAAAAAGTCTCTTGTAGTCCATGCTCCATCCTGAGCACATACAAGTGGCAATAAACTCCTTTGCACGGCCCCAGTCATGGACAGAGTGGGCTAAAGAGCTCAAGGACAGAGCAGAGAGCTCACAGAGCTGTTTGTGCTCACAGGGCTGAACTCTACGCCCTTGGCCTTAGTCACGCTTCTGGACACTGCCCACCCAGAAAGAGGCAATCCCAGCCACACCTGGGCCTCTTCTGTCTACTGGAGGCCCTGGTTCTTGGATGTCGCCTCTGGCTACCTGAAGTGCTTTCAAGATATGCTTTTTAAACCTTGGTGTCTCAGGCAGAAAGAAGCAATGGATAGAGAGGTAATCCATGGATCCTGAGCATAGACAGGGCACCGCAGAGCCAGAGGGGTGCCATGTTGACAAGGTCAGGCTGCTGGATGCTTTCCCTGTAGTTTTACTCTTTGTCCCATCCACACGCATGTCATCTGGAGTAAAGAGAAGGAGGCTGTGGCCTCAGCTGCCCCACCCACCACCCTGCCTGCAGCTGCACCACAGGGAGGTTAGTGAAGAACTGGAGAACCACCTGCAAACTGAGAGCCGTCTACAAACTCCAAAAGATCCGCAGAGAGAGATTCTAAGCCCACCAGGGACTCTAGCCCAGACTTCCTCTAGCTTCATGTCACTGAGGGCTTAGACATTTTCCCCCCACCAGTCTGTGGCAGGGAGGACGGTGGCATGCAGGCAGACATGGTGCTGGAGAAGTAGATGTGGGTTCTACATCTGGTTCTGAAGTCAGCAGGAAGAGAGAGAGAGCCACTGGGCCCGGGTTGGGCTCTTGAAACCACAAAGTCCAACCTCAGTGAAACACTTTCTCCAACAAAGTCCCCAACAAGGCACACCTCATAATCCTTTGAAATGGTGTCACCCCTGATGGCCAACCAGTCACATATATGAGCCCACGGAGTCACTCCTATTCAAACCACCACACGCTGTTTCCTGTGCTTCCTATTGCTACGATAAACACCACAACCAAAACAAAGCAAAGAGGAAGGGGCTCCAGGTGGCTTCCATTTCTCAGTCACAGTCAGTCACTGAGGGAATTCGCTGCAGGAGCTCAGGCAGGAACCTAGAGGCAGGAACTGGAGCCGGTGGAGAATCTGGCTTGCTGGCATTCTCCCCGTGGCTGGCTCAGCTTGCTTCACATACAGCCGAGACCCCCTTGCTCAGGCATGGCCCTACCCACCATGCCCTTTTGCGTCAAGAGCAATCAAGAAAATGCCCTACCAACAGGCTCACAGGCCAGGCTGATGGGGTTGAAGGCTCCACTCCCAGTTTGGCAAGTTGACAGCTGAAGCTAGCTGTACCAGGCTGATGCAGCAGAAGCCACGTGAGTCAAAGCACAGTGGCCTTGTCACCAAAAGTGGGCTCGCAGTCGGAGAAGCCAGGATTGGCCACATCTTCAGTCACCCAATTAGAACAGAAAATAGTCAAATCCAGGAAAAGCAGAATTATTCAATGTAAGCACACTGGAAGAGGGATAATGAGCCAAGCCGCTCCCCCTCATCTTCTGAATTCTAAAGTAAGACTCAAGTGTAAGTAAAGTGCCAGGAATATACCCAAGCAGTCAAGGTCAAGGTGTGGTCCACACCCACGGGTGACCCACAGTCAAGTTTTCAACACTGTATAATCTCTTTCTGGACGGCAGTGCCCACCTCTACCCCTACCCCACCCTGCTGACACCAGGCTTCGGCCTCTTCCTTTCCCCAGTGGGACTCCTAGAAGAAACGCACTGTGTTGGTGTCTGCTGTGTCAGTGGTGTGACCCTCAGCTTGGAGAACACCAGAGTCTCCTTAGAGCACTTTCATCCCCGTCAGGTCAGTTTTGGTTTTAGTTTCATGAAGAGTGGAGAAACAATTTTTAACTTTTACATAATTATTTTGCTGCTCCTGGGGATTGAACCCAGGACCTCAGGCTGGTTAAACATTCCCCACTCAGCTTCACTATCCATGGTTGTTTTTTCTCAGAAGGCACTGCCTAAGGCCTGCTTATCTAGTGTAACTCTTACACTCTTCACTAAGAATCGTGCTTCAGGACAGTGACAGGAGCGAAAGCACCAGAGTTTTCTGTGCCAGCTGGACCCCATGTGGAACAAAGTGTTTTCGTGGCCAGGCTCCACCTTGCTGCCGCTTGTCTCGGGACACGCTGTCCCTCTGTCAGTCCTTTGGAAACCAGGTGCCTATTCCTATGGTGTCCCAGAGAGCTATGGCTGTCTTAAACTGACATGTTCTAAGCCTTTAACCCCAACACTCAGGAAACAGAGACAGGTGAATCTCTGAGTTCAAGGCCAGCCTTGACTACTTAGCAAGTTCAGGATCAACTATGGTTACACAGGGAGACACAGTAAAACAAACAAATGTGCTATTCAGACTGATAGGAGGGGCTAAAATCCCACTGCCCAGCCAGCGAGCATGCCTCAGTCCTGCCTTACCCTTCTCAGACTAACTGAACAATCCTCACAGAGGATCCAGTTTAGCAGGCCAGCGCTCTGTAGATACCCCCCGCCAAATGTTGCCTGCTGATGTCATCCAACTTCAGATCACAAGATTCAGGATCCTCCATACCTTGAGTTTGAGTCCCAGCAGGTCGAAGCTTCATGGAAGGCTTTGTGCAGCCACCAGAGATGATTGGAGTTGTGGGAGGGACACCCCACACCCTGCTGGGTCCAAGAGGATCAGCTCCTGTTTTGGAGGGGAGGGGTTCCCAAGCCAGATTGTCTTTTTCTTGATGTAAGAAGAGGTGGGGGGGCATGCCACAGCAGAGGACAGCACAAATAAATACAGAAAACCCTCTCGGGGCCTGCTATTGTGTTCAGAACAATGGCACACTCTGGAGAGCATTTTTATCCAGTTGAGAGTGGAAAGGAAAATAAATGTGGTCATAGGACACCTCCCTCCTGTCTCTGACTAGCTTTGGTACACCCTGACTTGTGTAGCTAAAAAGGCTGGGCCTCAGATGGGGAGACTGGGCAGTTAGGGCGTGGACCTCAACCTGGGGCTCTGAGGTTCCAGTCACCACTCCTCCACACTGGCTTCCACATGCTGCCAGCCAGTCCTCACCCTTCCTTGTTGCTTCCTACCCCACAATGAGCCATATCTGGCCGAGCAGGGTTGGTGGCCACTCCCAGGCGAGGCCGTCTGGCTCTGGGAGGGGTGGGGAAGGAGCCCTGTCCAGAAATGGGCAGGAGGGGCTGAGAAGGCTGGTAGCATTTTGTGATTTTAGACTGTTGGAGAATTTCACACAGTGTGTTTTGATCAAATCTACAGCCATCCCCTACTCAAATTCATCTAACTCCTCAGTATTCTCCCCTCACATGTGCTATGTTTTGTTTTTCTTTTTCTTTGTCATTTTTCTTAAGCCCACCAAGCACACTTGGCTTTGCCTCTATGTACATAGGGTTAGGACCGTCCGCTGGAGCACAGAGCCTCTTAGGACCCATCATGACCAATAACGCCTCAGATAGGGGCAGGACTTTGTGAGCACCTCCCTGTCTATGCTGGACTTTTACCTGGCTTGATGTTGGGTAGGTCTTGTGAGCATAGACCTAGCTCTCATGGGCCCACATCTGCTAGCTTTCTTGAGCTGAGGAAATCTCCAAACATTGGCTTTCGGCCTTGAGCTGCTTGGAAGGGAGCTGCACCGCCTGAGCAGTCTTCTGCTGTCTCCAGCGCTGCTCTTCCTTTGCATCCCTGAAGGGAACAGCACTTCTGGAAGCCTCCTGCTTGCACAGTCTGCTGCCAGTGGGCACATCCTGGGGTGGCTGCCTGGAGGCGGAGCTTCAGACTGGAGAGACTGGCCTGCAAGCCTAAGCCCCCATGCCAGTCATCAAGTGACACCGAATAAGACAGTCTTTCTGGGTCTGTTTCCTTCTCTAAAAGAGGGAGGATGAGAATCAGCCTAAGACCACAGCTCAGGCCTGGGTGAGCCCTCAGTTCTTACTGCCCGGCAGTCAGTCTGCTAGCAGAGTCAGTGTCTGAGGTCTCATTTTGTATCATGCCAGGTCTTGTCCTACTCTGAAACAGGTATTATTACTATTCTTTTATAGAAATGGAAATTGAGGCTTAGCAAAGTTAAGCAAATCTTCATTAGCTATGCAGCCAATAATTGGTGGAGCCAGAACTGAAACCCAGGCAGCTGGACTGTGCACACTGCCTCAGCTCTGCAATGCTTCCTGCTCTCATTACTCTGAGTCACCAGGACTCTCAATCTTAAAGTGCTGTAGAATGAGGGCTGCTGTTCTTGACATGCGTAAGGGGCTGTGGACATGCTCTAATAATTGAATCTTCATGTATGGATGAGGAGGAAAAAGCCTACAGCAGAAAGGAAAACTCTCACACGATCATTTATTAAAGGACTGAACCTTACCCATGGTGTATTTGGGATGACCCTCCAAGGCCACGGCTGCCATCTTCAGGACTCACCCCAACAGCTGAGCACACTGACTTGGTATGCCCTCACAGGAGGGGCAGGGAGGTCTCGGGAGCCTCCCCAGAGCAGCCTGCTGCTCCTGCCAACCAGTTAGTGCAGCTTGCCCTAACTGCAGGTAGGCTCAGAAAGAGACTAGAGTGTTGGTGGGAAGGGAGGGTGATCCTCTGTGTAGCCATGGGGGAGTCATCATTCAAGCTGTGTGCAGACCTGCCTCATGTGTGGCTGGCTCAAGGCCACTCAGGATCTCCCTGTAACCTGCTCATTGCTCTATAAGCTTAATAAACTCATTGGTTTCCCAGAGTAAACTTGGTGGACTCACACCTCAGTGCATCACTGCTACCTTAGAAAGAATGGAAGACTTTGCATCTCCCCTAGGAAAAGATTTTAGCAATATCTACACCTGACAGAGACCCCCACCGCTCAGCGCCATCTCTTCCCACGATGCTCTCATATGTTCAAGTGCTCTTGTGTCACTCTTCACCATTCCGTCACATAGCTCACTTTTAACACACCTAGGGAGACAGTGACACTTGGACAGCCTGTGGCTAGTTACTCCTTGTGAGTGTCCCTGGGGCTTCCTGAGCCTTAGTGTGCTAGGTGCGGCACTACTGCTGAGCACAGCCCATCATAATCCGGACAGGATTCTCACCGCTTTGTCCACTCTGGAGCCGAGTGAATTAGGCTGTGGGAGCTGGAATAACCAATTACACAGCAATTTTCTGAAGTGTCATTCACGGCTGCCCCATGGGAGCAGGGACTCACGCTGTATTGAAGGGAACTAGCCCTGAGATATTATGTGAGACACTGTCCCTCCCTAAGGACACAGTCTTGAAAGAAAGCAACATGGGATTGGGAGGGGACAGATGTGATTTTGCCCAGTTCTGCCACTTACTAGCTTGGCATCTGAGCTCTGGCGTCCAACTTGTATGGTGAAGCTACGATAATCAGCTCCACAGGGCTGTCATGACAGTTGTGCTAACCAGAAGCTAGACTGCCTAGCATTCAGCAGAGGGCTCACTAGAGTTCAGCTACAAAGCAGACACGCACAGAACTAACAGAATGAGACTACCATTGCTAAGCACTGCCTACCAGGGCCAATCATCAGTGTGCCAAGAACTGTGGGGTTGGCTGGCTATCAAGACAGGCTCGTGCTAAGGATGGAAATGTGGCCTTGTCTTTCCTAAGACAGGTGGAGCCCATAGGAAATGTAGTCAGGTAACTTAAGAGTGGGTGGGAAGGGAATTTACAGAGTTAGCCGTGGCCACGCCTCCTCTGCTGGCGGCAGTTTCTCTCCGCTGGCCACCTCCTTGAAGCCAAGCTGCTCCAGGGGAACAAACATGGGGCGTCTGCAAGAGGAAGGGTGGAAATCAGAGGCAGAGCATGGAAGGAGAGGGCAGTGGGCCTGTCTTAACCACAGCCCGTTTCACATCCTTCTCTGTGAAGTGAGCTGTGCTGTGCTCTGTGTTCATCAAAGCAAGTTCAACTACTAGGTGGCCATGACAAGGACTACAGGTGACCCCTGGTGGTGAGGTTAGGGCAGCACGGAGCCTCCTGACCGATCTCTGCCAGCAGCAACCAGATGTGCCAAGTGCCTTGGTGAACCTCCTGCCTCTGGCTTCCCAGTGAGGGTCTGAGTGAATGTCAGCATGACTTGCCTGCAAAGGCAGACGGCCACTGTGGGGCAGAGGCTGCGTTCAGAGCGGGCATCTGAAACGTAGTCTGACAGCTCCTGCCTACGCCTCAGCTTCTGAGTGAAGGTAAGTGAATTGGAATCTAGATCTTCTTCACACAAAGGCTGGTAACACAGCAGGGTGTTGGAAGACCCCACATACGCTGTGTTCTAAGTGACAGCACAGTGGCTCAGGCCCACAGCGGCTTAAAGCCCTTCATTTTATCCAAAGGGCGAGACTGCCACTGCTGTGCCCCAGACAAATCACTTTAGTTCTAACTTTAACAGAAGATAGCTGCTAGACATGATTGGGAGGGGGTCTTGAACCCAGGGCTTTTCATGTGCACACTGGCACCAAGTGCCCCTAGCTGAATATTTCTCTCTCTAGTCAGCTTGGTCAGAGTGGCCTGAATTACTGCACAAACCTAGAAAATGTCTGTGTCACTTGATACATGTCTTGTCATCGATGAATACAGTGGGAAAATACAGGCGGAATGGAGAAACGGCACAGTGGTTGGCAAGAGCTCAGTTCCCAGAACCACTGCCAGTTCCTCTGCCTCCAGGGCACTTAACACAGAATACACCTGTGCATGCTTACACCTGCACGAGCACACACATGTGCACACATATACAATTTAAATAATTTAAGTATTTTTTAAAAAACGGCTGTATCTCTGGTTTCCCTTTTTGTTCAGATCCCTGGAAGTCTGGCTGATACGTTTAACAACAGACTGAACCTTCAGAAAGACCAATGAGATCAAGAAAGAAAACAGTGCTGCAGGTGCTCAGGGAGGAAGCACGTCGCTTTATTCATGGAGTGGAGTACAGAAGTGAAGGAGGGTGCTGTGTGCTGCCTGCAGCGCAGGCGCAGAACAGCTGGGGGAGTTCCGTGAGCCGGGGCCTGTGGGCCAGCCCTCCTCTGCGCCTAAGCATGGAGTGCTCAGGCAGACACACACCGACTGGACTCCACAGGGAACACAACACAGCTTCGCAAAGATTTCTGAACATTTGCTTTCATATCACAAGGGGAGGGAAGGCAGGGAAGGTGGGCAGGCCTTTCGTGAGGTGACAGTGATCCCATGACCATATTTAGAAGAGATTCAACGCAGAGCCTTTGGCATTTCACGGAAGCTGCCTACATTTACCACCAGACACATCTGTACAAACCCTCCCCCCAAACATCAATTCATTGGACAACCCTTTCCTCTTCCATAAGGTAAAATATTTGCATGTCCATCAGAACTTTTCTGAACATGATACATGCAGGCTTATCTCTCTCCATCTTTCATCCCGGGAAGTGGCTTGCTGCCGCTCTTGGGAGAGACACAGAACAGAATTAGTAATGACTGCCATTCAACTACATCAAGCTTTGGGAGAACAGGCTGGCTTTGCTGAACTTTGTTGTGCACAGTCGCTGTTGAGAGTGTCCCCTTGAGACAGTCATTGGTGAGGTTTTACACTAAACACAGGCAAGTGGAGGCGATTTCCCGTCTGTTTGTCACCATCTCTCTCTGCTCCATGGGTAGAAAATGGAAACAGTAATCTTGCAGATGTTGAAGGCCTGTTTGTCCTGCTCTAGAGGGGTGCCCTTACCTGTGCTTACTCCCAGAACACACGTAACTGCAAACCCAAAGCCCCGAACATCTTTTTCTAGGTAGAAAGTTCTGAAAGGGGCACAAAAGAGTGAATTTGAAGCATATAAAGCCTTGGTTTTTCTAAAGAAGAAAAAGAATGAAATTCAAAATGGAGGTGGGCACAGAAAGTACAGATTGAACAGTTACCAGAAATTCTTTCTGAGCCAGAGTTCATGGAGCACATAGCCTGGGGCCATGCCTGCTCCTGCAACACCTCTGGGTGACACTCCAAGTTTGCTTGAGATATTTTCTTTTTTAACAAAGACTCAAAGGAGGTTAATTTGACTTCTTTTAAACTTGCAAAAGTGAATACATTTGACAGAATCATCGGTGAAGCAATCGTCAGAAAAAGATGTTTGCTTCAAAGTAAAGACGCCTGTTTTAGAAACATCACCAGCTGAGGCTCCCCATAATGCAGGTGACCGACAGTAGACAGATGGAAATGACAAAGGCAGGTGCCCTGGGAGAGAGGAGGCTCAGGCTGGAGGCAACAGAATCAGGACCTGGGGAGAACAGAGGACAGGGCAGATAGAAAACTATCCTCCCTCCCTGTTTTTGCACCTTAGTTCCCATTTGCTCCAGCTTTTCTCTCTGAGGTTACGGAGAACAGGCAGTTCATATTTAGTTGTCAAAGGAGTCATATTAAAAATATTTCATGACAAACTCCACGTGAGTATGAAAGTGCAGAGCTAGCTGTTTTCAAAGGCTTTTCCCACCTCTAATAGGTTGCACAGGAAGACGACGTGGGAGCCTGGATCTCCAGGAGGAAGGAAGCACTGAGACGACCAGGTGGCCACAGAAGCCTCTTCTGCGCCAGGCAATCTGTATTGAGTCACACGCAAGTCAGCTGCTAAAAAGTATAGCCCTTAATGTACGCACCAAGTCTGCCATACATAGAATTCCCCCACGAGGGAGCAAGCTGCTTTGATTTTTAACAACTGGGTGGGTACAGTGAAGCACACACATCTCCCGTGCTGTGGTCTGGGCATGCCAATCCTGCAGAGCCCTTAATGTCACAGACGCCGGGTCTGGCAGTTAGAACCAGCCCTTCGTCAGTGTACCCTTCTGGCTGGAATCTTCTGCCAGGGAATGGAGTGAGGTTCTGGGCAGGACAGTCCTCCCCCAGAACAGTGGGACCCTTACTGGGGTTTCCTAGCAGTACATTTTTGCATGATACAGTTTAAATGAACTACTGCACTGATGTGGAATGCAAACTTTGTTTGCAATTTAGATGGAGAACTGAGTTCAAATGGTCAAGAAAGCAGAGTTTTGTTATTGCAAGAATTTAAGAGTCCAATTCTTCAATGATTGCAATCCTAGGCATGTCCTTTAACCCACTCAAGGCTCTCTGCAGCATAAAGAGGAAGACTGTCCCCCATTTCAGCTGAATTTTCCTATGTCAAGACAGGGCACATTAACTGTATGGAGAGCAGGCACGGAATCTTAGCAATGACCTGTCTCCTGAATGCTTTGGTTTTTCTCACCAGCACAATTGGGAATAAGAACATTCATCTCCATATTGGATAAATAAAGCCTTCCACCAGGCCACCAGCTCTGCTGACTGTTCCCTTCTCCCCATCCTGCTTGCTGCCAGTGTGACACGAGAAGCAGGTGGCACAGGCCTTGTGCTGGGAGGCAGCCAGGGCCGGACAGGACAGCTACAGCCAAACAATGAAAACCTGGGGAGAAACCAGAAGCTGGCGGGAGAAACCCACTTTTGTAATCTGTCTCACAAGCTAGAGAAGCAGGACCCATCTATCCAGGCCAGCACAACAGCCCTCCTGTTAACTGACAGATCAGCACATGCGCCTAGGAGACTGATGTGGAAGGGGTCTGGTGAGAAGCACTGAGCCCTGACCTAGCGCAGCCTTACTTCTGTGGTCCACAGTATGAACTCAGCATGAGTCTCTACAGCTCCCAGGATATGCTGAGCACCCCTGAGCCTCACTCTTGATTTTGGTTACATGCTCTTGCACAAATGCCCCTTCAAAGCCACAGCACAGTGTGATCAGCATTCAAGCGGAGATTAAAAGCACATATAGACCCAAAGAACCATCCTGGGTGAGTTACACGTGGAAGTGAACACACATGTTAGGCTAGGCAAGAAGGAAACTTAAACCAGGCCACGAGGGCTCTGTGTGATGCCGTCTACTTCAGAGTTGCAGAGATGCCATCCCTTAGTCTATGCCCTTAAAACAAGCCAGCATGGGCTTGACCTGACCCATTGCCAGATAGACAGTGGGGGACACTGAGGGCAGACCTGTAGTGGCAGGTGGGCACAGACTTTCCTTCTCTTAGAGAGTCATGACTCACGAGCCAACATCACCTACCAGCAGCTGGGTCAGTCTGGAGGCTCTTTTGGCCTTTCCTGTCTTTGCAAGGGTGAGCACGCTAGCTCCTGACAGTTTGTAGGGAGAAAGCATCGAACACATCATCCTAAGCAGAAAAAGTGTTCAGGGAGGGCTTCCTTCATTCCTTTTTCCTTTTCTTTTCTCTTTAATATTCTTCCCCCTAGCAGTTGGCCAGCCAGGTCCCAGCATACAGGAAGAGAACACATGCTTACTTAAATCATTTTTTGCTGGTTCTCCGCCATGCACTTAGAACCACCTGCTCCCTGATGCTGTTCCGTTTCCCCCAGAGCCCAGGCACTCCTGAGGCAGGCTGCCAGGGAAAGGCCAAGCTGCTGCTACCAGCTTGCTGCAGCCCCTCTCCTCAGCCACAGTGCTATAATAAAATAGACTGTCCTTCAGGCTGCCCCGTCATCCCTTCCCCTGCGGCTTCCTAAGGGCACTTGCTGACTCTCACCAGAACAGGCAGCATTCAGTTAGATATCAGTTAGAAGAGAAAACGAAAAGGAGAAAGAAGACCCTGTGTGGACACAAAGTGGCATGAACAGGCCACACGTGGACATTACTGCTGAGTCTGGGAACACAGAAAGTCCTATCCCATTGTTGCTTGGCCCAGGACACGGTTCATGGGTGCAGAGATCAGATTTGCCCTCGAGATGCTGCTGAGAGACGGTGGTAAGTAAGTTCTCTAACAGGTTCTGGGCCTTAGCACAATGTTCTAGGCACCATGGCCGCTGAGTCCTTTTCCCGATTGCCATTCACTTGAGGGAGTTAGAAGAGCTTAGCTTTTTTCTTCATGTCGTTGCGTCTCCAAAGAGGTAACTTGTCAAATTCCTGTATGGACATCCCAAAGATTTCCCAAAATACTTCTGGGGCTAAGTGGCGCTGGGAAGAGAGAAGCAAGAAGTCGTTAGTCCTAATGGCTACATCAGTGACCCTCAGATGTGTTCTCCAGTTTATGAATGCAGCCAGCCTTCCATCCCCAAGATGAGCTTCTGCATCCCCAAGTCAATCCAAAATCAAAATCATCCTTCCAAGGCTGCATCTGACCTCAGCACGTACAGACTGTTTCCTGGGTCACTCTGCCCCAAACATCACAGTGCCGTAACCACTGACACATCAGCTGGATTGCACCAGGCTCTGTGTGTCATCTAGAGAGTGTCTAAAGCATGCAGAGGCTGCAGAGCCAACATGTGAATACCCATCACTCCCTGCACTTGAGCCTTTGTCAACTGTGGGGGGAGGGTGTCCTGGAATTGATTCTCTGCAGAAACTGAGAGACCCCAACATCAATGTGAAGAGCAAGTCAGACCAAGGGGTGAGGCGGCTGCACTGCGGCTTGCCCAGCCAGGTACACTGCTCTGCACTGGAGGAAACAGCTGGCAGGCTACTGCCAACACAGTTACGCTGTGGTGCTGGGCTGGTGATTGGGCATGGGAAGGCGATTTGTGGCATTGGATGTGACAGCCATCACTTCAGGTCCTTGGGATGTTGAGAAGACACAGATAAAAATGGATGATAGTAACAGCCAAAGAGAAAGGGCTCGGGTCATCCCTGGGAATGCCCTAGAGCTTCCTCCTGCCCAGTGACAGGAAGGAAGGACCTTATCTTCTGTTGGTCATTCCTCCTATCAAGTTCCATCTAACCGGAATAGTCTGAGCTAGCCCGACCTCGTCCACAAAAGCTTTGTGTCAGGGAAGGGACTTGCTTCTTCCAGAGACCAGCAGACATAACAGTTTCATAACTAAAAATGATCCAGACTGAAAGGTACAAACACAAGTCTTCCATGCCTAAGGAGGCCCTGGGTATATGTGCCCGGGTAATTCTTTAAGACAAGGAATGCAGAAAGCTGGAAGGACGTTTGCCCAGAGCAGACCTAGAACACTGCTCCTCATCTCTCGGCTGGCTCGGCCCAAGCCCAGGACAGACACGGACCTGATAAAACCTCAGGCATGACTGAGATGCCCATGCTGCGACTCTGGCCCTGATCATACTGACATCCAGTTTCTAAAAAGCTTGAGGACACCACACTGTATCTCTGGGGTCACTATAAATCTTACCAGGCATGCTTACATGCTGACCTAACTGTAGACTTAGAGGCACGTGTACTTAAATGTGAGCATACGCACTTTAGCCCTGGCCTCTCTGAAGCCAGGCAACGCCTGCCTTGATGCCGACTGCGTGTAGAGGTGTCCCTTCTGTCTCTCTGAACTGTACACATTATTGCCACACCTTTAGGTGTGTAAAGAATCCTGAGCACTAACAGGAGCAATGACTGGGTGGCTCTGGTGTTCCATCTCATGGTTTTATTTCTTTGGACATCCTCAAGATTTAGCTAGCTTTTTGTTCCACCGACAATTATGAAACTTTTTTTTTTAATCCAGGGGAAACCACATCTAAATATTATAGAAGCATGCTGGTGTGTGTGTGTGTATGTGTGTGTGTGTGTGTCTGTGTCTGTGTCTGTGTGTGTGTGTGTGTGTGTGTGTGTGTGTGTGTGGTGTGCAGGGATCTTCAATTGAGATTAAAGTTCTGCTTTGTTTACCTCCAGCCGGGTTCTGTCTACATCTCTTAGGATTTTGTTGCGCCCTCTGTTGGTCACCATGAGCATTTCATATGGAAATATCTGAAAAAGAAAGATGCCTTGTCTAGAACACAATTATCCATTTAATTAATAAGCACAGCCCAAAGTCCATCACACCCATGATAGAGACAGCAACAAGAGTAGCTACAAACAGCCTCAAGTGTTCAGGGAACAGAGACATATTCTTACATGCTCCCATCTCTACTGGTGACTCACATGGCACTGTGCCTTGGGAACAATTGTCTAAATGTAAGAATACTAACATATTATAAATGGGACATGAGACCTAAAGTGGCAGGCATAAATGTCGTCTCTGACACGATGCTGTGAAATCACAGGGTACCTGTGTGCAGGGCTATGACAGATTTGTGCCTTGAGAATTCATCTACCCAACCAGCCCAGTTTCCAGTGTTCTGCAAATCTGACTTACTGAAACACACCCCCACTACAGGTGTCAAGGAGATCAAGTCTCATTTTATTCTGTTTTGTTTAAGACAGGGCCTCCCTGTGTAGACCAAACTGGCCTCAGGTCGTTCAGCCTGCCCCCACCTCCTGGGCACTGCGATTCCAGGTGTGAGCCACAACATTGACAACCAGACAGCTCCCCGGGCACAGAGTGGCTGGAGCTCGGGTGGCTGGCCATGCCAGTTTGCCCAGGATTAATCAGCAGCGGTAAGAAGACATTCGGCACCGACACAAAGAAAGTTGCGACAAAGTGGGGCATGCTGGGCACGCAATTTGGAGCAGGCCTCTGCCAATGCACTCAGCACTGGACTTGAGATGCGTGTGGCAGGGTCAAGGTCAAACCCAGGTCACAGGATGCTGTGATCAGAGTACTACAGGCAGTAAAGGTTTGAGACAATGTGGCACAGACAGGAATGGCAGGATGCTTGCAGACAAGCTAGCCTGGATGTGCCAGCCAGAACCAGGTGGCTCTTACTCTCTGCACACAGCGAACAGACAGGAAAGCAAATCTCTCTATTGCGTGCAATTGTGCACAAGAGAGGGGACAAGTCACACTCACCTTTGGTTCCAGCATGTTGGGCATGGAAACACCTCGATCCATTCTCATTGCTGGCATGTGGCCATCTGGGAGGGTCTGCAACAGAAATGCCTGGTCAGTGTAAGCATAAAATATTAGGGGAACCCAGGAAGGGCCCTGAGTGCTCCCCAGATGGCCCTGAGTGCTCCCCAACTTCCCTGTTGCAGTTAGTTTTCCAGTTCGCTCCTCCCCACCATGTCATGTTCACCATGTATTTCTCAAAGTGACACCCTCACTGAACAAGAGCAACGACATGTAATCGAGTCGGAGAAGGATTATGGATTAGTAACTGATTCAGGCTGCGTGGGTGGAGGGATACAACACACAAAAGACTCTGAGGTCTGTTACCATTATTTTCCTTGTGTGTGTGTCTGTCTCTCTGTAGCCCAGGCTGGACTAGAGTCCTAGAGCCTTCAACCCCATAAGCACTGCAATGACAGGACACACCAGCACATCCTCTTATCTTTTTTGTTCTTTATCCTAGTTTGGATTTATCCTCACAGGCTCACACGATGAAAAAGAGGGGCTCTGAGCAAACTGCTCTCTCCCAGAGGCTCAGAGACATTCCGTTTCATTTGTCGGCAAGCAAGGGAAGGCAGCAGCACCTACATGGACAGACTAAAAGCCTGGGTCTGGGCTGCTGACTATGAACCCCTCCCTGCGCACGACGCCCGGAAGCTGGAGCATGGGGTCCCCCAAAAGGCGCGAAAGGTCTGCAGTGACCCCTCGCTTGGCTCCCAGACAAGCCTGCTTCTCCCAGCTACAGAGTAACAGTAAACAACCACCTGTCCCTCCCTGTGATAACCACCCCCCTGTCCATCCCTGCAATAACCAAGCCCCTATCCATCCCTGCAGTAATCAACCCCATGTCCATCCCTGCAGTAATCAACCCCACGTCCATCCCTGCGGTTAGTAACCCCGTGTCCATTCCCCCCTCGCCCCCCCCCCCGGCAGACACCGCTCCCCTGAGGCAGCAGCAGGAAGTGGAGAGGGAATGCTCCATGGTGGCCAGCACGACAAAGCTATCCATACCTGGTAATCTGAAAAAGGGAAAACAGTCATCAGGGAGAGACCATGAGAAAACCATGGACACAACAGTAATGTATTTCACCACAACGTCCAAACACCCCAAAGAACTGTGCTTGTTTCCCACCCCTAACCAGTCCATAAATTGCTGAAGCCCAGAAATCCTGCTTCTACGTCAGGCACCCGTTCAAACACCCTGCCCACCCCCAGCACGTGCCTCCCTCGTCGGAGCGCTCAGCATGCAGAAGGGCCATGAACGGGTGCTGACACACTGCTTTCCCGTGCTTGGCTTTATCCAGAGACCTTGACGTTTGTGGGCTACTACTAACTCAGAAGGGAGCAGTGGCCCACAGTGTGACACACAGTGTGGACATGGGCCGTGGCTGGTGATTACACCTGAGCCTGGTCACAGGAAGTGACAGTCACGGTTGGCGTCCCCTTTGCAGCCTTACCCCGGACTCCGCCGCTCACGTCTCCGTAGCTGTTGTACTGAGCGAAGTCTGTGGAAACAGGCTGCAAGGAGGAAAGCACCATCACTGGAAAAGCTCCACAGGGGCACGCTAGAGCCGGGTTGGCAGGGAGGACAGCCGTGCAAGAGCCTCCAAAGCCTTTCCAGGCTAAAATCCCGACTGTCCTCATTTCTCTCACGTATTCTACAAACTACACGACCCCGAGTACTGGCAGGCAATCTGTGCTACTGTGCAACAGGCTTTTCTAGGGCAGGTGTTTCTTTCACAGATAAAAGTGTATTTCCACAGGCGGAGCCTGCTGGCGTACACCTTTAGCCCTGTGGGACAGTTTGTTTGAGACCAGTGTGGTCTACACAATGAGTTCCAGAACAGCCGGGACTGGGTAGAGAGACACGCCCCCTGGCTGAAATGGTGTTGGAATTAATTGTATTCTCCGCTTGGTGGAGGAGGGTGCTTGTCACCAACTCTCTATGGAAATAATGAACCGAGTGATTACTTCCTGCCTCATTGTTAAAGATAAACAAACAAACAGTTGCCTGTGACTGCCTATTTTAGACTCTTACACTTACACAGGCCTTTAAAATCAGGGTCTTCTTGAAAAAGAAGTATTTCGTTTTGCTTACAACTCAGTGATTCACCAAGCAGCAGATGGCTGTGCCCCGTATCTGCACAGCGGGATCAAGAGATCAGCCACAGGCTGGCAAGTTCAGAGTGTGAAGGCACCTGCCCAAGCCCAAAGACCTGAGTGTAACTCGTGGTGGGAGGAGAGAGCTCACGCCTGCAAGCTGCCCTCTGACCTCCACACATGAACCATATCGCATGTGCTTGTACATAGACACACACACATGCACGCGCACACACATTCACACACACACACACACTGGCCTGTATACCAAATAAAAATGTAACAAAAAATACAAATACATAAAAAGCCAGATTATTGCAATGATGTGTCAGTCCAGAACACACGCACACACAGGCACATGCTCATACCATCTATGGGAGGAAGTCTTACCCGGTGAAGGCCATTCTTGCCATAACCAGGGAGAGATGAAGTTTTCGACGAAGGAGCACGTGAAGCTGAATGAGAAAAATAGTATGAGTGTTTTCTAGTGCTTCTGTGAGGGTGCCAGTGTGTTCACAACACCCCCTTCAGGGTTGCCAAACCCCTGTGATTCCTCACACAGCTAAAAGCTAGGTATGCAGTCTTCCTTGGAGTCCTCAGTCCTAAGAACACCATTATTGCCAGGCCACAGCAGACAAAAACCAGGAGCTAGGAAAGCGTTCAAAGCAAGGACTTGAGCCCAGGGCTGTGTGGGTGCCTACACTCCAGGCCCCAACGTGAGAGCAGCAGTGACTGACACAGAAACCGACGGTGTAAGACATCAAGAAGGTGCAGCCGATCAGGGCCTGGCTTCGAGAAGGCCCGGGCTACAGAGGTGCGGCTGTGAAGGTGCCGGAGTGTGAAAGGAGGGAACAGACCATCTACAGCCTGACACCCCACCTCTATACAGGACAAACCTTTTGAAATGTTTCTTGGCCTGTGCAATTGCAGCACTACATACTCAGAGAACAAAATCTCACACTTAAGGAAACCAGGGGTTAGATGACCCCACAAGCTGGTCCTGGCTCCTGCCTGTGTGTCTCTCACAGGGCAGGCCGGTGCTCAGCTCACCCTCAAGTCCCAGGGCAAGGCCCCGCTGCTCACCTGAGTGCAGGGGCGAGTCATAGCGACTGGCCAGCAGGGACGCTCTCTCTCTGCTCTCTTTCTCCATCTCTTCCTTCAGAATCAGCTGCCCCAGGCCCGAGTTCAGCTACTCACAGGAAGAAAAAAAGGAAAGGAAAGGAAATGTGATACAGCTTTCCCAATAAACTGTTCTTTCCTAAGGAGCCCATGCGTCCCTAGGAGGCAGGGTGGCTCTGGACGCCGGAGCCCTGAGCTTTCCCAGCGGTGAGGTGTGTCTTCCCTGAGCCGGGCTCCATGTTCTCCTTTCTTCTCTCGCCCTCCCCTACGGGCCTCAGCTCGTGTGCAGCTGATGACTGTTTTATATAGTAAGGAGAGGGTACAGACTGGGTACTCTTACACAAGAAACTGCGTTATTTGCCTTAAAAACCATAAAAGCAGCATATGCTCATACATATCTCAGAAAATCCAGAAGAAAAGAAACTGTGACCCCACAAGGAGTCCCCAGCCTCTGCACACAGGTTTATGCCCATCTCTCACTGTCCTACATGCAATTTACACAAACCAGGCTGCTCTTTGCACCCTTTCCCCTGTGTACTTCACACCATGCACATTTCTTGCATCTTTGGAGAACGCTAGTTTAAGGGATCAGTTAGCTCCTTATTGGTCAGAGGTTAGACCTGTTGCTAGAGAGAATAGGGGTGTGGAGAGCTCTTGGCGGCAGACCAACGGATACCTGTTTTCTCACTCCAGGTATAAGTTCTGTCCAAGGCCTGAGGAAGAATTTGGACAACATCACCCCGAGGAAATTCCTCTATCAAGACCTGCATGGACCTGGTGCACACTGCCATGGCCTGCAGGGTCCCCTACAGCGTTTCACCCGGTCCACCTGCACACCTATCCCCGCGTGTGCTGCGCGCGTGACCCTCCAGAGCTCCAGCCTAACTCGCACCGCCTGGAGGCACCAGCCGCCCGCCAGGCCTCTCCATGAGGCTGGGGCACGCCTGGTTCCCTGGTGGTGTGGTGGTTCACACAGTAGATATGTAGAACAAGCAAACACCAGGGGTCAAATGGAAGCGGAGCTGAGGGCAGCAGCGAGGACAAACCTTCATCAATTGCTCTTCATGAAGCTGCCGGCGTCTCAGAAGCTCCTCCTCATCTTCCTCTCTGCCACTAGATCTGCGCCTCATGTCCGTTCCTAATTCCACAGTAAAAACAACTTCTCACATCAGCCCTGAGATTGGGAATCTTAGCCGCCTAGTGTGTCTAGTTGCCCATCTGGCTGGGAGGTTGGGCTCTCATGGCGAAGGGAACACCACCACAGGAGGAAATGTCTACCACAGGGGAAAACGTCCATCACAGGGGGAAATGTCCACCACCAACCCAGCCCCATGGCTGGCTTCTCAGGGCTTGGGTAACGGGCTAGCACGGTGCGTGGTGCAGCTAATGGAGGGCTTCGGCCTTTTAACCCTGTCTGTTGGCATGACCCGGGCTTCCCCTGGCAACTGAGTCTCAAGGCATCTCCACCACCACAGCCTGGAGCTCAGAACAGGAGGTGGAGAGGTGATGACCTGAGTGCAGGTCAGGGTTAACTAGCAAGGAACCCCAGCGCACCGACATATCTACAAAGTGCTAGGGCAGTCGCTCCCAGGCAAGTTTTGAAAACCTGCAGTCGCCTGATTTTAGACCTTTAAAAACAAACTGCCACTTCCACCCTTGGTTAGCCACTAAAAAGCACATTTTCTGTGTTTCTTTTAAAGGCTGAGTCTACACTTTTCCTTTCCTTACATAGTAAAAATCAGTCAGAAAAGAATTTTGCTGATAAGTGAGCACAAATAGGGTTAATAGAGCTGGAGGTGATGGGACAATGCCTCGATTCTAGGCTTCCAGAGTCTGTCCCAGGGACCAGAAGCTAAGGCAAGTGCTGTTCATCCTACGTCACTTAGGTTCATCTGTTGGAGGAAGCAGGAACACTTTCTAATCTAACAAAAAATAAACATTTACCAATACTTGTACTTTTCACTATTTTGATGAGCGGAGCAAACATTTTCCTTGCTTTAGGATTCTAAGCAACTTTAGAATATCTGCTGATGATGACAGTGTGTACAGTGACTTTCTCCCTCTGAACTTAGCTGAGGTAGAAAGCTAAGAGCCTCAGCAAGCTTCCTGAAGGGCAGAAGTTGACATACACGTCACTGTTAGGCTTAGAAAAGCCAATGTGGATCGTCTCTTTAGTTTATACTAATAAAATTCAATCAACCAAAGTTTGTAAAAATTAGACACATCTCATCAACCTAGTTATAGACTATCTGTGAATAATGAGAATAGATTTTTCTTCAACTATTTCCATAAATATAAATTTCTTTAAAATGAACTTCTATTGACTATAAAGTTATTCCAAAAATAGTATGATGAGGAAGATTAGGATTTCTGGAACACTGGAGGCCTTGCAGGTTGTCAGCAGGAGTGAGGCTAGCTGAGCCTTTATAAGACTGAGCTAATTTTCAGTCTAATCCATTTCTATAGGCCTGAGTGGGTTCACTACTGACAAAACGGTAAAGACACAGACACAACTGGAAAGCAGAAAGCAAAGAATGACACAGTTCCAATGTGACATTGGAGCACAGAAACATGGAATGACAGATGTAAACTCACACACATTATATCCCCAACGCCTGTTCTAGGCTTCTTAGAGGAGCAGACAGCCTGGCCGGGGCTGGAGAGGGCCTCAGGGTTAGGGCTGCGTTAACAGTGAGGAAGACAGCCCAGATATGGCCTACAACAAACTGAACTGGGAAACGTCATGTGTCATGTTTCGGTGGATACCCCGTAACTTCGCCCACCCTGTTCTCCAGAATGATATGTTTGCCAGCCGGCTCTGAACCAAGTGTGTTCAACACACACAGAGGCGTCCGTCCAAGCCAGTGCTTTTAGACCCGTTCTGGATCCTGCGTACAGCCAGGCCGTGCATAGGAGCTAGGTTTTATAACTTTTAAGTATTTTGCATACACACTATCATCACATTCATTTTCCTTACACTATAGGATATAAACTTTTCTCAATGTCCTTGTGACATTTTTTTGCACGTTTTTAAGCAATTCATTTTGCACTTTCCTAGGCGTTTGTCTGATGGACTTCTCTGCATTGGTTGCATACCTACGGCGGCAAGAGAGGGGGGACCGGGCCAGTGGTCCGTCTCAATCTTTGGAATCTCGCTGGGATCTGGCGCCTGGGCTGCAGGGAACTTGGAAAACTTGATGATTTCTTCTGAAGCCTTGCTCTGGGCTGCCAAGGCAGCTGCATCTAGGCGGGAACCAGGGACGCTTAGCTACGGGTCTGCAAGGCTGAGGCGAAACCACCCCACAGACACGATTTTCCACTATTCACTGAATGTTCCAAAGCCAGGACTCTCAACACTTCTGCCTCCAGAGAACAGTACACTCCTAACTGCTCTTTAACTTTTAAATACTCTTGGGATTGGAAATTTTGATAATTAGACATTTGAGTTCCAGCTTTGAAATTTAAGAGCTAAGTGAAAAGCAGGATGGGCAGCATTGACTGTAGCTGTTGATATCTAGAGAGGTGACTGGCTTTGTATTTGGGGGCCAGAAGCCAGAGATAACCCAGTCTGGCTCATCTTAATCCCTTACACCCTGTACATGGGTCTTTGAATCTTAGAAGCTGAAATGGAGGAAGCGACTTCAGGCTTTGCAGGAACTCCGCATAAGATAGCACCCTGGCTTACTGTTTCACTCAGGGTTCAGTTTTAACAAGGGAGTCAGACAATTGAAAACAGAGTGGCCCAGACAGGCAACATTACTTCACAGGGTTCACAACGTGGAGGACTCACTTCATAGAACCCCACATCTAACCACAGAATTGTAGCAAAGTAAACCAGGTTAAAAAGGTCAGTCCTGATTCCAGCTAGCTTGGCAAACTGGCCTGGCATTTCAAAACATATTTAGAAGGGCAAAGTTAACTGACTTTTCTCTGGGGTTTACATATTTTTAAACCTGGAAATAACTTTTTGAATCTTTGCTTAGTGACCTTCTGGCCTTCAACTTGCTTATGTGGCTTGACCAAGGTTCCCCAATAATGCGGGATAAAGTTCTGGCTGGTAGAGAGCTGTGTGTCTCAGAATATCAACATAATGGGAAAAATACCTGTGTCCTCCCCATGAGGGTCCAGATGTTGGCACACAACTGAACTTCTATGTAAAAGTGAAGAAAAGCAACTTTTTCTCTCCCCTGACAAATGCTTCAGGGCACAGGTACCAGTTTGGATGTGATGTCTATTTCCTTGTCATGGAGCAAGGGTCTGCAGGACACCTGGAAAGTGTTACTCTGGTGCGATTGACTCACTCACACAGGCTGCAGACAGGGACTGGTGTCCATTAACAAAGCCACTCCTCCATGAAGCCTACCACTTTCCAAGCTCCCGAGCTCTTGTCGCAGCTTGGGACCAGAGATTTTAATATTTACAGCTATTCCTACACTGCAAAATCTAACTCTAGGTATTTTTTTTTTTTTAAGGAAAACAAAAAAGCATGACTTCAAGCAGTACTTACGCGTTAGAATTGGTGAAGTCAGTAGTTAGACATTCACATGTTAATGAGTATGTGGGAAGACATTAAACCATAAAAAAAAAACAAAAAAATAATGTTAATAAACTTAAAATGCAAGCGTGGGATGTAAAACCTTGAAATAAAGAAGAAAAGGAAACCAAACAACACACACTTCCCTCCCTAGCGTGCTGCCTTAAAGGTTGTCCTTGTCCAACTTATTCCTGACTAGATTCTTATGGACAGCCTTCAAATTTCCAGACACAGCATGTAATTTTCGGAACTCACTGGAAGGCCAGTTTTGGCCATCCGTCTCAGCCACAGATTTATGGCAGATGAGTCCAGAGACGCCTGATGGTGGTGGGAAAAAATGAGACTCACAGGGAGCACTGTGATTTCTTGGGTTAAAAAGACCCATATTCTCAGAAAATGAAAACAATAATAAATCCACCTTGGTGATTCCTCCAGTCTGGAAATGTAAGAACACACTTAAGTGACTGGTCCTTACAGACAGGAACACTAAGACACAGATACCCATGACGCACACTGACATACCTGCGTATGGGACACGCCCTTCACTTCTCCACCTGCTCCCCACCTACGATGGGGCTCACGCCTTGTAAGAATTTTCGAAGGTAGTTCATTTTTCACTAGTTATAACTATCTGAACTAGTTGCAAGCTCATCAAATTTATTTGAAAAGTTGGTTAAATGATTTAACGGCTAAGCAAAGGTTATCAGGATGTTTGTTGTTGCTACCACACTTCCCGTTTTCTGTGACAGGCTGATAGTTTGACAGGGTCAGAAACAGGTTAGAGGCTGTCTGACTGAGCTCTTTATTAGGCAAATGGGTTTTAAGTCACTATTTGTCTGCTGTCAGATTACAGGGCGTGGTATGCGCTGTGCCCCAGTTTCAGTCACTCTAAAAGCAGCAGCAGCAGGCAAGCCTTTCGGGGGACGGCAAAGGGAGTCCAGCTGACTCAGCCATTAAGCTAAGGAGGGGAGCGAGTTTTACCATGCTGTCTGTAGATGGGTGGCTTTCGGTAAATGTTGATCCCTTGATCTGTGGAAATGAAAAGCAAAGATGTGTGATTATGGGAACCAGCTCAGAAATGGAGAAACAAAACCAAAAACAACAACAGGCCAAAGGGTGAACCAGAACTGAAGACTCAAACAGAAGTAGCCCAGAGGGCAGACCTTGTATTACAAAGACTGAGGACACTGGAAAGAAAGACAGAAACAGCCAGATCCACACACAGGTGACATGGAAGCCTTTGTAATACATCACAGCACGCAGAGCAGTGCCTCTTATTCATGAGCCATTTATTTCACACAAAGATGTCACTGAGGTGGGATCAAAACAGGAAGCAATGCACGCAGTGAGACGCTTAGATGATGAGGAAGACGTAACCAGTTTGGGGAAAAACAATCCCCAAATTGCTACTGTCCAGAAATTGAGCTTCCTGGAGTCACCAGGGGCTCAATTTACTCTTTCAGTCAATGAGGGGAACAACAGAAATCGATATGGAAAACTAAGAATAAACATAGCCACACTTGGGATGATCAACAAAGCCCTAATCCAGACACGGTGGATTTGTGTTACAGAGCAAGAAAGAAAAAAGGAAAGTGCTACAAAACGCTGTCCACATGTCTGCAGACTCCATCTGACTGTGCCACCATTTCCCTTTGACTAAAGATGCTCAGAGAGTTCCAAAGCTCTCTCTCTGTTCCCCGCAATCTTAGGTACTGTGCCCGGTAGGGGGATTCTTCATATAAAAACTTCAAATGTACGTAACAGTTTTTCAAGATTAATGAAAAATATTTGGAGGTCCTGGTTACGTGGTTCCAATCTCACTGTCCCTTCCTGACTTGCTGAGTAAATTCAGAATTCAAAAGAAAAGTAGAAATTCCAGGTAGGCAGAATGATGGGAACCTACCGGGTAATTTATGAGACTTCTGGTGGCCTCAGTGGCTGGTCGCTCTGAGCTGACACTGAATGTCAGGACCATGACAGATTCTGGATTTTCCAGTTTCTGATGGTGAACTTGAGCTGCAGTAGCTGGCGCAGTGACTACTAGGGTGAGGCTTTCGGTGCTGAGCCTAAATTGCAAGATGCTCTTGGGCCATGGAGGTGGCTTGCTCATGACATCCTACAGAACATTGCCAGCTGACCCAATGTTACAACTGTAAAGGGACGCTCAGGTGACAGCGTGGTTCAGTCTTCAGGATGGGACCATAGCTCCATGGCTCTTGGGGACAATTTGTTAGTGACAGTGAACCACAAACTGACATCGTAGAAGGCACAATTACACCCTGACCCTTTTGCTGCTCTTGACCCTTTCTGCCTCCCAATCTCTGTGAGGACATTGAGTGCTCAGTAGAAGAGCATTCACCCAGGATGCACAAAGCCCTCGGTTTAATCCCTAGCCATGAAAATATATATAGTTTGACTAAAAACATTAAGCCTTCAATTTGGTTCTACCAACTTTAATTTAGATCTTTTGGAAGGCCAGATCCTGCAATTTAGTGTTTGTTGAGTGTGTGAGTCTTGATGAAGGAAAATGAGCAATGGAGACAGACGAGGCCACACGGCGACAGGACACCGAGACACACTGTGTCAGCTCCTACCTGGAACATGGAAATGTTTGGGGGCCTGAGCGTAAGTTGGAGTTAGAGGGCGGCTGTCGGGCCGGTAAGGGAGAGGGGAGTTCCGGCCGCTGGACGGCTCATTGCCTCCAATGAGAAGAATGGAGAAAACAGAATGAGAGTGGGGAGAGCGAGACAGGGAACCGAGAAGCCAATCAAAATTCAACACAACAGGCAGAAGGAGGGGACGTCAGGAGGGCAAAACCAAGGAAACAAACAGTCAGTCAACCTGGCTCGCAAAAGGCGGCACCGGTTTAGTTTCCAAGGGAGATCTGAGCTCAGGTGAGCCAGGTTCAAGCAGCCAGCAGACAGGATGCATCATTCAAAGGCATGCAGTCGAGGCTCCGAAAGCTGATCACCCCGGGAGGATGTGGGAGGAGGGAAGCACTGGCTGGGTCAGTGTCATGGGGGGAAGGGGGGTGCAGGCCCCGCCTCCAGGTGTGACTGCTTCCAGGCATGATGGCAGAGGCTGGCCACTGGAATATGTTTCTCTTGAGGCTGGGCGTCTCACCCGGGCCTTTCCCTCACAATATAAAGTGCTTCCATTGCCGCATGTGTTTCTGTTTGCCTTGCTCTCAAATACAAACCCAGGGTCAGACCCCTTCCTGCCAGATACCTGGGGACTTTGGAGACCTCTCTCTGTATTGCCATCCAAGATGAGGCCCCTCCTGGCTAACGCGTCAATCACCAATGCATTAACTGAACACCCACCATGGCCAGCACAAATCAGGGAAGGAGAAGGAGTCCTGCCTCTGCTTCTCTGCTCTTTCTACCCATGTACCTGCTCACGCAGAGGACTGATGGGCACGCTCAGAGAGGAGGTCTCCATCGGTTCTTTAGGAAGCTCTTTGGAGCATCAGAGAAAAGCCCTAGGTGATTGGGAAGCAACAGCCTAGGGCATCATGAGCTAGGGTGTACTCGGCTACAGCGCTGAAAGCTGTCTGTAGAGGAGACATGTCCATGGGGCTGGAGGGCTGGAGCCTGGTTGCAAAGTCCTCCTGTGCAGGCAGAGACACACGCACACCCTTCCCCCTTCAGCCCACAGGAGTGCAGGAAGAGTAGATGTGAAATCAGGGAGAAAAGAGCTCCTGGCCTAATCTGCCCTCCTGCACCACAGTGAGCAAACACCGAGGACCACCAAAACCTACAGAGTTATTAATGTGAATCATGTCTACTGTTGTTTTTAGGTCTTTAGTCAAGATATAAATCTCTCCTCTATGACATACAATTTTCAATTTTTTAAACCACTTTGTAGGCTGTCTTTTCATTCACTTGGTGGTGGCATTTGAAGTAAATGTTTCAAATTTGTTTCTTCTCTTAGGCCCCAGGACTGGGTTTGGTCCTTATATATTCTAGGCAAGTGTTCTACCCACTGAACTAATTATTTCAAGCAAATCATAGACTGTCAGAAAAAAAGTTTTGGCCAACTTCTGCAAGTCAACCCATCCTAAATCTGGCTAGCACTGAGTGAAAGAAGTCAATTGGCAGGGCTTTATGGTGTGTTGAGAAATGTCTCACTATAGACATTTCTAGGTCACCCCAAAACAGGCATGAAGCCAAATGGCACAACCTTGCTCTCCCAAAGAGCAACAGCTAGTTTATGCCTGACAAAATATGTTCAGAAGCACAGGACGCAGAGAAGGGCAGGTGAGGTAAGGAGGAGACACTGTGTCAACTCTATAGCTGAACTCAAACTGAGACTCCTCTGTTCTCACCCACCCTCAGCTCATTCCCGGCCAAAAGTGAGCACTTAGCAATTTCCTGGGGTGAATGACTGATAGAGAAGCCAACTTCTTGCTTGTAAAGCTGACCCGACCTAATGTAGCAAGGCCCCGCTGTGGGAGCAGCCATTGCATCTCTCAAGGGGGCCAGATGCTGGTACCCAGCAGTGGGGTCCCAATGGCATAGCCTGTGCCTCTTCCACTCCAGGTCATCTTCCAACTCCAGAAGATATATTAACCCTATGAGGGTTAGCAACTGCTGCGAGCTGGAGAACAGGCCATTCTTAAGAGCTCTCTGCAGAGAAGGCTCAGGGAGCTCTGTGCTCTCACGTTATTTAATGTAGCGATGGTATCATGAGACCTGGCCACTGCCAGCGCCGAACCGCTCCATGCCCTGCCCTTAATCCACCTGTAGCCCTCGTGTCCTGGCAGAGCATCAGGGCTCATGAGAGGCTCTCAAGAGTTTGGTCAGATGAGCATCCAGGACACCCATCTTGACACGGATTAGGCAGTGCCGTGTCCAGAACCAGCACAGGCCGCACAGAGGCTGAAGGCTGCTGAGGGCAGGTAACAGTCCCAAGTATGCAAACAGGACCCGAGGACGTGGGAAGGCTCTGGGACTGAGGAGCTGTGTCCTACTGTGCCACTGTGGCTTTTGACTTGGTTGTACATCCTCAACGACAGAGTCTCAGTTGTTAAAAAGCAATATAAAGACCACTAGTGCATAAGCAAGTCTTTGGGAGTAGATTTAATTGTATGATGGTCTAAAATTCCCCACAGGACTGTCTAAAATACCAGGGGAAAGTGATTTCTAAGGCATCGACCCCTCACTTAAGCCTATAAATAAGAGCAGGATGGAAGCCGGCCACCTTTGCTTCACTGTGTGCCCGTGTCCTCTGCTCTGGGGGACTCTTGCTTGAGGCCCCGAGGTCACTGAGGAGTGTCTGGCTGGCTGCCTATCTCATCCCCACCAAGGCTGCAGGCACAGAGACAAGCCTTAACCCGACTTTCTGATTAGGAACAATGAGTCCTCACGGGACAGACAATCCCGAAGATGAGAATGGTTATCTACAGAACAAAAGCTACGCCCTGGAGTAGATCATATCATGGGAAACATCAGCCATGGGTGAAGACAGCAACTAACAAATGAACACGTACCATCTTGTAGGGCTGGGGCTGAGAGTTATAGGCAGGATGATATTTGACCATGGCTGTGTCAGGTACAGTCACCCATGGGTGTGAATGTTAGGACTAGAGGTCAGACTTGGCCAACACCTTCCTCTATTGCACGCTACCTTAGCTTTTAAAAAATTTTTACTTTTATTTTATTGTTATTAGTTTTTTTTTATAATTTATTCACTTTGTATCCCAACCGTAGCCACCTCTCTTATCTCCTCCCAGTCTCACCCTCCATTCCTCTTTCCTCCCACCCCCCTGCTCTAGACCACTGATAGGGGAGGTCCTCCTCCCCTTCCATCTGATCCTAGCCTATCAAGTCTCATCAGGACTGGCTGCATTGTCTTCCTCTGTGGCCTAGTAAGGCTGCTCCCCCCTCAGGGGGAGGTGATCAAAGAGCCAGCCATTGAGTTCATGTCAGAGACAGCCCCTGTTCCCCTTACTAGGGAACCCACTTGGACACTGAACTGCCATGGGCTACATCTGAGCAGGGATTCTAGGTTATCCCCATGCATGGTCCTGGGTTGACGCATCAGCCTCTGCTTGCCCCTCTGGGCCCAGTAATGACCTAGGAGAGAGTCTTTGTCCTTATGATTCACAAATGAGACAATGTTCAAAAGGGTAAAGGAACAACACAAAGGCAAATAGCTAGCAAGTGACAGAGACAATGTCTAAATTCCAGATGTGAGTATCCCAGACCCAAGGTGTCACTAATATTCTCCAATGTGTTGTGCTATTTGTACATATGTTGTGCAAGTTTAAAGGGCATGTTTAACAAAAATGAACTTTCTGAAAGTCCAAATATTTCATAATCAGACAAAGCAGTTGACACTACTTTAATGGGTCAAAACGAGAGCCATTACCTCAATTTGGTAAAAAAACAAAAACACACCATATGAAGTTCTTATAAAATATGCAGCTGAAGCCTCTTCTTGGTAATTTCTTTATGGTTATATAAAAATTTTTAAAAATATAACCTTGATATTCAGATATAAAAACACTCCCCACACTAATTCTCAATAATGATTTTAAACAGCCAGTCAAGTCTTTTAGAATGGGCTGTGCCTGCTCCAAAAAGCTTTGCTAATGGTAAATGACACCTATGTCAGTCATATTATTTTCTTTAGAAAAAAAAAAACAACCTACTTATTTTTATGTGTATGGGTGCCTGCTTGCATGTATGTGCACTGTGTGCATGCAGTAACCAGAGAGACCAGCAGAGGGCACTAGAACCTAGAGCTGGTTGTGAGCTGCCCTGTGAGTGCTGGGCAGTTAACCCAGGTCCTCTGCAAGAGCAGAAAATGGGCTCAACCACTGAGCCATCCTTCTAGGCCGTGTTATTTTCAAAGCGTGGAAAATGCTGAAGTAGCAAATGTGTGAGACAATTGCATCCTTAGCTCCGAGCACATGTGTCCCTCAAGAGCCCACTGCTCAGGGGCCCAGGAGGCTGAAAGGCGAAGACGTGCGCACACGGACGATGCGTTAGGGAGCTGGAGAAGTATCTACCCACTCAGCCACTCTGTCCATGCAGCTGCACAGGCTCCGTGAACACTAGGGACACAGAACCCTTGAGACCACTCTGCTCTTGCCTCGCTCTTCCCCCAACATTCTGTTGGCTCAGGTGGCTCAGATCAAGACAACACAACAATTTAGCAATCCTCTGGGGCAGCGTTCACTTAAAGGCCTTTCACAGCCTGACACGGCTCTCGTGGAGAGCCTGAAAAAGAGGGTGCTACAGAAGCAAATGCAACAAGGGAGTGAACAGCCAGGGAGCCGCACAGGGGGTCGAGAAGTGTCAGGCAGGGAGGAGGAAACAGGAGGCAGAGTCTCCTACCCATCCTGTAGAAAGGAGGACAAATCAAAAGCGAAGTACAGAGAGGGGCTCTGCTGTGCACACATGTTCATGTACTTCAGCGGCTTAGCACCATGAAGACAACTTTTTGCTATGTAACTCAATACTGCTGTGTTTTGCAGAAACATATTACAAATGAAACCCAAGAAAACATCCTTGTATATATTATATTTTGCCAGTGATGCATACAAAGACAAAATAATAATATATGTTTTGTAACTGGTAAGAGCTAGATCTTTGTTTCTAAGTACAGACCCCATTGCTTTGTACAGAGCTCTTGGAAATGATGCATCTCTCGGAATGCGAGATGCCATGCCAGTTCTAAGGCCGCGCTGGGGGCAGTGAGCACACGCGCAGGCATGCTGAGGGTGGGAAGCTCGGGGCTCTGAGTCTCGGAGATGTGCCTTATTAGCCTTGCTGGGGAGCTAATAAATCTCCAGTCCACGGGCCTGCCGCCTGCGTCCTTACCTTTGACATGGGGGAGGAAGTGGTGTCGGAAGGGGGGGTTAGGACGGGAGTCGCTGTGCGTGCAGCTGAAGCTGCTGGTGCGCAGGGGGGACCACCTGTGTGCACCAGGACACAAAAGCTCTGTGCGGCAGGGACCAACCAACCAGGGCGGGGCGAGGTGGAAACAGAGAAGAAGAGAGAAATTAACACGGGGCAGGGCGGGTGCCCAGAGTGGGAAGAAGTGAGCGTTAATCAGGAATCTGAAAGAGGAGGAAGGAAGAAGGGTTAGGGAGGGCCCTGTGGAGGGCAGAGTCGGCAGCCCAGCTCAGGTGGGTTGAGTCACAAGAATAAATGGCTGTTGAACACGGTCTCTGGGACACTGGCATGAAGACACCAACTACGCAGTGCCAGGGCTGAGCACGCCATGCACACGCAACAGCTGCTTTTAAAGCGTATTCAACAAGACCTTTGGAAACCGGTGTAAGCGAGGACAGTCATTTCACGAAACTTGAAGAGACACAGTTCTATGTAAGGTTCATGTTTTGTTGTGTTTTTTTTTCTCACTGGAAACTGCATTTTATTTCCTATTCCTTATGCATAAAGAAATCTGTTCCATTAGCTGGGCAGGCAGAGTTATACAGGAAGCTGCCAGTGCCCAGGTCTCTGAGGCAGAAATCCGGTAGCTCACGGTGAGAATGGCCATCAAAGCTCAACCCAGACTCGGAAAATTAGAATATCAGCTGGCATGCAGAATTTATAGGTGGACACCACAAGGATTTGATTGGTTGCCCTTTTAGGCATCAAAAACATCTTAGTGTTGCTGCCTGGTGTTTTGCTCGTGTGTGCTAGGCTGGAAGAGGAAGTGGAGAATGTTCTGGAGGCTGTGGTGTCCATGGCTGAAGAGGCAAAGCTTTCTCCTGCTCAGCACGGACACAGGCTTTTAAAGGGACAACTGTGGCTGGGTGGCCCTTCCCTCACTGTTCAAGATGCTCTCAAAGGACAATTTCCCTGTGGCCACATGCCACACTGACAATGTCAGGGCAGGGTTTAGTGTCTCCGCATATGTCGTAGGTACACTAGCACCAAAACCCTTTCAAATTACCGGAAGATGAAACACAAACTCATGGCCAGGGGCAAATAAAACGAGTATACCTGCATACTGAAAAAGAATATCCTGAAAACATTCATTTAACATAATATAATAAATACTAAAGAGTGTGTTTAAGTCTAGTTGTGTGTGGGGTGCTGAAAGCTGACCTCAGGGCCTCATACACGCTAAGCGTCCACTCTGCCATGAGCCACCTCCTATGCCTCGTCCAAAGAATCCAATTAGTGGGGGAAACAGAGTGTTCAGTCCCCTGGGTGAGGTAAGCCTGTGACCCTGAACAGAAGACAGCTGAGGCCTTTCTGTGCTCGGATTGTTCCTGTTGATTTAATTCTTGCATATTTTGTTTGTAAGTTAGCGTTTGCATGTGTTCTCAGCAGCCTGGCCAGGAGGAAGCTTATAGTGGAGCTTCCTAGATGTACAGCATCATAAGTTCTCTTAGAGGCTTCTCCACAACCCATCCCACAGCAGTCTGGATCTGTGCTGGGCTCCCACTCTCCTGCCCCACACACATCCACTCACATTCACGGACACCGAGACCGCTAATGACCACAGCACACCAACGTCTGCTGCCACAGGCTGGCCACTCATGCCCGAGACCTTTACGTTTTCCAGGTCTGATCTTGGGCTCTGAAGCGGCTTCAGGCCTCTCACTGTAACCTTGTAGCCTGGACAGGGGCTAACATTGGACTTTAGGTGATGCCAATAACACAGTAAATGTAGTATTTTCTTCCTGAGAGCTCTGTTTTAAGTTTCATAGGAATGAGATTTTCATCATTCTTTATACACATCCATTGTTTCCCACAGGTCAACATCAAAATGTAATTTAATAACTTACAGCAAACACAGTGATGAAATGACTGACTTCTTAAAGAACATAATACAAATAAAAGATGGACATCAATATTCCTTTTGTTCTTTGAGAGGGATAGAACTATTTAACAGTCAGGCTCTCTCAATGCAAAGAACATCGCACAGACACACATTCATTACGAGAACAGATCTGGGAAGAGCGGTCCTTACCGGGGCGGTGGAAATGCTGGGGCGAGCGCGACGTGGTTGGAGTGTAGCTGTGGCGGCTGTACACAGGGGAGCTGATGGAGCCCTGGCTGGTGGACCTGTGCATCATCCGATCCCGAGCATCCTGGCTGCCCTGCAACAGCGCCAGGGGCCGCGTGAGTCCAAGACACCTTCAAGCAACTATTGGACATCTCTATGTAAAACCCAGCCCAGCAGCTTGGGGAAGTGCTGTCCTAAGCGTCTTCGGTAAATATTCACATGCATGGCTATTCCAAGGCTAATGTGTTTTGCTCACAGTCAACAGTCATTGTAGTTATTAAAATTTAAGGTATAAAATCTATAATTGCCAACAGTGCTAGGTCAGGACTAGAGAAAGGACAGCTCCCACAATCACTGGTGCTATGACTTTAGGCTCTTCTGTGTCCCCCACATCAGATCCAGGGTGCTAAGTCTTTACTGTCACCTTGATAAACTTAGAATCACTGTGGAAAACACATCTCTGGATGTGTCCATGTTTCTGGGAAGATTTAAGTTTTCTAGAAAGAAGGAAAGGAATGGGGGAGGCTCCATTCCGTGGGCAGGGATGACCGATCAGCGCCGAGACGGGGAGCTGAGCACCAGGCTTCATCTCTGCGTCTTCACGGAGGCTGTCATGTGACCAGCTGTGCCATGCTCCTGCAGCCATGACTCTCCCTCCTCCTGGACGCTGTCCTCAAACTGCCAGTGTAATCAGCTCCCCTCCTCCCTCTTCTCTTGGGTATTTTCTCCCAGCAACCAGTGAAGACAGTGGATCCTGGGGTACTGTCCACCCTCTCTCTCCATGATGGTGCAACAAGGGTCCCAGCTGGCCACTTGCTCGGCACACAGCAGGTGCCTGTGGCTCCTCCTTCGGGTGCAGTGCCTGACACTAAGCTCTTGTGTGGCTAGGCCACACAGTGTCTAAGACCGTTCTGGGAGCACCTCAAGCTCACGCTCCTGAAGAAGTTGGTGCATGCCTGAGATCACTAACTACTTCTCAGTCTGGGAAATAGTCCAAGGAAATAATTCTAAGTGACCTTCGTGATACCTCAAGGGAAAACTTATATTATGTACTCATCAAGTGGGAGAAAAATGAAGAAACAGAGCCCATCACCTTCCTCTAATATAACACTGCCACTGGGATGTCACCTAGGTCCAAACTCAGAAAAGGATGGATATGGCAACGAGCTCTGGGTTTGATCCCCAGCATTGCATAAAACAAGTATGGTGCACGCCTGGAACCCTAGCATTCAGGAGATGGAGGATCATTATCTGACACACAGTAAGCTTAGGCCCGTCTGGACTCCATAAGAGCCTGGTTCATAAACAAACAACCCCCCCCCCCAAAAAAACCCAAACAAACCAACAAACTATCTAGCAAGCTATGCAGATTTGGATCAGTCTAGGAGGAGAGACACCCTCCTCCACACACACACAGTGCTTCAGCTTAGAGATTAAGCTGTAATGACCTCCAGCCACTTTGGGCATTGTAACGTTAGCATCTGTATCTATCGCCTAAAAGCAGACAGACGGGAGCCAGGGGACCCACACTGGACAGTGGCCTCAGGTCCTGCTACTGTTCCTCCTGTGGTGCAGGCCTGGCTCAGCAGCAGGCCGCTTTTACTCTTTTGCCCCCTTAAAAGTGTGCTGCTGTCCTATGGCCCTGGCTCGCCTGTACAGTGACCCTCACAAGCGTCAGAATCAGTTCTGCTGTCCCTTAGTACATTCGTACTTTGCAAGTACAGACAAGGCCCAAGCCCCTCCCAGTCCACGCATGAGCCTGGACAAAGGGTACTTACTTCTGCAGACGGAGTGGGAGACAAAGTTCTCGGAGACTGGAGGAACAAAAGAATTGAAAGTCAGCACCCACTCCCCACCAAAAGCATCACCCCAAACACACAAGTCAGTATCTGTGACCTGTGGACAGAGGGCTCATGGGAAATCCCAGCAAGGTTCCCAGGAGACTCGGGAACCTACCCAGGAACCATGGCTTTAATGAACACGTTGTGGGACTGTTGGAACCACTTTCTTTGCATGTCTAATCGTATTTCTGCTATAGCTGTTAGGACAGCCGAGGGGACGCAGGATTCTGTTACCATGGCTTTTAACTAACTCACAATCACAGCCGTTACTGTAAGGTACTTGAGCAAGTCTTCGATGACCCCTCACACCACATGCCCTCCTGTGTCTGTTGTTTGGAGTGGACAGGCTTCCCTTGTCATCAGCAGGTGTCGCCCGAGGACCTTTGCACTGGCATCTCCTCTGCCACCAGCACTGCTGAACAGCTTCAGGGCTCACTCCAGCCAAGTCTGAGCTCAAACTCACACTCATGCTTTCCTCCTTTGCACTAACTTAACAGCCATGCCCCATTCACACTTCCCTTCACACCTTCCGTGAGTCCCCTTGTTCCTGCTTCCCTTCATCACACTAGGTTCCTGGGAACCCCCTCATCACACTGACTTCCTATGATCCCTTCACACTTTCCTTCACTGCACAAACCCCCTAACATGTCTTAGCATATTGCGTCTTTGCTGACTGGCTCCTGCTAGACTGTCTGCAGCCCTGTGTTCCCAGTGACAAGGGTGTGTAGTCAAGCACTATTTTGGGGACTCGAGGGCTATTTTTGGACTGAGTGAAATGTTTACAACCGAATACAAAGGCCTTCAGCTAGAGCTACAAGCAGAACTTCAGAGGACTCGGCCTGAGCAAGGGGTGGGGTGGCGAGTGCCCTGCCGTTAGGACTTGTTCCTTTCCCACGCTATTGGGACACTGACAGGCCCACTCACAAGCTTCCCTTGGTCTTAGGGGCTGTACCCTCTCCCTAGGGCTCAAAGCTTTGATGGACAAGGACGGCCACCCTGGGGAACAGAGGCTGCTCTTGACCTGGCCAGTGGTGGACTCCCTGACCCTCTTACATACCTCCCAAGTATGCCAATAATGACATCCCAATTTAAAGCTACTCCGTGTATGAGTAGGCCAGAGGTCAATGTCAAGTGTCTTCCTCAATTGCTTTAGTGTTTGAGAGAGTTCTCTCATGGGTCCTGCAAGCTCACTGACCCCAGGACAGAGACCCCAGGAACCCTCTGTGCCTCCCAGCTCCAGGATAACAGGCACTTGCTGCCGAACTTTTCATGTGTGTTCTGGGGATCAAGCTCAGTCCTCACGCATTGTGGCAGCACTCACCAACTGAGCCTCCTCCCCATCCTCTGTGTCTTTAGAATAATGCATGGCTTTACAGAATGAGTGTAACAGCTGATGGAAAAAATGATAGGAGAGCTTGCAGTGTTTCTTCAGTGGCAAGATCCACGTATCCAAAGAGAGTTTATTAACATATCTGATTTCTGTCCAAAAGAGGCTTCCTCTGTGCACAAAGAAAGCCACAGCCACCTTCTGGGTTGCCAGGTTACAGAGCAGACTGTGAGAACTTGTGGGCAGGATGCTAATCAGATGTCAAGTATTGATCTAATGTAACAATCTCACTTTTTATAGAAAACTGACAAGTTTACTTCCCAAAGTCCTGATTCAGTAATGTTAATTCCAAGACGAACGTCTGCTTGACATTTGGCTGCTCCAGAGGAAAACAAAACAACACACACACCACACTCCCAAGAGAGGCATGTGCGAGTGCACCTAGCACATGTACACCCTTACAACTATAATAAATAAATAAGCAAGCAAGCAACAATTCATTTGCATATACATCTTGAACTTTAGAAATCCCTGATCACCGACCACTAATCTGTATGTTCTTTGTTCAGGAAGCTTCCTTGACCCTTGACCTCTGTGAGATTCAATCAACCGGCTGCAGATGCAATACAGCATATAACCACCAGATGGCATTATGTGAAAAATGCATGTCCCTTGCCAGGCTGGGGACTGGAAGCAGGCCATGCTTCAGAATAAAACCCAGATTAGAAATAAACAAGTAGGAGGGATATTATATATTATGAATGCATAGGATCCTTATAAACAATAAGTACTGGTGTGTATACTTGGGAACACATCAAATCCAGCCACCATATTTTCATGGCTTTTGGGGGAAGAGGGGATGAGATAGGATTTCCCACGATCCTCCTGCTCAGTGTCCCAAAGTCCAGGAGGATGAGCTAACCTCGAGCCTTTTGCTCATCTCCTGTAAGTCTGGGTAATGTGGGATGCCATGAGCTACAACCTGCTCTCACTGTAGCTGAAGAGTCGGGTTAAGTCTACTGCTTGGTGATCTCTCTCTGAATGGAGCCCAGTCAGGCTGCTGCAGTGCAAACAGGTGAACAAGCTGCAGCTGGAGCGACAGACACGCTGTGGGAATGCACGCGCCTGCTTCCAGGGTCAAGCCGCAATAACAACAAAAATAAGTGAAGGACCTAGGTGTGGTATCACACCCCTTTAACCTAAGCAGGAGATCTCTGTGAGTTCAAGGCCAGCCTGGTCTACAAAGTGAGTTCCAGGTCAGCCAAGGCTACACAGAGAAACCCTGTCTTGAAAAACCAACCAACCAATCAGTGGACAAATAAATAAATAAATGGAAAATTAGGATAAACTGAAGAAGCCAATGAGCAGGGTGGACGGTGAGAGGTGTCCCTTTCTGCCCCTCTCTGCTGAGAGGCTCTGGCCCAGGAGGAGGGCAGGCCTGCTGGCTGAGAAGTAATAAGCTTTAGAAGGGGCCACAGTAGTGGTCACTGCCATGCTGCGCCCCTCAGCTCTTTGTTTTTCAGTTTCTTTAACCCATGTAAATGCCTATGCGAAGCTGTCTGTCAGCATTTTGTTTTCCTAATGTGGAAATTGGGATCACAGCTGCTGTCACATGACAGTGAAAACCATCACGTGATACCTTAGGCTGAACCCCAATAATCGACTCTAGGAACCCCAGCTATCCCCTCACCCACACCCCTCCACTAAGACGTGAGAAACTGGAGTTACTGGAATGAGGGTGTGGCCTCAGCTCTCATGATCCCTAAGGCCAAGCTGCCCAACACCCCTCCCTGCCCCGCATCCTCAGGTCCCATCCCTGCATGGCTACTGTCCCATACCTAACTCACCCTTCACTGTCTTAACATGCCATCAGCCAATCTCCTACCTCACTGCACCCTAGTTTAGGACCAGAGTCATGGGATGGTTCTGAATTTCTCAGCATACCAGAGACCTCCGGAAGGCAGGCAAGGTCTGACCTAGCTTGACGCCAAACAGACATCCTTACACGGATGAGTGGGAAGGGTGCAGATGGATGGCCATGCTGTTTGCAAGCCCTGGGGACCCATTACCTCTCCGAGGCTCTGTCTCTCCTGCTTGTCCTCATAGCCTGATGTATAGAAGGGCTCATAGGTAATGAGATCCGGGCGCTCAATGTCATAGATCGCCTTGACCTTCGGGATGGCTGCTAAGTCCTTGTAATCCAGGATCTCATTGTCAACCTTTGCCTGGCAGAGTTAAAGGGAGAGAAAAGTCAATCCTCTATCACAGCTTGTGGAGAAATTATCCCTGGCGCCATTTATGCGCTCTTCGTATAAAATGTGATCCTTAAAACACACCAAAATGCCTTACTGAGGAAGTTGCCTATTGATGCGTCTATTAATCACACTTAAAAAAAAAACATGAAAGGCTTAGGAAAGGGTGTGTGTAGAACTCAGTGAATAAAGAAATATGTCAACCTTCAGAATAGTTTCTTAATGCAGAGAGGAAAAAAGTCTCAAATAGATGGTTAATAAATCTTTGTAGATAGCTAAATACAAGTACTGCCTGTTGAATAAACTAAATATTAAATATATTTTTGGCAGAATTTAATAACACTTGCAGCAGCATTATAAAATGTGCAATTAATAACCAAGTATCTATCTACATGTTAGATGTGACAACCTTCTAAGCCCTACAGCATGTGAAGGTACGTCACGGAAAGTATGCCTGAGACATCTGAATGGCAAAGGGAAATCGGGATCTTCTAACAGGACCAGAGACCTCTGTGGAGCACCTGCCTTTCTGGGACTCTCTGCCTGGCTATTCCAGCCCTCCAGCCCGCCTGCTCCCCAAGGCGGCCCTTCGGGAAGTGGTACTTACGTAGATGGTATGGCCTGGTGAACCAGGGATGCTGGAGCCTGGTCTAGAATAAATACTTTCAGAGGAGGTCCTGGTGGGCTAGAAGACAAACAAGCAACTGTCAGACTCTTCAGAGTCTAGACTGGCCCAGGCCGACCCAAGCTCTACAGAACACTCAACCAGCTGAGGAAGGAGGGCCTGCGAGTGTGTGTGTGGTGTCAGAGGGAGATACACGCTTGAAGGGGACGGCCATGGCTTTCACAGTCCTTCCTCTTCCTTGTCCCTTAAAGAACCGGGGCCTTGAACCTAGAGCGTATCTTGACGCTGCACACTTCCACCCAGCTCCATGGCCAGCCCAGCACCCAACTCTGCTCCCCAGAACCATGGCAGTGCACAGCCTTGCCTTCCACGGGCCCCCTGCTCTCACCTCTGCCTTTCTCATGCTCACTTGGCACTGGGGGGGAGGGAGGGGCTGTTAGTTCCAAAGAGAAACCTTTGAAGAACCTGATTCCTCCTCAACGTGCTGCTTTTGCCTATAGGGCCAATTTAGTGTAAAACGGTAATTGTGGGGCCCAGCCGTCTTCTCCTGCCCTGTCAGCCATCACCTGCCCTCCCTCAGAACAAGCCTTGCGTCCCAACCTCAAGGCTTTTACCCTGGCTGCTCACTCCATTCCTGCCACCAGTTCCTCTGCTGGCTCTTTCATTACTTCCCTCAGTTTTAAACTGGACACCTTAGAAGCCCTACTTCTTCCTCCGTCCACAGGCGACTGCACTTGCTGTGGTCTCTCCTAGCTAACCCTAATTTTTCCTTCCTGCACAAACTCCTGATGAGATGTTTCCTGACTTCCTTACTTCGTGTCTACTCTCTTGTAAGCATCACCCTGGGTTTCCCGTTATTAGAGGAACAGTGCACAGAAGGAAGAACTTGGAGGAAAGAACGAGCAATCATTTATTTGTAAGCAAATGTTCAGGTTTATTACATGGCTTACGCCTAACCGGAGCCCCTGGGAAGATGGAAGAGGAGGGGTACAGGGCAGGAAGGAGAGTTACGAACTTGGCCGGTGGCTCTCACCTCTGGATGGCACACTCTGGACCACTCTCTAGAGAAAGCAAGGCCTCCCTGCTCTTGCCTGTGCAGAGGGTAGAATCTACAAAGCTAAAAGCTTCCATTTTCCTCTGAAGCAGGCATTTCTGCTCAGTACCCTGAACACGGTGGGAAGCGCCCAGAGCTTGTGCACACGGGGCACCACAAAGGCAACCTGGCCAGCTCAGACAGCGGTGGTCACCCCAAGCCTGTGTCCTGGATACACTCTCACTGTAACAACCCCACAGGAGCCCCAGCTGGGGGTGGGGGTGGGGGCTGTAGGAGAGCAGAGAGTGGCAGCTTTCAGCTGCTGTGACTACTGTGCTCATTATAGAGCATCTGGGACACACAGCACACTGGAGCTTTGGGGTATCTCTGACATTGTTCCAGGGGTGGGTCAACGAGACATTCTGTATTCCCAGCACAGCCCGGGGCTGGCTCTTGAACTGCCCGGCAGATGGGAACAGGGCTGAAGACCAGTCAGAATACTCTGGGAAGGGTCCTTGGGCTCTCTTTGGAGGACAGGATTCTACAGACAGACTGGTCTCCTGAGCCTGGTTTCCCACATACCCTTAAGCTCAGGACCTACCCAAGTTCGGTCACAGAGTGAGTTCAAGGCCAGCCTGGACAACGTAGTGAAACCCAGTCTCAAAAATGAAACTCCAGAGGAGGCTGGCGGTATAGCTCAGCAGAGTGCTTGCCAGATACACAGAAAACTCAGGCCCAGTCCCTAGGACTATGAGAAATGAAACAAACAAGCAAAACCAGGGTGGGCCTCCCGGCTGGACTGGCACCTCAGCTGCTTTCCTCCCTTCCTCTCTCCCTGACAGGCCTCTCCAAAGCCTTTATCTCCTGCTGTCTGCATCATAAATACTGTTTGGCTAAAGGCTTGAGGCGTTATTCAACACTTTGGACTTCTGTCAAACCCCGTCCGATGCTCTCTGGCTCTAAGAGACCTCTGCTTGTTAGAGGCTTACCATAGTTCTCTCACACACTCCTGTTCTGATAACCGAACCATTTCCAAAGGCAAATCAACTGATCACCAAACCAGCCAGGGCTCAGTCAGACTTCCTTGACCCCCGACCCTTTAGACTCTCGTTATTTGGGAGTACTCCAGACAAGAAGACATTCATAAAGTCTTCTGTGGAACTCATCATTTGCCAGCGGGTCACTCCGCTCTGTTCTGCCTACCTGCCTTGCCATTCTTCCGTAGGCCAGCTGGATCCCTGCTTCTCCTTTTCCATGAAAACCCTCCTTTGCCTTCCTAGCTACATTTGGACAAAACACAGCCGTGTATAAAGTCTGCTTTTGGAATCAAGTCACTCTCTTTGCATCCTGGTGATAGTTTTCTTTTTCAAAACTCTGGGCTTCAACTTTCTACTTATAAATTGAGGAGGCTAAACGCCCATCAACTAAGTCTCCAGGGCTGAGAGGGTCCGCATGCAGCTCCGGGCCTTCAGTCAGCATGTGCACCTGGCCTCCTATAAGAGGTGACATCCTGAGAATACTCTTTTCACACGTGAGACACACAGATCAGGCTATCAGCAATTCGCTGCAGCTACAGAACTTGGACTCATATGTGTCATAGCTTGTTAGGTGATTTGTCACACCTATGGCATTCCTGCCTGGAGTTGTCCCTTCCTTGAGGACTCTGGGTAGGGACTCCAGTCCCTTCCCACACAGGGACTTTTACCCAACATTCATCCCAGCATTTAACGCCTGTTCCTTCCCATGACTGAAGCAGTGGCCCAGCCCTGGCCTGGCCTGGCTGCCCTATGGTTCTGGGTTCACTGCTCCTTGGACTCTGCTTGAGGCTTAAACAACACAGGTTTTTGCCATGGCTCTTAATGGCTTTCTGGGAAGATTAGCTCAACCCAAGGAGATTAGAAAATTCTCTTTTACTTTTAAAAGCTGAACAATTATCTTTGGAGTTTTGATCCTAACTGTTAAGAACCCATTTTATTTTATTATTTTATCTTAATTTGTGGTCCTGGGACAGAAATAACAGCCTTACACACTCTAGGCAAGCCCTCCTCCACCAATACCTCTTCTATCTGATCTTTTGAGAAGGAGCCTAAGTTGATGGCCCTGAACATGGAATCGTGGAAGGGACCCTAGCCTCGGGAACATGGCTCTGGCAAGCATTGCCCTTCTCTCCCGTCCGCTGTCTTGCTTTAGACTCCATTAGGCTACAGGGTTTTTAGCAAGCCCTCAAGGTCTGTGTCCTTATTTAGCCACTTCCTCTGCCTCAGGCTGACTACCACAGTCCAGCCGTCAAAGTACTGAAGTCCTACAAGGGAAAGGCCCCTTTGGCTCACCTAATTAATATGACTAATTAAATTAAACACCTCATCCTTGTTAGGGCCTTACCTGCTGCAGGGTGTGGCTGGCATACCCTGCCCTCACCTCATGGGGCAGGGGCTTTCACGGAGGCCCTTAACTACATAAGCCAGACATTTTGGCTCCTCTTGGCTTTCTCTCTCTCTCACCCTTCCCCCAGTGCTGCTCCCAATAAACCTGCATTTATATAATTCTGTCCTGCCTTTAGCTCATTCTGATAACCTATCAGCTCCAACTCTTCCCTTGTACATCTGCCTAAGGGCCACTTCTGTCTCCTCTCTCTCCAGAGGTAGTCCTCTGTCCCCTCCAGGGCAAACATACCTGCCCCCTTGTCCTTGTTTCTGTCTCCCTGTCCATCACCCCTCTATCTCCTGTCTTTTCTCTTATTCCTGCCCTCTGTCTCAGAACTTGGTCCTGAGCCTTTTCCTTTCTATCCTCCTGTATTAGTTTCCTGAACAGCTGGTATTACAGCTTAGATCCAGAAATTTACGTTCAGTTAGAAACATCTAGGATTTTATAAATAAACATCTTATTGAAAAAAACAAACAAACCTATTTTCCCAGCTATTTTCCCCCCCCAGGGGAAACAAGTCTTGCCCCATGGTAAGATCCCTCCTGGGAGCCCAGGCTTTCCAGACGGAGAACAAAACCACCTACAGAGAAATACAGCCTGAACCCCCATTTCCGGAGTGCACTCTCGTCAAAAGCCCTTTTTACCACTAACCTCCACTGTCCCTCACCAGCAGCAACAAGAGCCTGCGGATGACCCACATCCGTGTCCTTACATGCGATTATGTAACCCACATTGCTGACTTCAGGTTGTTCAGGTTCCCAGTGTCCCCTGGGCGACCTGATGAACTGGATTCACCAGCTAACTGGTCAGCAGCCTTTGTTTCTGGCACGCCTTCTAAGAGTTTGTCTATATTCCACACACACAGGTGAATGGGGTGACCTCAGATACCACTCCCAAAGAATGCCAACTTCTCTTTTACTCGGAAGAGGAAACAGCAGGACCAACAGCTGTAAGAGCAAGCACCACTCACTTTCCTTTAAACACTTTTGTCTCCACACGAAACAAAACAACAACTTGAAAGCAGAGTCAGAAAAACAAAGCTGATTCTTCTGATGCCCTGTTAGGTGGGTGGGGTAGGAAGGGGACCATTGCTGGCTGTGGTCTCTGGAAGCGCTTTTTCAAGAAGATGAGGCAAATACTATAATCTTTATTTTGACAACAGAAACAAGGAGCCTTCCTTCTCTGGGCCCCTAGCTGCAGAGATCTGTCCTCACCCAGCCTTTCAGAAAGGGCCATTCGCTCAGCTTTTATTCCCTCACATTCACTCTGATTTCAGAAAAGTGTTGCTGTTTTGTTTTTTAAATGGAAAGAGACCTCCCTGGGATACCAAAAGTTCATTTCAATGACAGAGAGAGCAAAGGGCCATGTAATTGCTGCTCTGCAGCTGGATGACTGAAAAGACATATTGGTTTGTTTCCAATAAGTCTCTTAAAAACCTTCTGTCCATTGATTCCTTTGTCCATCTGCAGTACCCTTCTGCAGCAGGGGAAGGAAGACTGAGTGAACAGACCTTGACGTTCAATTCACAACCCGTTTTAACCACTGACCATCAAACACTTACCAGAACTCTGAATTTTGAGTGGAGAAATGGCATTGACACTTACATTCCATAGCTAAGAACCAGAAAGCCCTTTACTGGTCCCTCCCCCTGCCAGCCCCACTCCTCTCTCTAGCAGGTGCAGGATGCAAAGGTGTCTCTATCTAAAGCCTTGCTCTAAGAAGGTGGGAAGAACTACAGGCAACTAGATGGAAGACCTCAGGATGGCCCAGGGGCTATTGGTGGAAGGTAGCCACATTACACTAAGCTGGTGCTTACAGTACCTGCCTGGGGCTTTTCTTGGAGTTCACCAGACCAGGGGCTGACAATAGCTGCAGAAGAAGGAATCTTTTAGAATCTGTATGCACCAAATATAAGACAAAGGTAAAATGAACTCCTCTGGGGAAAGTGATTTGTGTTGGGGGATGATGAAGGAAGAGCCTCTAGATACTCAGAGACCATATCAGGAATGCCAACAACCTTCGCTAAGGTCAAGGGTCTGGATGTCTCTAGGTGTCTCTGACCAAAGAGGCCAAAGCGTGAGAACAGAGCAAAGGGCAGCAGTGAGGCAGCAGACACTGTGATGACATTGATGAGACGGCGACCACACGACTCCTTGTTCCACACACACACAAAGGCTTGAATCATCACCTCTTTGGGAAAACGAACTTGGGGAATCGGTTGGCTATGCCAGAGATTTGCAAGAGTATTACCACACAACGGGTGAATGGGCTTCAGAAAGAAACAGCCTAGTGCATGCCCATTTAGTAGGCTGGTCAACGCATAACTTTGCCTTCAATGAACAGTGGCAGGAAGGCCTTTTTAACAATGAAAGTGGGTGGCTACTAGGCCCTCAACACGAGAAGACCATGTGCTCTGCCTGTCATGGATCAGTAATGCTCTGCCCTCTCACCTACATGCTGCCACCACTCACAGGGCTAACTCCTCCAAGTAGATCAAAGGTTCAAAGGGCTCTGCATAGGTGAAAGGACTTCAGAGATGAAAGCCCACAGCGCTTTTGGGAACCCAGGCTTCTGAAGGATCTGGGTGAACAGCCCCCAGCTCTGTCCCGGCTGGAGAGGGGAGGGCTGGACAAACAGCTTTCTCCTTCCCGAGCTGTTTACAGCTTTCTGAGTGGAGCTAATGTTGGCTTCACCGATTACTGAATAATGGGAATCAGATGTGCCTTTCCAACAAGGCTGGGAACAGAGGTGATATTAAAAACAGGTCCCCGCCCCAGCAATCTGCTCCAAATTTCTTAAACTTGAAGGGGCCAGAGTGCCCCCCCCCCTTAGAAACAAATAAAAATCCACTTTGGAATAGTATTTTTCTTAGACTAGGGTGGGGTGGGATGCATCCTTTGGCCAAAGCTTTACTAGGGGAGGTGGCTGGCCCTAGCTAAGAGAATTCTGTGACTGAAAAGGCAGCTTGCTGCCAAGCGGAGGTCCTTGCGTGAGCAGGCCCGTCTGCAGGGGGACAGCCCTCAGCTGCTCTTGCGGTTTTACAAATCTTCCCTTCTGCTCACTCTTGGAGCTTTGCACCAGAACTGCTGGTGAGCAGGTAGACACCACGAGGCCTGAGGCTTGGAGCTCCGCAGGTCACAGCCTCTGCAAGCTCTGGACAAGTGGTCTGCTCTCAGCGATCACATCATAGACAACAAGGCCCAGGGCTGACCTCTAAAGTGCCTCCACTTTCAACTTCTCGACTTCTTTCAAAGCATTTAAAGAAAGAACATGGCGTTTAGTAAAAGTGGAAGTCCCAGCTCTTGCCAGCCCCATTGAGGGTCTGGAGAGCTCACGATGAAGGTGGAGACTTGGAAATCCAACAGGCACTGGGCTGCATCCGAGATGCAGAAGGTGTTTCAACTGGGCCAACACATGGCTTTCCAAAAAGCTGTCTGTGGTTTCCCAGACCAAGGCTCCCAGTGACTTCTCCAGGACTCTCAGAGTCTTCTCTGATCCTGAAGGGGCCCGTGGGCCCTGCCATGTTCTTCTGCCCTCCAAGGAGGGTTGCAGGCAACAGTTAGTACTCTCTGGTAGCCTGGATTCCGCCATCACTGTCCACTTGAGGCACAGTGGAAAGAATGGGCTGACAGGCTTCAACACTCACCGAGCACACTGGGGAAGTCACCTAGGTGGGTGGGGGTGAGTCAGGAACCCACTCTCCCACAAGATCTTATGATCCATTCTCACAGGAATTCTTGGGAAAGTCTACAGCAAGAGGCCGGCTATTCCTTCTCGTCCTCCCCCCACACCTTCCTTCCTGGGCACTGCTGCCTTTGGCACCCAGGTGCACATCTCCCCCCACAGCCATGTCTACATCTTAGCTGTCCCCTTCTGTCCTCTAAGAGCTGTCTCCGAGAACTCTGCCCTCATCTGACATTCCCAAGAATGTGGTCCACACGATCCATGTCCTGTGATGCATTTCGGGTCTATTTTATCATCACTGATCTGTCTTTTCTCTCCCTAGAAAGTTGGATAGAAAGCTTCGGGTTCAGCACAATCCTGAGTGCATGGCAAATATTTGTTTAGCGAACAACAAGCCCAAAGCAGCTTCCTGAGTGCTAGATTTAATGAAAACATCAGTTTAGCCATTGCTCAGAAAGCAAACATCTATCGGTGGGGTGTGAGGCGCACTCACAGGGTGAGGAAATCTGCTACTTCTACAGGAGCTGAGGAAGTTAGACAAATGCGGCCTGCGGTGGGGGTGGGGAGGAGAATGGGGAAGCACAGAAGCCCGGGCCTAGGACAGCGGCTCTAAGCCTTCGGCCCCACACAGCGCCAACCTGTAGAGCTGGGGACCGTCCTGTGCGACGAACCAGACTTTTGGGATAAAAGAAATCGGATGAAGAACGTTGAGAGTTTGGTTGCTGCCATGAAACATGAGAGAAAGGAAGAATAAATAACAAAACGGCTTTGTTCACAAATACTATGAGAAACACATAAAAACTGTGAAGGAAAAGCAAAAGTAAAGGGTGACTGCCACACACATACGGGCCACTTCAGGACGATTTGGGGTCTGAATTAAAAGCGTATTAACTGGTCTGCAAATTAAAGTAAATTGTGTGCTATGTAGTCATGTACATTCGGACCCCTCATGGAGTCCTTTCTAATTGTTTGGACGCTGCCGTGCTTACAGTACAAGAACAAGGAGCCTCAGGAGGGACCCGAAGACTGTTGTTTCAATTGCCTCACGAGTCCTTAAATGCCAAGAATGACGCTCACTCTGGCTTGCTCAAAGAGGCTTCAAACATTTTCATTTTGCTATGGAAACTGCTCTAACTTGACACGTGGAAAAAGGCCTGGAAATCTTGGCTCAAGATGCGTGTGTAGACACGCCCTTAGAGAGCAGGCGATTAATTCCTCTGTGGAAACGCACCGCCCTCCAAGCTTCAACATATCAGCATGGACCCCAACTCTGAGCACTGCCCGCAGGTGCAGCCCGCCCCCTCCTACTGTGCACCAGGAAAATGAGCCAACCTACCACCCAGGAGGGCATCGTGGAGAAGAGCTCTGGAATTTTCTGGAAAGCTTATTAAAGAAACAAAACAAAGGAAGAAAACTCCTCTCTCTTTTTTTTTTCATAAGCTCCTCTACAGAGTTCCAGGGAGATATGAAATTCCAAGAATTTGTTGTGTTTTTAAATCACTTTGGGAAAAGGAGCTGCAAACTCCAGCTATCCTTACAGAGAAAAATGCACATTCCATTCAGTCTGGCCTCGTTAGCATTCCTCTTCATTACTCCCAAAGACTTCATCATGAATAAAGTATATAAAATAAAATAAAATAAAGGATTATTTAGAAAAACAAAAGCCAGTCTGTGGAGGGTGGAGATGGGAGGGCTGGAGCTCGTACCGTGGGCAGGACTTCCGGTGAAGCTACAGTTCTACACTCTCAGGGCAAAAGTGTCCACAGGTACCAGCTCTACCATTATGGGAAGGCCTCGGGACCTTTAGCTATTAGCTATGTGTGTGTAAACTGAAGCTGCAAGTCAGAAGCAGGGAAAACCATTCCAACACCGACAGGCAAGTCTCTCTGCTGCCCTGTTGTTTTCCCTCTACTTAACGTTTGCCCCTAACAACAAAATAACCAGGGTCCAAGCATGCATATATGTCAACAAAGAGAATCGAGAGGAGATAAGAGAACAGGACTGACAACACAGGGGAGCGGCAGAGGGACCTGGAAATCCAGTCAGCAGTCCTCTGAGGCATGCCTAAGCGTAGGCCAAGGGCACGTAAACCATTCTCTGGAGTCTGGTTCAGAAATAAGTCTAGACCATTCTTTCCTTGGGACAGCGAGAAGATTGAAGTCAAACGCTAGTTTCCTTTCCCTGAGACAGCTAAATAGAGGGAAGGGGATCGGCCTGATTATCACTGTGAGGAAAAGCCAGCCCAGGTGAAAATCTGGAGCCAATGGTCTGACAGCTTAGACTCTGGGCCTTCCATCTTCAGAAGTGGAGCTCTGCCCCCTGGAGGTGTTCTGAGGAACGCCCAGTCTCACAGCTGATGTCAGCATTGTCCTCGCGCTGGGGCTTCAATACCTGACTGACTGCCACCTTTTACATTAGGGGTTGCTCTTTGGAACTTGGATTTCAGAAGTCAGCAAAACACACCAGAGCTGAGCAATGGACACAGAGTCTGCAGTGCATGATGGTCGAAGCCAAGACGGTTACCATGGCTGCTTGATGAATCATCTTCCTCAGCTATCAGACTCTTAGACACTTGCCTGATGCTGACTGGAAAGACAAGGCTGCTGGAGTCCAACAAGCACCGAGAACAACTCTTACAATACATTTACAGTGGGAGGAAACTCTCTTAGTCAAGTGGCCTTTGACCTTCAGTTTTTTATAAGAAAGAAAAAAAAGCCTGTGAAAAGAACTTCCACCAAAGCTCAGGAACGAGTGACCACCCAGCCGGAGGCCTCCAGCGCGGGCGCCGACACTCACCCGTAGCTTCTCCTCTGTCCTGGTGGACTGCTTACAGTCGGGATGCCACACGGTAGAGCCTGGAAAGACACACGCACCACTGCGAATAAAGGCAAGGGAAAGAGGGCGAGCCCTGAGGGGCGGGCTCTCTGCAGACCCCTCTATCCCAGCCCAGGGCACCTAGGACCCGGGGTCAGCTCTGCTCTCTGGCTGAATTCTGAGCTTTATTTTGTTTCTCTTTTTTTAAACATATCATCGCTCTTTGCAGATAACAAAGTGCCTACTGCCAGTTCCATTTGATTTCAGAATTAAAAACCATGTTTATATAACATCAAAACACCCAAGCCACTTAAGAGAAGTAAAGGCAGACAGAGTATGTGTGAGCATAAGACCCACTGAAGTCTTCATTCCTCCATTTCCACAGCTGCCCACACTTAGATGAGAAAGCAAATCAACTGGTAAAGTTGTTAAAGCTGGTGTATAAATCTTTTAAACTTTTAAATTACTAAAACAAAGCAAAATCCTTTGGTTTAAACTAGTCATGTAACTACTTAGGTATCATTTCCTGTTCCTGCTTCCACGATCTCTCTTTCTCAGACCATGAAGGACTTTCATGGATGGCACAAGTATCAAAGAATTAAAAATCCTGAAGTCCGGGGCTGGAGAGATGGCTCAGAGGTTAAGAGCACTGGCTGTTCTTCCCAAGGTTCTGAGTTCAATTCCCAGCAACCACATGGTGGCTCATGACCATCTATAATGAGATCTGGTGCCCTCTTCTGGCTTGCAGGCACACATGCAGGCAGAATACTGTATAAATAATAAATAAATCTTAAAAAAAAAAAATCCTGAAGTCCTTATCCTCAGACTCCAGCCCCATCATATGACTGTGCGTGACTAGATGCCTAAAGATGTCATATACATGCAGCACTGTGGGAAATGATGATATGTTAATCCTGTGCCCTCATAGGGTTTCCTCGGACATGGAGGGTCTCAGGACCACAGATCACTTGGGAAGACGCAAGCTAGTCAAATACAGAATGGAAATTAGTGACTGATACACCTCAGAGTCTCAGAAGCGACACAGTCTCTGTGCCTTTTCAACTTTGTCTCCCAAGTAGCAACCTGTGGACACCAGACACTACCAAATTAACTCAGGAATCATCTTTACTGCTGAGCTAAAATACTATCAAAGACAAGAAAATACATCCTAGACCAGCATTGTACTGCAATCTCTATTGAATAATCATTTCTACTTTTCATCACTGAAGAAGAAAAAGAGGAGGAAGAGGAGAAAGAGGAAGAGGAGGAAGAGGAGAAAGAGGAAGAGGAGGAAGAGAAGAAAGAGGAAGAGGAGGAAGAGAAGAAAGAGGAAGAGGAGGAAGAGGAGGAGGAGAAAAAGAACAAAGCGTGGGGGGGGGGTGACTGGACATGCAGGTCCCGTCAGTGCTAACACCGGCTTAGACTGACCACAAAGCCCAGGAACTCTCTTAATGTGGAGAACCCAAGGCTTGGGCCCAGGCCGGGAGAAGCACTCTCTGGAAGGTTCTGCTGAGCAAGAGGTGCCAGGGAGAACACAGAGTGTGCACAGTAACACATGGTTCTCCAGGTCAAACTCAGGGGAATGTGACCCAAGAGAGCAGCAGTCACTGAGGATATGAAGCTTATTCTCAAGGACGCGCCCAGGAGGGCAGGCAGTGGAAGGCAAGGCCACCCCAGAGGAAGCTTAGAACTGCCCTGGGGTTTGGATGCAGCTCTTCTGGGAGGCTGATGTGTTTGTGCACATCTGGACCTCCCTTTCTGTTTAGCATCTGGATCCAGGGAAGTTGTCCAGAGCTACACTGCAGCCTGTGTTTCTCTGCTCCCAGCACACACGTGTACGTGGGAGCACGTAATTGTTGTACCAACATTTAAAACCAGGCCTGGAGATTCAGAGAGAACTAATCAGCTTTCTGAAAAATAAATGCAGAGTGACACCTGGCCATGGCCCCTGCGGATGTGTGACTAGCCCGTGGGAAAATGTGTCCTATCATGCCCCAGAGACCGCAGATGTGGCACCTGTCATTTGCTGTCCGGGACCCTTCAACCTGCAGTGGTGTATTCTACTACAAGTTTTCAGTGTAATCAGGCTAACCATGGACTGGCAGTTTCTGGACTCAGGAGCATTTTTGAAGGAGAGATTGGGCAAACCTGTTTTACTGTTTGACATTCAGGTCTAGAGACACTTCTTTGTTGCACAAAAACAAAACTGAAAAAGCAATGCAAACTGCTCATTAAAGTCACACATCATGTTATGTGTGAGGAGAAAGAAATGACATACTGAGGCGACCAAGACCCCGTAATTACCCAGCCGAACAAATGACTGCTCTTACAGCTTGAGCTAATTGTACTGATAAATCCTTGTCTAATTAATGACTCTTCTAGCTAAAAATAGCAGAATGTTCACCATCATGGTGCTGTCTGACCAGAAGACAGCCTGTGGTTACAGCCCCTGTGAGAGGCTTTGGAATCCTAGAAGGGATCATGGCTAATTGCATCTTTATACCAGAGATAGTGCTCAAAGTATTTTTAATTAAAAAAAAATGTTATGGATCCTTGGGAATGAAGCCTTCCTTGCGCTCACTCCTGCAGGGACTGTGGGTGTGTTCCCTTTCGTTCTCTGTGTTCTCTTAGTGGATGGAACAATGTCTGTGATATTATTCTCCAAAACCAGACTCCAGCAGGCTTGGACTTTGACAGGCCTTTGACAGGCAGCGAGAGGAGAAAAGGCAGAGTAGCCAGCACTACAGCAACACTTCTGGACATTTCTAGACCACTTTCTCTCTCCTTCTGCCTTTTTGTTTCCCAAAACACGCTCCTGGGAAGAGTTGGAGGAGCAACTCTGACCTCACTGCTCCCTCACATCCACAGGATCAGAAGCCCATCTTTCCAAGCAGCCCCGTGAGCTCATTCACTAGCCGGCTCTGGGGCTCACTGAGCGTGTCAATTGCTCGGCTGATTAACGCTAACTGCTGAGATAACTCCTGGCACACTCCCTCAGCTGATAGAACCCCTCCCTCTAAACACTGTGGGACCACTCTCTCTGCTCCCCACCTGTCTCACCTTGCAGGTACATCTCCTCCCCTTCCGTGAACATCTGGTTGCATCTGCTGCATCGCGCGCAGCTGGGGTGGTAATGCTTGTCCCCTGCCTGCAAGAGAAGAAGCCAAGGCGTCATATTCACTCCACTCATGGCTCCCACACCAGTGCTGGATTCAGGGCTTGGAAGGAAAGAGAAGATTCTAAGGAAGGAAAAGTAATGGTCAGGTTGGCTGACCTCCCCACCTCATCTGTCCTCCATGGAAAAGCCAACCTAACTGGGCCTGAAAGGGGCTCTCAGGACAGGTTATTCTTTCCCAGAATGGCGGTGGCCTTGTTTCTTGGGGTTCCTGGCTCCTAGTGAGCTGTGTCCAACTTGCACCACGAACAGAAAATTCTTTTGGAGGACATCGTTGACTACTTTCGTCGCAAAGCTCAGGTTCCCCTCCACACTGCTCACATCTGTGTTTTGACACTGTCTTACTATGAGTGTTCCCATGGAAGGCATTTTACTGAGGTGGCTGTGCAGAATTCTCTAGCATTTTATACACTCAGATATGACAGAAGCATCATAGCAGATATCGACTTCCCAAGGCAAAGTGTCACTGGACGCTGGGACAATTCTCCAGAGCGGTGTTGGGTCACATTAGGGTCAGACCAAATAGGATCCTTCATTTCCAGCTTAAAAGAGAATCTACCTTCACCTCAGAATGGTTAAATATGCTCCGAGATTATAGCATTTTTACCAGTCGATTATGAAAGCATTTCTTTTGAACCAACTGTGGGCAGTGGCAGAGCCAAGAAAGAGAAGCAGCTGCTTCCTGCTCCTGACCCTCTGGGGACCTCAGCAGGAGCACTGAGGCTTGGTGTGATTCCTGACTCACACCCCCCCTGCAGGAGTGACAGACCCCTTGGCAGCCAGTGTGAGGTGATGGAAGGTCGCTCAAGATGCTTGACCAGAAAGAAATAATAGCGGTATTTAAAACAGGAGCTACAGCGTGATACATTTCAATGGCATCTGCCAGAAAAAGCTCACAACTGGTGGTCTTGTTGTTGACTAGCTATTTCTAATTAATTTAAAGATGCTAAATTTTATTTGGGGGAGAAGGATGGGACAGGGTTGCAAGTAGTAAGAGATGTAAGATGTCTGAATCGAAAGCAGCTTTTGCTCTTGTTATAAACAAAGTCTGGGGGGATCAGAAGGAAGAAGAAAGCTTTTACTCAGTGTCTAAGGCAGTCTGGCTTAGCATCAACTCAAAGCTTCAGGTTAGTTTCGACAATGTCCAGGTCCTCCCAGAAGGGAAGCACAAATGAGTCCTTGGCAGGACTCTGCTACCATCTGTGACAAAATGCACAGTCCTCACTGAACTCTGAGTGCAAAGAAATTCCTCCAGGTGGAAGAAGTGACTTGCACAGGAATAAGACTACAATGCATGTTTACCAATATCATCCTAAAGGTTTGGGGCCCTAGCCAATATGAGAAGAAAAACAATAACTGTAAATAAGTCACCAATAAAAGAATTTTGTCAAGTAATTAGAAACATATACACACACTGTTAGTTCCTATTCATAGAAATACCATGAAAAATGGATTTCTATTTGTAACAATTAAACCATGCAAAGCAATACATGTGTGTAAAGATATGTATGTAACTCCACCAAAGACTATAAAGATAACTCCAAATTCTGCTAAATACTGTCAAAATTCTGATTTACATACAATCAACCTGTTAATGCAAATACTCCTAATCAAAATGCTCCCCAGGTATTTCCTTTATCATCTTGACAGAGTGCTCATACACGTTCACATGAAAGAAAACACAAAAATACAAACACGATTTCTTTCTTTTTAAAAAGTTTTATTTTATGTGCATTGATGGTTTGCCTGCATTTATGTTGGTATGGAGGTGTCAGATCTTGGAGTTACAGGTAGTTGTGAGCTGCCATGTGGGTGCTGGGATTTGAACCCTGATCCTATAGAAAAGCAGTCAGTGCTCTTAACCAATGAGCCATCACTCCAGCCCCCAGACATATTTTCAAAATTTATCAGTGAAGAAAAAGGATATTTTTCTTCTTGATTTAAAAATTCTAAGACTAAGAGAAGTAAGGCACATGAACAACAGCATAGGAAGGAAAACCACTGGGTGGCACGTGTGACTGGAGGCACCAGTGTGTGTACAAATACAGGAGAATTTACCAGATCATCAAAATGAAAGAACACGTGAATTGAAATAGGTTTTAAAATAAATGTTGAGAACAATTGGTTGTCCATTTTGAGAAACATAAATCTTGATTCCTTATACAATCAATTAACAAAATTTGATGAGCTTACAAAGTCCCAAATATAAATAAAATTATAGAATTATTAGGGCCCATATTTTTTTAATAAACAGGGTAGAAAGGCAAAAAAATGTAATGAGAAATACTGCTGATCTGTATACAAAAACACAACTCTCTAGACAGAAAGTTAAAAGAGAAACAATACAAAAACTTGTCACATGTTTCTTGCATGTATGAAGAGTACCAGTTCTGACACATAAATGCCAATATGGGCAAAGGGCAGTTTCCAAAGAAAATGTGGATGATTCACACACAAAAAACAACAACAACAACAACAAACATAGCAGGCTGGGGAGGGGAGAAGAGGCGGGAAGCAGGAAAGCAGAGCAAGTGAGTTCTCAGTCACTTAGTTAGAAGTTGGCTAGTTGGTTAGTTAGTAAATCAGTTGGTTAGCAAATTAGTTAGTTCAAGCCTAGCAGTAATAATCATGAAAACATGGATTTGATTTTTTTCCAAACTAGTGAGGCTGCAAAGAGAAGCAGTGTGATGAAGTAGACAGAGTTCGACGCGCTGTCCGTGACCAAAGAGCGGAGAAAGCGTGCTGTATGAGCTGTTGCCAGGAGGGATGGAAGATGTGCCAAGGCCATGAGTCTGGGCTCGACTCTGTAAGTCAACGGTGGTCCACCCCATCGAGAGGGCACCCATCTTCCACCATGTTTTGTTCCACCATGAGAGGCCAAATGCCAGCATATCGACAAATTCATGTCCTGATGACTCTTAGGAACAAGCAGCAGCTCTGAGTCCTTGAGAGGTTTCTATTTCTAAAACAGTGCAGGCCTGAGGGCTGCAGGGCAAGAGAGGCCCTGCTCTCTGGGGGCTCCTTTCTCTTTATATAGATGCCCACAGTGGTTCACAGACAAGCCCTGTGGACAGGGCCAGAGAGTCATCAGAGCGGAACACACATGCAGGGTCATATGCAAATGGACTGAAACTCGGATGTGGCTGAACCAACATGTCCACTGGAGACATTTTTAGAAGGGAAAGTTTTCAGATAATGAGCAAGAAAATAGAGAGCAGGCGTGACTTATCACAGAGAGTGCTATCTTGTATAGAGGAGCAGGGTCTCTGTGGTGGCAGGTGCCTGGTACCAGCCCTAGGCACATAGCTGGCAACTCTAGCAATGCCCAGGCCTGACAGACTAGACATGCCACCACATGCCAGAATTCTGGAAATTCTATTCTTCACCTAAAAAGAGAGAGAGATAGAGAGATAGAGAGAGAGAACAAAACAAAAACCCTGACAATCTGCCAGGCATGGAGGCTCACACCTGTAGTCCAAGAACTTTGGAGGCTAAGGCAAGAGGCTTGCCGCAGAGTCATCCTGGGCTACAGAACGAGACCAAGACAAATCCTTAGACCCTCGTGCCAACCACTTAACTACTTAAAACACTTTCAGCATGGCAGAGGGCAGAGGGCAGAGGGCAGAGGCAGAGCAGAGCCCTGTCTGAGAGTCAGAAAACAGCCTGGTCTACAGAGCGAGTTTTAGGCCAACTCAGGCTTCATAGCAAAACCCTGCCTCAAAAAATAAAATAAAAAGATTTCTAGAAATTCATAGTAAAACACTACATTCCAGCTAGCATTAGATGCCACAAGAAATGCAGTTTTGTTACTTAGCTGGAGTTTTGAAGTGCCTTCCCACATATCCAAAATGTTAAATGTGCAAAATCAAACAAACCAGTGGCCCATAACAGTCATGCTTTGGTGATTACTGTACCATTTGGTCACTCTCTAATACATAAGCTAGGATTCTGAGGAAATGCTATCTATTGTAAGGTTTAATGTAAGGTACCAAGTTTTTGTTGGATCCATGGCTGTCCGGAAGGAAAGAAAGACTTTTTCAGCTCCTTTCGGACATGGAGTAGCTTGAAGGCTTAGGAGTCACAGAGCCTCAATTCTGTCGCTATGTATCTTCCCAAGACCTGGCACTTTCTGAGAAAGTGTGGAATAGCCACAACACAACTTCACCTTCCACTCATGAAATATCCTGCCTGAGTATGAAATCCTGTGCTACTAGACTCTCCAGAACAGGGTTAGCAGAAAGCCGCCTGGGTGGGTGAGGGACATTCTGGCTGGTGGGAGCAGAGCTTTGCCCGATAGGCCAGTGTCTGACAGCTGGGAGGGGCTGATCCCATGGTTCCAACTGGCCCTGGGTCAACTGGACAGGCTCCAGGCAGCAGGGAGAGGGCAGCACAATTAAGGCGCCTTTCCGGGGCCATAACTCAGACCCCAGACCGCCAGCTGCCCGTGTTGGCTCCCTCTATCCTTGTCTTGGAGCGCCCTACATCGTCAGGGGCTCCGAGATTGACCTTTGTGAGTTTATCACACAGGACCCACCTACTTCCAGACGGAGTCCAGATGTTGGCATGAGGAATCAGAGTTTTAAAACAATTGATCAAAGGGCTCAAGTGGGGCCTGCTGTGATCTGAGCATTTTAATAGATGTGGCCAAAAATAGGCCACAAAACTCTCCCTTCGTAAAGAAGCAGTCACATATGAGAATCTGTGGAGAGGCCTAGGGCTTCACTATGAACACAGCTGTTTTGGGCTGGCCTCCCATAATGCCTTGCTCTGTGCCAGGTACACACAAGATATTTTCAGTAGCTTGTCTTACAATACAAGGAGGTAGGGCTGTGTAAGAGACCCATCTGGCAGGAAGGAGCTACAATTCCTTCAGAGCCAGAAGGCAGAACTGAGCCCTGTATACCAGCTCGCCAAACTGGCTCCTAAGAGCACAAAGAGAATTCTCCTATGGGGTTCTCTCATTGTGGGGCAGAGGAATACCTTCCTCGTGCTCTTTCTTGGGCAGACTCTTGAGAAATGCTGAGGGTCTGGCCCCCAACAATCATTGCACAAAATAGTTTCCACAGAAGTTATGGGCAAGGCTGAAGGGGTAGTTTTTAAGGATCTAAGCTGATTTGGAGATGGAGCTTAAGGCCTCAAAGGAATCAAAAAGTTACTCTCCACTCCCCACAACTCTGGCACACAGGTCTGCCTGGGGGATGCTTCAGACTGAGGATGTGTAAATGACTGGGCTGGTGTCCACCAGGGACATTCCAAGTCTGCTGTGCGTCACCAACAGTCCAGGGCTCTTTCCTCTTGTGTAGAAGTTTCCGTGTGCACACCTGTGTCAGCACTCACGAGCGGGTGCAAGTGTACACTGGGTGTTTTTCTCAGCTGCTCGCCGTCTTATTTAAAACAGAGTTTCTTGTTGAACCCAGATAACTGATGTGGGCAGACTGGCCAGCAGTAAACTCCAGGGACCCTCCTGTCTCAGCGCCTCAGTCCTGGGACTACAGGTGTGTATCACCACACCCAGTTTTTATGTGGGCACTGGGAATCCAAACTCAAGCTTGTGTTTGGATGGAAGGCACTTTGCCAATTGTGCACTCTCAACCTTTTAGAGATGTATTCAGTAGCCACAGGGGGCAGGGCAGAAATTAGCCCTCCCCCCTTTAAAAGATGTATAAACACTAAAATGATTCAATATAGGTCACCATGTACCAGGAACACATCAATGTGGGGGGAGTCAAAGGCCCACACCTGACAGCAGATGAGGAAGAGGGACAAGGCCCCATGCTGGCTTGCCCAGCGGAATAGGTGGGGAGGGAGATTCAAAACACAAACGTTCCCTGCTCAGCGTCCTTGGGAGGGCAGGGCTGGTGCTGACTCAGCCCCTTTTGCAGCCACTCTTCCTCCCTGAATGGGGTGGGGTCTGCACCGTGACTGGCCGGGCCTGATCTCCAGGAGGCACACCCTCTGTTCCGGGGGGGCCTTTTCCTGATGCGCCAGCATCAACAGCCAGAGTGATGAGGGTGTGTCCTGGCACAGGTGAATGATCTGTGTACTCGGGCAGCTTCTGCCAACCCCAGAAGGCGCTACAAGTCTGTGCAAATCCAAGCTGCATTGGTGAGAACACCCAGGAGCGCTACGGCCTCACGGCTCCAGCCTCCCCGAGTTTCAGACTCTGCTTCAGACAGCACCATCATGTCACCATCACGGAGGATGGCAACTTGCTTTCAAAATACAAGGAGACACAAAGTAGTTCTTGTTTGCTTCAGCCATCTGCTTAAAAGCAGAGAGGGGCAGGCAACTCCCTACCCAAGCGGGCACGACACCTCAGGGAAATGCACACTGTGTTTTGTACACTGTTACCAGGTTCTCCTCTCCTTCCAACTAGTTAAAAGTTTTACACAATCTCTGTCACTTGGTGGTGCTAAACAAATACTACCTGCAAATACACACAACCCACAAGGACAGAAGCAGCCTCCATGGTTTATTTTTATGTTGGTTTCTGGAGACCGGCTCTCACGTAGCCCAGGCTGGCCCACTCCAGGTGACTTTGAACTCCTGATTATCTCCCAGCTTCCTCCCTGTTCTGGGATTCCAGTGTGTGTCAGAGCTCTGGGTCAATGAACTCTCCATCAAAGTTTCAGTGCAGCGTATGTGCAAATGGAGTGGCTGTAAAAATCCCTATGGCGGTGCCAACAGCCTAGACCAGAAGTGAACATTTTAACAAGATTCGGGCCGAGATGGTTTAGGCCACTTGGTTTTAAGACTTACTATGGTATGTCACACAATCAACACAGAGGTGACTTCTGAGCAGTGGACAGAAAAGGGGAGTCACTGCACAGCCATCTTCAGTGAGAGTCCTGCCAAATACATGTGAAAATTAACTGATCACCACAGGCCATAGCCACACGTACAAAAGACAAGTCTGATATTTCTTATAAGGATATAAAGAAGAATCCATATGCTCTTGTTCGGGGAAAAGATTTCTTAAATTTCATACCAAGCACATCATCTATTGATCTATAAAAGTAAAACTGATAAATTATCATTATTAAACTCCCTCTTCCTTGAAAAGGTACCATGAACACAGAACAATCTACCAGAGACGAGGAGAAAAAATTTCACATCAGACATCTGAAATGATTTGCATCCAGAGAGTATAAATAAGCCTGGCAGTGTGCCAACAGGAAGCCAGTCAAGTCCGTTGAACAGTGGGCCGGAAGCGGAAGGGCAAGAGCCGTAGGAGCCCCTGATCTGCATGCACGAGGGCTTGAGTGCTAGCCCAGCATTGCCAAAAGAGGGAGAAACCAAGTCAAATCAAACTAACAATGGCAACAATCCCCAAGAACCGCCCAACCCAAAGCCAGTCACTCCGCCCCCGTGTGCACCCAGCACCCTTCCCCTTGGAGATATAGCAGGTATGTCAGCGAAGAGACCTGGAGGTGTCTAATCAGCATGGAGAAATATTTGAACATTGTTCAGCCATTAGTAAATAAAAGGAAAGCTGACGTCACAGTCCAATATCTCAGTAGCTGCCTCTCTGAAAAGCACGCCTCTTTTGGAAACCTCTTTAGTAGTCTTTTATTAAAGAGCTGAAATGATCACGCCATGCAATTAATACTTCTCACTACTCTATGTTGAGCAGAAAAACACTGATGTCACAGAAAAAGTCCTAGGTGAGAAGATCTACTATTACTCAGAACAGCCCCAAAGCATTATGGGCCAAAGGACCCCAACTAGTAAAAAGCCAATGAGAGAAGAAATGTTGAAATAAGCAGTGTGTGTGGTAGGGCTGGGGGTGGGGGGAAGGCAGCCTCCTAAGCAGTAAACATACACCCGGGACCCGGATGAACCAGAACCTACCACATGAAAGGAGTCAGACATTCGTAAGAAAGTCTGTCAAAGGCAAACCCCGAGAGAAGGAAGTGCACGTGTGGTTGCTGAGAACAGGGTGGAGAGGGGATTGTGTCAACTGAGCTGTCACTCTGAGGTAACGCAAAGTCCTCACCCTTCCTCGTCTGGCATGGAGGTGCTCCTTACACATAATCAAGTGGTGTTCCTGCACTGAGTACAACTTGTTTTTTCTTCACCAAGAAAGGCACATGAACAAAGAGGGTGTGGTGGGCAAAGGCCTGACCAGGAGAGCAGGTTCACACCTATCCCCCTCAGCCAGGATCAGCTTCACAGGCAGCCTCCTCTGCCAGGCCCAGATTAGCCTGGAAAGCTGAGTGAGAAGACACCTCTCCTGAATGAAGCCTGTGTACACAGACCTCACAACACAACAGCATGTGAGCAGCCGAATGAACATAGTTCAATGTTTAAAAAAGGATTTTACAAACAGCTTGCTTGTCTGATATTCTTTCCCTGTCCTTGCTTCCCTTTTATATGAAAGAAGAAAGTCAACTGCAGACAGATTAACCTGAGGATGGAAAGGGCCTGGATTTCCACATCCACCTGAGTTAAAGGAACCAGCTGACAGTCATACTGCCTTTGGGAGCAAAGGGAGTTTCATTGTACAAAATGAAGTCTATATCTGAAGTTTGCTTTCTGAGTTTGCTAAGGCTAAAGACAGATGAGGTTATCTTTAAAAGTCTTTATTTACCCTCCTGCTTCTATTTACTGAAAGGACTCTACCAAGTAGTACACACACAGAACAGCACACCCCTGCAGTAACGCTCATGAAATCTCGTGATTACATCTTACTTCTTGGTGTTCACCTACAATATTTTTTTTATCCTTTCTACTCCTTGATAGGCATTTGGGCAGCTTGAAAGTTTGGGTTGTTCTGCACAGTACTGACACAAGGCTCCTCTCCATCGTAGAGTAAACTCTAGACTTGTTTTAACTGCATGCACACACAACAGAAGGAAGAGGGCCTGTGAAAGTCCATGGAGTGACACTGTCAAACACTTGTCCAAAGTGGGTTTGCTTTCTATTGCCATTTTAATCTAAGAGGAATTTGGGGGAATTAAGGAAGAAGAATCATATTTAAAGTACTTTGCCAAATGAATCCCCAAAGTGTTTTTCTAACCTCTGTGGAGTGAGTGATCTTTTATGAAATGGTCTCTCAGTAAAAGCGCTGGTTTAATCCCATAAGGTATCCATTATGCTAGGACCTCCAGCCCTCCACCAAGCCCATTTCCATCCCTGCCTTCATCCTCTTTCTGTTGCTAGCATCCTTTTGAGCTAGATGAAATGCAAATAACTCTCACTTTTCATTTCTAAATTGACTTGAAATTAGCAAGTAGCTCAGATCACATCATATCAGTGTTTGCTATGGAGCCTCAATGCAGGAAAAGGTCAAAGGACATTGTGAAAAATGCTGTGGGGGGGGTGTCTAAGGATCTAGGTGTTTCTACAAGCTCAGTTTCACCTATTGTTGACCTTCAGCAACTTTTCCTGTATTCACTTCATCTATCTATCTATCTATCTATCTATCTATCTATCTATCTATCTATCAATCATCTATCTACCTACCTTCCTACCTTTTATCTAACTACCTATCTATGATCTTCAGAAACTTTTCCTATATTTATACATACATATATACATACAGACAGACAGACAGACATAGTCTCATTATATACCTTTGGATGGCCTGAAATTCATTATGTGGGCCAGGCTGTCCTAGAACTCAGAGATCCAGCTGCCTCTGCTTCCTGAGCACTGGGATTAAAGCATGCACCACACATGGTGGTTACTTTCATTGTTGGCAGTAGTCTTTGCATTTGTTCTGTGAGAGAGAGCTTTAGAAAGCATGTTCCTATTTCACCTTCCCGACACCTTTTCATATACCTACTATAGATTAGAAAGCTACAGGACTAGTGCTCAATGCTGGGGAGGAGGAGGAAGATGAAGAAGAGGAGGAAGGAGAGAGGAGGAAGAGAAAGAGGAGGAAGAACAGGAAGAGGAGGAAGAGCAGGTTAGCCCTCTAGTCCTCTCAAGGCCCTGCTAACATGTCAAGACACAGAAGGACCAGGAATCACTTCAGTAGTTTAGACAGCTCAAACATCATCAGGAGTCTTTTTAATCTTCTAAAAATTGTCACCAGGAAGCACAGAATCTATATTCAAGTAAGGGCCGATAACGTTTGGAATGCTATGTCTTCAAAAATGGCTGCTCACTTGGAGCCATTGTTTAATGGCATCGGTAAGGAAAGGATTCTAGTAGATGGGGTCTCCTGAACAGGGATCAAGTGGTTAACTTTAGATTTGTTTAATATCCTAATGTCTATCTGTACCCCATCAAGAATGGAAACAGGGGGTATGGAGGCTTAAGAAATCTGTTAGGAGCTGAGTGTGGTGGTACCTGTCTTTAATCCCAGCACTCAGAGAGGCAGAGGCAGGTGGATCTCTGTGAGTTCAAGGTCAGCCTGGTCTAGGACAGCCTCACAGAGAAACCCTGCCTTGGAAAAAGTAAAAAATCTGTTTGGCTGGAAACTAGGTGTGACGGAGCAGCCACACTTGGGAGATGGGAGCAGGAGCTAAATGGTGAGCTCACGGCTGACATGAATGAAAACCTGGCAGAGAAAGAGAGAGACAGAGACAGAGATACAAATACCGAGACTCAGAGAGAGGCAGAGACAGAGAGAGAGGGAGAGAACACATACAGCACAGTTAGGCTGGACCTAGAACTAAACCATCCTAGCCTGCCTTAGCTTGCCTAGTACTGTGAAAATATCTCCTTGTACTAAATGCTGTCTGTCCTGTAATGCTAAAGGTTGTAAAAACATTCATTCCACCTAGCTTGCTAGGTTACTGTATATAAATGAAATGCTAATTTTTATTAATGTTTCAAATTCACTTTTGCATAATATAACACAAGGAAACAAAGCTACAGAACATATGGGTATTCTTCTAAACACCCAAACTCTAGGGTTAGTTTCAATCACCAATTTATGTTGACATAGGGTCTTACTGTGTAGTTCTGGATGGCCTGGTGCTCATAATGTGGCTCAGGCTGGCCTTGAACTCACAGAGATCCTCCTGCCTCTGCTCCTGACTGCTGATTAAAGGTGTGTGGCACCAGCCTGGCAGAATGAATTTAGAAGAGGTCTTTTTAAATCGGTATCCTCTGCACTGATGAAAAGGAAGCTCTGGAATCCGGGGACTGTTGTGTGCACCCTGAGTACGAGGCTCCTGTGGCTCTGCTTGGAGTGAATATTACGGCGGTTCCAGGGGTGGAACCAGGAGAACCCCAACAGGCCTCTCCCTAACTAGACACTACCCTGCACTCAAAGGTTAAAGGTTTCATATCCTTTACTTTTTTAATACCAGAAGATAAACATTTCCTTTTAAGCTCAGCATTTCTGAAAGCTAAGCCCAACTGGATCATTTTTGTGCCTTGTGCAGGGGTAAAAACTAAAGGGTTCTAGTTCCTTGTGAGCTCATTTCTGGTCCCCTTCCCAACACAAGAGCAAGGAGGAGTCAAGGGAAACAGTTGCTGGACAGAGGCAGGAAGCCATGGGCTACAGGCTGGGTGTGACAAACAGGGACAAGTCTCCTTTACTAAATCGTAGCGATCGCTGTTAAACTGTGGTACACCTGCCAAAGGCGGACTTCTTTACACGTCAAATATTTAAACTTGCCTCACACCACGCAACACACAGGCGCCCGATTCAGCCTGGGACTGGGTGTGGCCCTCCATTTGTCAACCGCTCCTCTTTGCCAAGCTGCTATCTCGAAAGTACATTCCAATTCTGTGAGGTCCACGCGGCGAACACTCTCCCCGGGATCACAGGCGTCTCAGTCCACCCTGTTCTTTCTCCCCTCTGTGTTCTACTCTACTCCTCCTTTAAAGATCCTCAGCAACCAGACTCTGCACATAACAGCTGGCTCTGCAGCTGTGTGACACCTTCATGGCTATTCCCATTAAAACTAGCCTACTGAACTAGCCAGTGGCGGGCAGGCAGCTCAGCTCTTGGTTGCCTACAGGATACTATCAGACTAAAAATATTTTGTCTTTGTCTCCAGGCCTGGAGGAGCCTTCAAGACAGGAACCAGGACTGGAGAGTCAGAAAAACACAGCTTGCTTTTAAAAACATCCTCTCCTGATACCCTCCCCCTCTGTGCCTGGACTTCATCCTCCTTCACAAACAACCTGCTGGGTGCACTTTGCAGATTCCACAGCTTCACAGTGAGCAGCCAGGGGCTCCCAGCAGCCACTGGCTGGCTGTTCAGTTCCAATTGTCAGGAAGAAGAAATAACAGTGAAAAAAAAATGGATCTGAAGAAGGAGGAGGGGTGGATGACAGGAGTCAGGACCCGTAGAGTGTCTTGGTGATGTACCACAAAGCAGTCCATGTAAAGCTAAGGGTGTGTCACCTTTGGATGCCAATGGACAAGTCTTGTATTCTGTGGGGACAGAGACCCACAATCACATTCTAGAATACTCCATGCTGGGTGGGTGCTGTCCAGTCCCAAGTCCTCTGGATTCCTCTGGAAGAACAGGCCTTGGGGATGAAGCCAGGATAAGCTGTGCAAGTGGCTACCCCACCCTCCACCTGCTACAACAGACTCCACTCCAAGTCAGGAGACAAGCAGGCTTCCCAGAGGGCAACGGTGGCCTCTGAGCCCCAGAAGACTACCCAAAGCACACCGTGGACCAATGCTTTTGGGAGCTCTGACCTCTATCATGTGTGGTGACATAGCACTGTAATCTTCCTGCACCCTGGGCTGAAGGAGGCCTGCACTTCTGAGGCAAATTCATCTTACCACTTCCTGGTAAAATAAGAGGCAGAGTCAATGCTAGTTATTACCTCCTGATGCAAAGATGGTGAAATCCCAGAGGAGCTACCCGACAGGAAATGCAGGTGAGGCCTTAGGGCATGCTCCTTTCCCACTGCTCAGCAGCCTGCAAGCAGAGGCCCTGCGCCAACGACACCGGAACTCTGTTTCCCCATCTAGTCCTCCAGTCAGGAGACATGCCTAGCTCAGGACCCCATCTGACGCCATGAGCAGCAGCCCAGGTTCCTCACCATCTTTCAAGGGCGAGAAACAATAATAAGTCAGTTTTTACTAAATACCACCTGGGGCCCGGCACTGTGTGGATAAGTCTGACGAACTGCCTTTGTCTGCCTCAGGAAGTTCTACCTCCTGAACGCAGCATTCAACAACATCTGCCATCTGGCCTAGGGTACCTGTCAGGCTCCAGTGTCTACCCGGTACACACACCCCTCACACATGGATGCATGAGCTTTGCCTCACCTCGGATACATCCACGTGCCAGTTTTCCCATGACTTGCACTAACAGTATCTACTCTCAAGTTCCCTGTGACTCAGAGAACAAACTGGCTAACTGTGGTACATGTTTGTAATCCTAGACCTTTGGCTTGACCTTTGGCTTTGCCATGCATGTGCCTACATGTACGCGTGCGCACACACACACACACAAAGCTTCTATTCAAAGCACTCACCTATAATCACACCTATAGTCACACCTGCTGGCTAGTTAACATTTTCTCCACTATGCTGGAACTTCTTGACACCAAGAACATTCTCTTACTCATATTTGAATTTCCAGAGTCTACAGATACTGGACATATATCTTTTTGTAAAAATGATCTATTTCATATAATAAAATAGCAATGCTACAAGCTTAATTAAAACACTACCCAGGCTCAGGAACTCTTTCTTCCGCTGGACACCTTTCCCTCCTCCTCAGAACACCTACAGCAAGCATTGGTTCCATTCACATAGTGCTTGAGCTTCCATTATTATCCCATCCACACTCCGTGTGGAGCTTGCATATTGCTCTGATGATTCTGCTAAATTAAGGCAGAACTGTGCCTATGTAGCTGTGAAGATGCAGTCATCGAGCACAGACAAGCGGCAGATGCTAAGTCTTTGCTAGGGCATGGACTGTGCATCTGCCTACCTGTAACGTCACTGCTGGAAGAAATCCTAACCCAGACACACAGCAATGGCAGCAGAGATTTACCAGCACCCCGTACTACTGAATCAGCTGGGATCTTATTCTATTCTAGGCTGCACTAACCTGCTTAAAATTCTTTACATACCACTCTCAGCTCCTTTTAGAAGAGTCTCGTTTCCTGGAATTTTGCCCCTAGTGTGTTTCTTGGCAAAGAGCAACTGTAATTCTTCTCATATGTAATGCGTAGGTCACCTCTGGAGAACACCCCAACCCCCAGCTCAGAGGTCAACTGTCTGTGTGCATCAGAAATAAACGTCCTTTTCTGTGGGGCCCACAGGCTCTCTACCCTGCTCCAGATACTTGACTGTAGTGTCCCCCACCCCCATGATCAAATCATCTCAAGTAGACAGATGCTCTCCCAGCATCCCCCTGGAGCACAGATGCCTGGGCACACCCATCAAGGAGAAGTCTATTTCCTTCTGTCCAATTAGAACAAAAAAGCTGCTACTGCTTCCTTGCTGCAGGCCAGCCATGCTGAGTGCAAGATGAGTCCAGCAAGCCTTGCTGGAGGGAAGCTACTCATCCTGAAAGGAATGAGTCTACCAAATGCAGAGGCCCAAATGAAAGGATCTACCTGATGTCACCTGAAGATGAAGAGAGCCCAAACCAGTGACCTAAGGAAAGAAACCATGCTACCATCTAAGCAACGGTGCATTATAAATAAGACAGCCGCATTCTATGTGGTCCAGTAATCTGTTATGTATGTCCTGTGTCCTTCTGTCTGCCCACCCTCCCATCTACCTGCACAGCAGCCAGAGCCTTTAGGCAGGGATCTTATTCACCTTTGTTAACCCAATGTGCAGAATAGTAAGTATGCACAAAGCTCTGGTTGATCAAAGAGCCTGTCCTGAGGCCAGAGGATGTACAAGGGGCCAGCTGGCTCAGCCAGCGATCTGACCTCTGACATCCACATGAAGCATGCACCCTTTGCCCTGGCAAGAGCCCTTTGCCCTGGTGGGGACAGTGACTACCCACTACTCAGGCATCAGGAGTTTGGGTCCTGTAACATGAGCTTTTAAGCAGCAGAATTCTGCATTTCTGATGGTCTATGCCAGAACTCATGTGGGTTTTCCTTTTCACTTGCCCCTAGGTAAGAAAATACCTACCTACATCACTCTACCCACCCACCCCCTTTCCTCAGCAAACCAGACCACATCAAACCCCCAAACTCAAATATTTGAGGACCCTGCCATGTACTTCTGTAATGAAGGCTACTTTTTGAGACCTTTGAGTTATAAACATAGTGCATTTAGTTAGAAAGAAATTAAAGAAGGCATACAAAAAGCTGAATGTAGCTTTTCTAGTTTTTTTTAAAAGCAGCTCTCTTCAGAGACAAATGTGATGCCTCCAACACAGACTCACATAGTCCCAAGAGGAAGAAATGAGCTTTATTTTAGGTTCAGCCTACATACTATCACCTCTTAAGTCAAGCAAAAATAATTATCATTAAAAAATATCTATCCTTTGGTAGGCAACATCTGGCTTTACTATTTCACACTCCATTTATTCCAAGCTGGCTTATCCCAACCATGGCAATCTCAAGTTGACACACTTCATTCAGTTCACCCTTTCTTACAGTAAAGGACCAACAATTAAAGACCAGTTCAGGCTGCATGCTGGCTCGCTCTGGGGTAATATGTATTCAAAACCACTCTCTAATTCTGACTGCTGTTAAGAGCAAAGGGCATCCTATGTCACAGGGGTGAAAGAACTGTTAAATAAGGACTTGTCACTTCCTTCCTTGCCCAGAGTGTCATTAGCAGATCTTTCCATGAACAATGAGGAACCCAAAGCATGAAAGAAATGTATCCCTGAGAGAGGGGGAGGAAGAGAGAGGAAAAGGAGAGAGACAGAGGGACAGAGGAGAAGGAGGAGAGAGGAAGAGATGGAGAGGGGGAGAGGCAAGAGGGAGGGGGAGGAAAAGAGGAGAGAGGGAAAGAAGGGAAGAGGGAGAGAGGGAGAGGGAATGGCATAGGAGAGGGAGAGGAAGAGAGAGGCAGAAAGATAGGAGGGAGGGAGAGAGGGAGGGAAAGAGGGAGAGGACTCATGCAATCCCTGGCTGGTTCTAGTTATCTATTAGCTGTGTTTTTGTGGTCATGGTATAAATTTGCAAGACAGCCATATTTGAAAATGAGCTCCCACGATACCCTCCTTAGATTAGCTGGGTTCCATGCAGGCTCGCCTTCTCTTTCCTAAAGCTGCTCACGGCTGACTGGGCAAATAAAAATACTTTCTGATACTGGCTAAAGGCAATATCCTTTATGGTATGATAAATGAAATGATCATCTTGACTTGTTTTGGCCATTTTTGCATTTATTTTTTTTTTAATTATGGGGGGGGGATGTGCACATAAGTGCCAGTGCCCACAGAGGCCAGACGAGGGCTTCAGACCCTGAAAGCTGCACTAACAGGCAGTGATCAGCCATGTGATGTGGGTGCCGGAAACCTGTGCCTCTGTGAGAACACCAGCCCTCTCACAGCCGAGAGCCTCCCCACCCCTGAATAAACTTTTAAGTTGAAATAGCACATTCAAAATACATGGAAACAGGTTTCCCACAGGCCGCTTTGCAGAATTTCTAATACACTCCTGCTGAGAAGTTTAAAGGGTCAATCTGAAAAGAAAAGATCTACAAAGCGGAGGTCTGTCTGTCAGCCCTGCCTCAGAAGTCTGTCCGTCCTGGCATCCTAGGGACTACCTGCTTGGAGAAGACTCAGCTCTGACCTCTTTCCTCTCCTAAGGGATGGGTAGCCTAAGGAAAGAGCCCGGGACTTTAGGTAGAGCGTGTTCACTGTGGAACTGTGCCCTCTAGAATGCTTCACTTTCCTAGCGGGTGAGGCAACCAATGACCTGCAGCCAAGGCCTTCCTTGACAGGAAAAGTTCTAAAGGTAGTAAATCAGAAGAACAGAAGAACAACCCTGGAGTCCACACAGAAGGCTGGGTCTCGGGTGAAGAGAGAAAGCAGAGACTAAACTGACACTCTCGAGCCATAGAATGCCAAAAACTGCCGCAGCCCAAGGCTGGGGTGGTAGCAGAGCCGGCTTCCCTGAGAGCCACCGGAAGGCACATATTTGGACCACAACTTTTATTCCACACATCTGGCTTCAAGAACTATGACAGGGGCTGGAGAGATGGCTCAGTGGTTAAGAGCACTGTCTGTTCTTCCAGAGGTCCTGAGTTCAATTCCCAGCAACTACATGTGGCTCACAACCATCTATAATGAGATCTGATGCCCTCTTCGGTCACGCAGGCGTGCACTCATGTGTATAAATAAATAAATCTTTAAAATAAAAATTAAAAAAAAGAACTATGACAGATTACGCTGCTGCCATTTTTAGCCACCACACTCAGGGTGATTCGTAACAACAGGCCTAGGAAATTTAAATAGGTATCACATAGGCTAGTGTGTGTGTGTCATGGGTCTCCTCTTATTCACCCTGGCCTATGTTCTATGGTGGCACAAAAAATACCTGGAATTTTCAAAATTTCACAGAAATTGCTTCATAATCAATCATGATGCTAAAGTTAATACTGGCCTGAAGCCTTCATATCTGTGCAAAGTCAGTTCTTAACTTACTGCATAACGGGGAGCTGGGCAGACAGAAGGTTAGGCTGCAACAGTCCTATGGGTACAGGATATGATAGTGCTATTTAACACAGCCACCCAGACATACGGGACAGTGCACACAGGAGACAGAACCTCTTGCTGCCAGGACTTGCTTCCTCTTATACTGCCAGGGGTCACCATGCCCACTTATTTCCGGGGAATTCGTTCTGCTTTGGCCCTAATACAGCAGGTATGATGAGGTGAGAGAGTAAGGTCCAAAGGCTGGAAGGGTTTCCTAACGGCACACTTCGGAAAGCCCGCGCTGCCTCACCTCTCACTGTTCTGTGCTAAGCACTCATCCACTTACTGTACATCGTTTTGCTGCCTTGTTTGTTTTGAGACATGGTCTCCCTGTGCCAGCCAGCCTGGCCTCAGACTCACATTCCTTCTGCTTTACCCTCCAGCGCTGGGATTATAGCCCAAATTGATGTGGGTTTGGATTCAGCAAGACTCCAATTAGCCTGCTGGGCATGGTAGCACATGCCTTTAATGCCAGCACTTAGGAGGCAGAGGCAGTCAGAGTTTGAGGCCAGCCTGATCTACAAAGAAAGTCCAGGACAGCCAAGGCTACACATGGAAACGCTGTCTCTTAAAAGCAAAACAACAACAAGACTCCAATTAGCTCCCAGGCTCTGCCTGAGGTGACATGAAGTACCCAGTCTTCAAGCTTTTTATTTATGAATTTATTTCTTTATTTATTTTTAAGCTTAAAAATTGAGATTATAATTTAATTACATTTTCCCCTTACCTTTCCTTCTTCTAAATTCTCCCATATAACAACCCCGTCTTCAAATCTATGGCCCCTTCTTAAAAGAATTACTGCTACATGCATAATGTGTTTAGATGGACATATATATTCTTAAATATAACCTGTTCTGTCCATATAATATTGCTTGTACGTATGTTTTCAGGGCTGATCATTTGCCACTGGGCAACCAATTGGTGTTTCTTTCATCCCTGGGGAAGGCCACCTATCCGGCTCCTGGCCTCCCTCAGCTACCAACAGTTCTTTGTATGGTTGAGGCCTCATGGGCTTTTTCCTGCCCACAGAGGCATGGCCGTTACTGTCATCTTTGTTCAGCTCATGTTTGGGCCGTCATATTGGTGAGACTTTATGGGTGTAGATTCTGACATTAGCCAGAGCCAGTCTTACAGGAAGCTTTCTGACACTCTACAAGATTTTAAAAACAACTTTAGAAGCTGATTGACAGTGACTAGGGATGCCTGGACTGTCACTAGGAACTTTCCATGAAGCACATGAGGCCTCAGATAGCAATAGGACGGCAGAGGAGGAGAAACACTGAGAAAGGGCCCTTAGGTGAAGACGCTACGAAATCATGGTCTGAGCAATACTCAACACCACAGGAGGTTCCACAGCGGCTCCTCAACACACGGCACTCTGTGCCACAGCAGGGTTTTAGCATCCTGGGAGACTTTGTGGGAGTTGTGTTTATTTGTACAGTAAGTAGACAAGTCATTAAAGTGGGGAGCTTGGGGAAGGGAGACGGGTGGGAGCTCTGAGGTCACTTTGGCTCTCTGAGCCACGAGCCTCCTTTTTCAGCAGGCTCTTGGTGAATCACTTGTATTTCCTGAGTCTTGGCTTTCTGGAGGTTAGACTGCATTAAATCTGCAAAACTTCCCTGCTCTGATATTTCTATAGGTCCTGAACAGGAATGACCTTGGACATGGAGATGTAGGTAAGGAAATCATCATCCAGGGTGGGACAAATTGGATCTAGGGACAGATAGACCACAGCCCTTTAATCTCAAGTCCAAGTCTGCATAAGTAAACTGAGACCACTCACACTTCAAACATCAAATGGCTCTGGCTGTGGAGGCAGGAGCAGACAACTGAACTCAATGGCATCAAAGTCAGTTCAAGTACAGCTCAAAAGGTGCATTTATTAGTAAGTATATGCAAGCTAAAAGGAAATCCTTACTTCTGAATGTTTGTTTTTGTGGTACTAGGACCCTGCACGTGCTAGGAAAGTGCGCTGCCATTGAGCTGTGCTCTTAACCTGGCTTTTAACTGTTTACAACAACTTCTCAAATAGCGTTTGGTTGTCTGCATGTCCTCTGGAATCCATGTCTTCCTCAGGGGTGGTGAAAAGGCTAACTGGTTCTTTGTGAAGGATGGAGAAGCTGGACGAGACAGGTTCACACACAGATTCCTCGATACAAGCCACAATGGCATTCTTGGCTTTCTTTCTGGTCCTGCCTGAGGCTGGCGGGCTGTCCGAGCTCTCAGGCACTCATACCTTTTTGGTAATCACTCCCACACACACCCAGGCATACAGGAACCAGCTGGGTCAGCACAGCTCCTGGTGGAACTTGGTTAGTTGCCAAGGAAAGTACCTTGATACCAAGGACCAGCCTGACAAGGCGGCCACCTCGACTCTCTCCATGTGCTAGAGAGTCCTGCTGGCCAACAAGAGACCTGTGCCCCACAAGCCACCATGACTGCCAGCTCAAGCCCAAGAAAGCCGTGAGTGTACCTCTCCTGCTGAGGCCACTGGGTAGGCTACAGTGTCGACTCCTGTGTCTACCTGAGCAACAGAACACACTAGGCCACACAGATCACAAAGACTGGTACAGGCGAGGCGGGACACAAAAAGCCTGGGCTATGTCAGACACAGGGAAGAACGACAACATGGTGACATTTCCCACCTGTGCTGCCACGGTGTCTTCTCAGTACAAACTTTAAGTTAGAAGCAAAGTGTGCAGTGTCAGGAGTAATCAAAGCTTTGGCACAGCAGAGGGACTCAGCAGCTGAATGCTTAGTAACAAATGTGTCACATAAGAAAAAGGAGGGGCGGGGGAAACAGTCAAGTGCTTGTCACACCTGCAGGAGCTGACTTCATCCCCAGCCCATGTGAAGACACAGCGTGGTGGTGCACTCTCACAATCTCAGCACATGGGAAGTTGAGGCAGGAGCACACCGGCTGGCCAGTCAGGCCAACTTAGTGGGCTCCAGGTCCCAGGGGGAGACTGTGCCTCCAAAATCACAGTGGATGACTCCTGAGGAAATGACATTGAGGCTGAACTCTGAAACACACACACACACACAGCACAGGGAGGGGATTTTTGTAATCTGTGAAGCCCTGCTACTGTAACAGCATGACTTATGACAGGCTAGTTACTCACAGAATAACACTGAATTATGTACTCTATAGAAAGGTCATGTTTACATTTATAATGCTGCATGTAAATAAATGTTATTAGCTCAAATCATAAATAAGGAAAAGGAAGAGACAACATTTTGGGTTTCACTTGTTTGACAAATGCTTGGCAGATCTTTAAGTTATGCCTGGGCTCTGATGAGGGTCCCTGAAGCCTACAGAAAATGGGCTTCAAAGACAGAAACTGCACCCGAGCCCTAGCCTGCCCTCAGATTACTTTTTGTTTTTACATTTCTATTTGCTATATTCCGTGTGCCCCAGTGCACGTGTAGAAGACAAAGGACAACTGAAGAAAGTTTGTTCTCTCCTACCATGTGGTCCCAGGGATGCAGTGAGGCTTGGCAGCAGGTGAACCACCTTGCCAACCCTAGCTTACTTATTTGTGGCAACAGAGTTGGTAAAAAAAAATTTTAATGAGCCGTATCTATAAAATACTATGGCAATAATCATGAACTAATGACTACAGACATCAGCACCCTTAATTAGATTTCCCTGCCTCGGGAACTGGACAAGGAGGGAGGCTGGTGTGTGGGCTAGTGCCAGCCGTAGCATTAAATGATTGGCAGAGAGTGCAAGGCGCAGCTGCCAAAGGAAGAGAAACATCCACAGAGGTGTGTCCTGGGACGTCAGTGAGGTCAAAGAGCATTGGCTAGGACCGAGGTCATTCTTGCCTCCTTCTCTCTCATCAATTCATCTGTCCAACCGAACACCCACTTATCCATCCAAATGCCCACTCAACCACTTGCCCATCTCTGTGCTTTAGCTGCTAGTACAGCGTGGCACTGATACCTGGTTCCATTTTTCAAGAGGTAGCTGATAGGAAACATGACACAAACACTTAAGAACTTCAAACATTGGGAGGAAAGGGTTCCGGGGAGAAATAAAACAAGGTCAGGGGACAGAAGGTGACCATGGGTCAGGACTGGCTAGGTGCCCAGGGAGTTTGCTCTGGGACTAACAAGCAGTTGAAGAATGAGAAGGATGCTGATTTCTGGTGAGAAAATGTTCCTGCAGAAAGAAGAGGGTGTGAGAAGGCCCAAGATGGGAAAAGCGCATGCCTGTGGGACAAAGAGGCCCTAACACGCAGGATAAAGGGAAGAGACACAAAGTTGCCTGTGAAAACCAAGATAAGGGATGCTGGTAGGTTACACAATTACGCAGTTTAGAGGCAAAACAAACCCAGCCAAGCAGACTTTTTCCCCTTACGTTTTAGAATCCTTTGTAAAACACAAAGGAAACCTGGCCATCTCCACCCTGCCCTTTTTGAGTTAGACTTTGTTATGTAAGAGCTGGCCTGTTTCATCCAGTGCCAGCCTAGATACATTTGGCATCTTTCACTAGCTGCCAGAACAAAGCACAAGGTTTGCCTTAAATTCTGTTAGAGGATGCTCTGAGCTTCGCCAAACACATTTCTCTATCTTTTCAAGTGTGTTTATTTGAACAAGGCAGCTGCGTAGAACGAAAACAATTGAAAAAATTCCTATTTAGTAGTAAGAAAAGATAAAAGAGGTCTTGGGCGTAAGCAAGTGTTTCTGCTTCAGCTAATCTTTATGAACAACAACTAATGGTGTTAACTAGCGCATGGAGAGACAATAGCATATCTGCCAAATCTCTGCAGGTGTGGTGAAGGCTGCGGCATGGGGCTGGCATCAGGCTGTGTGTCCACCACAGCCCTGGGGCTACGCTGAGCCTCCCTGGCTTCGGGCACTGGCAGATTTGAAGCCCAAGAAATCAAAATAAATCTAGATACACTACTCTGAAACTAGTTTAATTTTGAAGTTGCTTTTCAAAAATATTTTTTACAAATATGTGTTTCTTTTTCGTGCGTGTGCGTGTGCGCGTGTGTGTGCCATGAAAGCCAGAAGAGCCAGAAGAGAACATTGGGTTCTTGGGAGCCTGAGTTCTGGCCAGTGGTGACCACCTGGTATGGCTACAAGGAACTAAACCTGGGACCTCTGGGAGAGAGGAAATGCTGTCAACCAATGTGCCTTCGCTCTAGCCCTTATGCCAAGTCTAAGGCCCCTAATTCTGGAGTCCATGCAGCTGGGTGACGTGTCACCCTTCCCTCGGTAGCTTTGCCTTCCACACAGAGTGCCCCTAAGTTGTGGGTAAAGAGAACAGTTTCAGAGACTTAGAGATCACTTTTGTCAAAACTTCTAGTTCTTCATCTTGTTCAGGCATCTGGTGGGTGACCATTTCAGGCCAGGAACAAACAGATTCTGCTTTTATGCCTTTGGTGAAGAGCCACGAGGACTGATAATGAGTCTCCCTAATGAGCCCATTCCAAACACATACACACACACCCAGAGACAGACAGATGCACACCCACACACTATAAGTCCTACCCATACCCTATACACAGGTCTCTGCTTTACACTAGGTCATCCTGGGAATAAAATCTCTGTGACAAAATTCAGTGTCTCTGTGACTGACCCAACTGCAGGGAGTCTCAGGCCTTGGGCTCCATCTGTGAACTGGCGTGGGGGCCTAAGACGATCTGCATTTTCTTTACCTCTCACAGCAGAATCTTTACTCCCCACATAGCCCGGGAAAGTTCTGAGCTCAGGTCACTGGCACACCCCACATCTCAGAACCTGCCTCATAAGATGGGAGATCCCCCTGACCCTCTCAGTCCTGACACTCCACACCAACACCCGTGAGACGGAGCAGGGCCTGCTCACTTCTAACAGCAAGCTTTCCCAGGCTGACAGTTTTCTGAGGAACGTGAGGATCTGCCTTTGCCTCAGGTCCTCTGAAGCTTCTGTGGTATTCATGTTACTGAAGCCAGAGGCAGCGTTCGCCTGTGGGGCCTTTGATACCAGCAGAAAGTCAGTTTCTGAACCATATGAATAAGAATTTATAAGCTTTCTTCCCTTCCAAATTCTACAACCCACAGACCCACTTCCTCTGCATTCTTCAAAGTGCCTGTTGTTAGCCTCTTAGACGGAAACTTCCCACCAGATGGCTCCTTTTGAGAAAATACACAGCCCAGACCTGTAGACACAGCTATCAAATGAGAGTTCTGGAACAGTCGCTCAAAGCACAATGTTTTTGGTGCTGAGAGTTAGAAATGAAAGCTCTGGAAAGTCTCACCAAGCTTCCCCACCCAACCCTCATCTTACCTGTTCCTCTCACAGAGCAGAGTAAACCAGGCTGTCCTCTCTTGGCCAAAGCCCGCCATTGCTCTAGCCTCCTCCTCCTGTCTCTGTGGGACATGCCATAAAGTCATCCTAAGAACAGTCAGTGACTGGGCCACATGACCCTGCCCTACACCAAAACTAAAAGGAGGCCAGAGGCTTCCAGAAGAGCCAGGCCTTACTGAGCTCCTCCGTCTGCTTTCATCTGACCAGATGTTTTCCCTGTCACACTTGTGTGCAGCTGTCCACGCTCCACAACAGAGCATAAAAATGGGGTTTCCCTAAAGCCTTTGGGCATTCATATCAAAATAGTCTGGGTCATATAAAACATTAATTAAGTAAATTTGTTATGGATTTTGCTATGAGTGTTGGCTGTGAGTCATAATAAGTACCAAGGTTTCACTCAGGCCTTTTCCTGCCCTGTCACAGACATCAAGCTTGCTGCAGGCCAAGCTCCTGGGTGGTCTATCCAAGGGTAATCAGCTGCTGAATGCAACTGTGCTATTATATCCTAAGGGCAAATGACCTGAAGTATTAGAGCTCTCTGCACTCAGGGACCTGAGGCCTAGTGAAAGAGGGATGGATTTTAGAAGCAGATCTTTCTAGAGTTACACATGGCAGTATGACACATTGGGGCCTCCAGGTGGAGATACATAAATTTATGTTTCAGTCAAAAGCAGAAATCCGATGATAGTAGTGGCCCAATCCAGCCATATGGCTAAGAACGGATTCCAGAAAACCATGGTGGTCCAATTCCCAGTCCCAGCTTTACCACAGAGCATCACGCGCTATCTGAACCGGTCAGCTGCTCACAGAAATCACAGACACACCTTGTTCTTTGGAGAAACACCATAAGATGTGGTGAACACAACTTCTAAGAGACTCTGGGCAGATAGCTAGGAAATTTACAGCTACTGCTGGGGCATCAGGCTGTCCAAAAACAGTGAACTAAGCAAGACACTGTTTCAGATGTTTGGACCTGTGTTTATCTTTTGGAGTAAACAAACAGCATGTGCTAAAGGTAGAAGAAGCAAATTAATGGACAAAAACTTCCCAGCTTCCTTGTTATGGTCAAAGTGGAAAAAACAGTCAGGGCTGATTCCCCCTCAAGAAAAGCTAGAGTGTGAGACCTCCTGGGGTGGGGTGGGGGATGGGAACATTCACCTTCCCGGTCCAGAAGTAAAAAAAAAAAAAAAAAACAACAAAAAAAAACGACCCCAAGCCAGACAAAGAAATGAAAGCCCTAGGTTTGCCCAGACACACCCAACACCCACACATCAAAACACCTTCATCTGCAGAATGAACACGTTGTGGGCAATCGCTCTCGTTGTAGAATGGGTCACTGTGTGAGTTTCTTTTCCTTTTTTAATAGCCGTTCCCAGCATGCACTTAAGCTACACACGCCTGACTATACAGCACTGACCAAATAGCAGCCAGCATTCCAGCGGAAGGAGAAGGAGGCATTCACCCCACAAACTGTGCCTGCAGGTCAAGGCCAGACAAACTCAACCCAAAGCGATCAGGCTGAAATGTCTGTCCAGTTACTTCCCAGGACTCTTCAGGCCTTCACATACTCCCATCTGACAGACACCAGGAAGGATTCTCCAGAGCAGAGATTTTTCACCTGGGTGCCAGTGCCTCACCAGGAGCCTGGGGCAGTGTCTGGAGGCTGGGAGGTTGTGGCTGGGGAGGGAGGAGCTACTGTCACCAGGCAATCACAAAATGACTCCATCCAGAATGTCAGCCCTCAAAGGCTGACAAGGCCCTGTTCTGCCAGGCTCTGCAGAAGGAGGCAGATTACAAGGTGGCTCTGACTGCTCCGCCCTTTGAGATAAACTGCAGCCCAGCTCAGGGGAGAGCCCTTTGTGGCCTGGCTGCAGCACCCCCTGTGGCTGTCAGATGAGCCTCTGACACAGGGCTAAGCTCACTGACCCATGAAAATGCCTAAGCAGCTGGCTTGAAACAGCTTCCCTGCTCAGCTCTACAAGAGTCTTCTCAAAACTAACTCCCGCCTGTAAGCTTGGCAAAATCAAATCCTCCGGCCTTTTGATCCGTCACAGAATGGCAACAATTATATTTTAATTAGTTATTTTTCACTCACTTGTCAGAACCTGTTTGGGTAATCTAAATAACTTCACATCCTCTTAACATTCCTGGGCAGCCTCAGGGAACCCGGCTCTGATTTCTTCCAGATGCCAGGAGTTGCCGGTCCCTTTCTATCACAGCCAGGATAACTTTCTCAGCTGGCTCGTTGCTTCTTCAGAGCCGGCACAACACACTTTAAAATGTTTCCCTCCCTCCCACAAAATACGATGAACTTTCTCATGTAACTGTGCTGACAGCTGGGTTTTTAGGAAAACTATTTTGATTACAAAGACTGGCTCCTCTCATTGCTTACCCAAAGGTAGCGAGAGGTCACACACAAGGGCTCTTTCAAACTGTAGCTGAAACAAACAACAATACTATCAAGGGCTGGAGAGATGGCTCAGTGGTTAAGAGCCTGGCTGCCCTTCAATAGGACTGGGGTTCAATTCCCAGCACCCGCATGGCAGCTCACACCTGTCTAATTCCAGTTCCAGGGGATCCAGGACCCTCACACAGACAGACAGACAGACAAAACACCAAGGCACATAAAATAAAAATTAAGAAAAAAACAAAGAATACTATCCAAACATATTGACCTTCGTCTATAGCCATGGGGAGCTTACTAAAAAAAAAAAAAAAAGCTCACACATTACAGTGATGAGCAGGGAAGGATTCCACATCCTTCTCACCAAATCCAACCGTGACTCCATAGTCCGTCCTTCTCAAAAGCAAACTCAAACTCCTCAAAGCTCTGGAACCCGAAAGCACATGTGTGCACATACACACACAGGCTAAAAACATTTTTTTTTTCAATCTTGGGAGTAATCACACCCAAACACAGCTCCTGTTTTTAAAATTCCCTGCCCTCTGCTGTACCCTGGCAGGACCTGCTTTGTCTCTTTAGGTCTCTGTCCATGAGGGATGGTCCACAGTTCAACTGTGTAGCATCAGAAAAAAAAAGAATTAAAATTAAATTAAAAAAAGAATTTCAATAAAATGCATTTCAGAAGTCTGTTGCTAGCATGCAATTAGCAGCATGGGAGGGTCCCAGCGGCCCCCAGGCTTGTCCACTGAGATTTCACAACTCCCTCCATGGCAGAGTTCACCTCTGCAATGTGCACTTTACCTTGTGCCAAGGTTCCTGTGGTCTCGATCCTGTTCCTCAGCTCTCCTGGGCAGAACAACTCCGTGCTGCTCAGAGCACTGTGGAAACCGGACCTCAGCCAGGTAGACTGAGGCCCTTGCCTGCCAGGCTTACACACCAGGCTTCACTGAAAAGCTAGGCAGGAGCCAGGCGCATCTCCCCAGAGCCTCAAACAGGAAACTAGAGCTGCCGGGGCAGGCTCGGTCCTCTCCACGCCTCCTCGCCTGGCTTCACCGACTAAACACCCCAGCCACAATGGGCCAGTCCAAGTTCCAGGAAAGGAGGGGGGAAGACAGTCTTTCTTTTGTAAAATGCAGGTGAGGGCAGTACCATTTACACACACACACACACACACACACACACACACACAGCCGCTCACAGTTTAGTTTCACGCTGTCAATCGCCCGGAAGGCTGGCCTTGAAGAGAGACTGGTGCTTCTTATCTTTTCTAGAAGAGGGAAAGGTGTGTGGTGAGCACAGTGACGCTCTTGTCTAAGTTGCTGCTTTTGAGACATATTGTGAACATGGAAAAAAAAAAAGGGAGCTCAGCTTTGGACCTGCACACCAAACCTCAGGACTCTATAGTGCTGTCTGAGGGAAACACTGTCTGCAGAGACTGATTTATCAGGCTCTATGTGTATGCTTACAGAATTTACACTGTGTTTACAGTGATTCACTTACTGTGTATGTGGATGGCTGTCGGGCAATGTGTGGAGGTTGGAGGCCAGCTGGCAGGGGTCCATTCTCTCTTCCAGCATGTGGGTCACTGGCATCCCTCACATCAGCAGGCTGAGCAGCAAGCACTCACCTGCTGAGTGTCTTGCCAGCCCTAGACTGTGCTTTTAGTGCTTGTGCGTGTTTGCATGAGTGTGCATGTGTGTGTGCGCACACCGCGTGTGTTGAATAGTGGGGATGATGCTCTGGGCATTTTATACACATCATCATTTGATACACATCATCTCATTTTCACCTAAAGTATTCTTCAGAACTCTCAGACGAACCTGTGACAGAAAGTGAGGCTAAGCAGAACCAGCCGAGTGTGCCATGAGGAGGCTTTTCTAGGGAGCCTCTTTAAGAGAGAGGCAAGACACTGGCCACCTTCAATAAGACTAAGATAATGTAGGGCAAAGCATAGCGACTTCTGGGCCATAATGATGAGCACATTGAGAGCCCTTTCTGTTCATGTGAAGGTTGGAAATAGTCCCAGCCATTGCTGAGGAAACATAAGTTGTGAAAGATGGCTGAGCTTATGACATGAAAAGAAAGATATTGGTTGTATGTTCTAATATTCGCAGGGGTTTTCACTAAAGTTCTAGTGTGTTTCTCTCTTGAATAGTGAAACCCTCCAGTACAGCGACAGATTCTCAGAGCGGCGTCTGTGGTCATCTCTACCCCGAATCATGAACGGAGGCGCTGACTATCAGTCTGCCCATCCCCAGGGCTCTGCCTGAACCTCCTGTCAGGCTCTCAGGTGGAGTCTGAGAACTGACAGAGACTGCAGAGCTGGCTGCTCTTCCACAGGATCCAGTTTGGATTCTAATACCCAAGTTGGCAGCTCACAACCACCTGAAACTCACCAGATCCCCTCTTCTAGCACCATAGGCACAATTACAACACACACAGACGTATAAAACCACCATTTTTGTAGTGGTGACAGTATGAGGGAGCCACTGCATTCTAAGTGCATGTGCATCACAGCTGGTCACAGGCGAGAACCACACGCTGCTCTCAAGACGGCAGGTGGTTCTTGTACACTGGGTCAGAGCCACCTTTAGCCTCTGCACTCCTTCCACCTTTCGTCTGGGACACACCTGGGCAGCCAAATGCTTGTTAGAAGAGTGAAGGAAGACACAGATGCTCACCTGGCCCCTGTCACATGGCTGTTAGCAACCTCGGCATTGGGCTCACTTTCCATCAATATTCAACCTGTTCTACTTGGCCCAAATGTGTGTTTTCTGTTTCTTGTCCAAATTTTACTTGTTTAACCATGCCTATGATCTTGGGTTGGGGAAAAAAAGGAATAGTCATATAAAGGGTTTACTGATAAAAAAAATATCCAAATTTGTGATTTGTGAGTTTCCTCATGTAAAGGACAAGGAAGGAAGGAAGGAAGGAAGGAAGGAAGGAAGGAAGGAAGGAAGGAAGGAAGGAAGGAAGGAAGGAAGGAAGGAAGGAAGGAAGGAAGGAAGGAAGGAAGGAAGGAAGGAAAGAAAGAAAGAAAGAAAGAAAGAAAGAAAGAAAGAAAGAAAGAAAGAAAGAAAGAAAAGAAAAAGAAAAGAAAACCACTGCCAGATGGGGTTCAGAGACTCAAGCAACGTACAAGGTGGGAGCCCTTGATCAGCCTTTCCAACAGGAAGGTCCCCATTCTCATCACCGGACATGATTTGGGAAAAGGTAGAACCTACAGAAGGTGATGGAAAAGCTCAGACACTGGGTGTGACAAAGGCTCACAATTCTGTAGAGTTACCAAAGATAGGTCATTCTTGACATGGGTGAATTTTACAACCCATAAACAGAATGAATATTAATCACTGGGTGATTGGCTAAACCTTGCTCCAAGGAGATTCTGGGCTAAAGCCCAGGCTGAAGAAACCAGAAACAAAAGAGTCAGGAGACTCCACCCCCTACTTGTCAACCTCAATATTCTTCCTGGTCACAGAGAACGCAGCTGGAGCCCTGTTGGCATGATGAGCCCAGCATCACAGAAGACACTCTGCAGAGCAGGAGAAGCCTGCGGGAGCCAATGCTTGAACAGATTAGACTCGGGCAGGAGTCCTGAAAGGGACATCACCAGGCAGGAGTCAGAGGAAGAGCCCTTTATACGCAAGAGGCAGGTGTTCAGTGGGGTGCTGAGAAAGCTGAGGCCCAGTAGTCTTACATGGTTTTGGTTGAAGGTCATGGGGAAATTCACGGTGTGAAAATGGGCCATCGCTAGCATTGCTGGCTGCTGCACTCCAGGGAAGGCGGATGGAGAGTGCTCTGAGGCCGATGGGGCTGAGCGGTCTAGAGCTAAGCAGTCTAGGGGATTTTCATTGCAAAGCACCATTGGGACTGCCACACTCAAAATGTTACTTATGTTACATGTATGTGAATCTGCCTGCATGCAGTTATGGGAACATGTGCGTGAAGGAGCCCAACAGGAGATTGTTGGTCCCTTGGACCTGGAACAAAAGAGAGCTGTGAGCCACCCCACTGGGTGTTGGGAACAGAGCCTGGGTCGCCTGGAAGGGCAGGTAGTGCTCTTTTTGTTTGTTTGGTTGTTTTTTGTTGTTGTTGTTTTTGAGATAAGAATTTCTTAGTGTAGCCTTGGCTGTCCTGAAACTCACTAGTAGACCAGGCTGGCCTCAAACTCACAGAGATCCACCTGCCTCTGCCTCCTGAGTGCTGGGATTAAAGGCCTGCTCAGCCAGTGCTGTTAACTGCTGAGCCATTACTCCAACCCTATAACGATGCAATTTAAATCATCATATATTTACCTCAGAGAATAAATGGAGTAGGGTAGAAGGAACTGGCCTCCTTCCATCACACTGGCTTATTAAAACTATTGGCCTTTAGAGAATTTGTTCCTTCCTGTTTAAGTGCAAGAAATGAAAATAATCAACAAACGACAAAACATTCCCCGAGGCCCAGGATGCCAGATTCTGTTTCAGACAGCTAATGCCTTATCTGATTTATGCTTATCAGAAGTAATTCTTATTATCCCTGCTCCGCAGTGGAGGATGCTGGGGCAGAGGCTAAGTTGCCTGCGGACTGATCCGATCCCAGTGCAGCCAGTGGAATCACACATCACCTTCCTCTTCCCCCCACCTCACCTCGGAGTGATACCATGCCCCCAGATTCCAGATCCTACTTCTGTTTCTGAGATCCAGCCTCACACTGCCAGAGCTTATGGACAGTTTGTCAACCTTCTCCAGAGTCAGCGTTTAGGAGAGGAATTCCTGCACCTGTTCATTCCCATTGGCTTGGTGGCTAAAGCCTTAGCCATCCTCCTCCTGGCTAGCTGGCAACCCACAACCAGGGCCTTCTGCTGGAATTGGCACAATGGCCTCCACAGGGCAGGAAGTCACAGGGTCCAGGAAGCCAGCGCATTTGGATGTAAAAAAAAAAAAAAAAAAAAGTGGGAGGGAGCCTGCTCGTGCAGGAGAAGAAAGAAAGCCCTGCATTGCTGTCTGGGTCCAGGAGACCAAACTCTCCACCACTCCCAGAGCCCTCTCACCACACCTGCACACAGGGAAGCCTTCCTGGTGGGCTTTGGACAGTGCAGATTCCACAAATCCGACACACTTGTGCAAAGAGGTAGAGTAGACAAATGCAAGAGGGCAAGGTGGTGCTGAAGTCACGAGGGAGATCAACCTGAGGAGACACCTTTTGTGTCACAAGCCCTGAAGAACAGGAGGGGCTGCTGCAGCCAGCAGAGCAGGTATGTATAAACTGTGTCTCTAGCCACCCCCGCCCACCAGGCAGATCCGAGCAGATACATGGGGATACTCTTTCCAAAAGTTGACGAATCCTGCTGAACCTCAAAATTCAGCTCACCTGAACAGTGCTAGTCTCTAATGAAAATATGTTTTGTGTGCATTTAATTTTAAATTTTTTCTTTGTTTGTGTGTGGGTGTTTTGTCAGCATGTATATCTGTGGACCACATACACGAGGTGCCTGCAGAGACCAGAAACAGCATCAGGTCCCTCTGGAACTGGACTTCCAGACACTTACGGACCACCGTGTGGCTGTGTGACCCCGAACCCGGGTCTCCTGGAAAGCAGCCAGCGCTCTGAACCGCAGACCATCTCTCCAGGCTCCACTCCATCGCCATTTCGAGACAGCCTTGTAGGCCCAGCTCTCAGACTCACTATGAATACCATGCTGGCCTTGAAGTCAGAGAGCTGCCTGCCTCTCTATTCCAAGTCCTGGGAGTGAAAGAGCGCACCAACATGCTGGAGGGAAACACTTTTAAATAACAATTCTTAACCTTAAAACCTGCTTGATTCAGAGAAGAAAATAGCCTACTGTTTAAAACAATGTGGCTTAACGCAAAGAGTAAAATACAATCATATGTTTAAAATCTAGGAAAGGCAAGGAAAATCTCCAATTGACTTAACTCTCTGAGGTTAAAAATCACTCTCAAAAACAAAACATCCTTTCAACTCAAGATAAATACAAATTCTTTTCAAAGTGTCATTTCCTGATAAGGGAGCTCCTCCGTTTGTTCTTACAGGAAATGGGGTTAGCTTTCCATAAATATCAAATCTTTACTGCTGTGAACAGCCTTTGGTTCCCCAGGCAACACATTTCTGCCAGTGCAAATGCAGAGAGAAAGTGAGTGGCTTGGGGTGGGGTCAGACACATTTTCCTCAAGCCATTTATCCTGTCACGTCACGGGACACTCCAAGTGGGCCACTGCTGAGAAGGAAAGGGTAAAGACACTCTCTGCAAACAGAGAGTCACAACTAACACATCGCAGCGGGCCCTGTGTTGATTTAAACACAAGGTCACTGTCCATCCTAGGGCAAGCCTAGGATGGAGGGCCCAGGTGCAAGCACTGGCAACCAGTGGCCCCAGCAAAGGCCCAAAGTTCAACTTCCCACAGTGAGAAAGAATCTAGCAGGGATGCAGCACATTCAAGCCAGCCAAGGCTACAAGCAAAGATGACAGCATGATATTAACCAGACTCCTCATTTCCATGTCTTTCTGCTCCTAGGACTACCCAGATAAACTGTGAGAGAACAGTGGACAGGAGAGAGGTACAACATAGGAAGATAAGACGGCCGCTGGCCATGCCAGTGTGTGTGTGTGTGTGTGTGTGTGTGGTATGGGTATATACCTATGTCCTTTTAAATTTCTAGAGTTATTTATAGACATGGGATAACAGGAGCCCAACTGTCACCTCACGTCTTTGCAAAGGGAGCAGGTGTGTCTGTTTATATACAAGTATATGTATGCATTCAAATTGAGATGCAAATTAGGTATTATAAAATTCACATTATTAAAATACACATATTGTAATATATTGGAAAAATTGTTTTCTTCTTTCCTCCCTGAGCCAAAAAGCCGGCAGTCTCCATTTTCTTCTGCTCTCAGTCCTTGGAGACCACTAATTTACCTCTGTCTCTGTGCATTTGCCTGTTCTATATACTTCATATAAACAGAAGCATGTGACCTACGATCTTTTTGACTTGCTTCTTTCCTTCAACTTTCAGTGTTTTCAAGTATCATCTATGCTATAACATGAATCAGCATTTCCCTCTTTTACCTGGCAAGGTAATACTCCATTTTGTGGATATACCACTCTTTGCTTAACCCATCTACAGTGAAACCATCTTGCCTATTCCTGTAGCTGAGGCGAATGCACTGCTTGAGACAGCAGTTCAAATCTATCTTGGGCACCTCAGCAAGACCCCATCTCCAAAGTAAAACAAAAATAGGCCATTTCTTTAGTTCCAGCCATCCATCAATAGATTGCAATGAAGAAACATGACCAGTGTCTGTAGTTTCATCTTGTTTCATGAGACCCTCCAGGATACCTGTGGGTCTGGAAGCATACCAGGCTAGAGCTCTGTGAAGGAACCCTCGGCTTCAGACAGCGTGGTTCACCTGCAATGTTCTCTTCGGGCCTTGCCAGGTGTCCTGGTGGCCGAGTCACCCTGCAGTGTGACTCCACAAAAGCCCAGGTTCAGTGGCTTGCTACACGGGACAAACAACAAAGCCAATGGCAACTCTTTGTCTCTAGCACACGAGTCACAGGACTACTGATGAGACTTCCCACCTCATCAGGGGCTGTAAACTTTGGGCCTTCAGCAAGCAATACTTGCAGACCGCTTATCTGACTGTGGATGGCTGTGCAGGAATTACGCCCCCTCAGGCCCTCACCTTGTGAGAATCAAGAGACCTGTTTTCTAATTTCAGTCTGCTGCTAATTAGTTCCAGATTCCCCAGCACTCATAGCTTCTTCTGTAAATGGAGGTCAGCGGCGAAGGGCTTGACCACTTACGGGGCCTGCTGTGAGAATTAAATATTTATGAGATCACTTGCAAATATTAAAAAATGTTACACAAAGTCAGGACACTGTTGGCTCACTGTCTCCTGGGGAACAGAACATTTTACCCACACAACAGAGCTTGATCCTTTTCCCTTCCCAATCCTCAAACGTACTTAAGCCTATAATATATATATATATGTACATGTACATGTATATATATATATGTACACATGTCTAAATGTGTGAAGACTGAGCAGGCAGGATGCCATTTGCTCACTCCAGCGCGACTCTGCCAGGGATGGTACACACAAAAAAAGAAAGGAAGGCTTTGGTGATTGACACTGTTTTCTGCACATCTTGTCTTTGAAGGTGACAACCAGACCTGTTGTATTAATGCTATAGGATAACCCATGTTTCTTCACCCAGACGACAGGATAGTGCCAAACAGCACCTGTAGAGTTCCCACACTCACGGGTGGGACCCAGGCCTTCCCCTTCTAATGTGGTTTAGTGTACATTTACCCCACCCCCCAACTGCCCACTTTTTGGAAAGGCAGATTTTTTAATCAGTTTTAAAAGCTAGACAAAACAAAACTACTGGTTTTTAATCTCTTGGAGAACCCAGGGGAAAGATTTGACTGAATCCTGTTGTGATTCAATTTTCTACATGCCAGGAGTTGGGCATGAGGGATTTAGAAGCAACTGTAAATCCCACCCAGGAAGACAGGATGGGGTCCTACAGGTCTGCACGGGAGGGGTGTGGAGTCTCTAATGGGGTGCCATTAGGGCCAGTTCTTCAGGGGCTGTTAGAGGTTGTAGCACACAGTCCCCAAGAAAACAGGCAGTACCACACATTCTGGAAAGACCAGATCCAGCCAGCAGGTGTAGGCTGGTGGCAGGAGGACCAGAAAGGAAAGCCCGCATGACCTAACCAAGGACAGAGAGACTGTGTCCCAGCCCTGCGGTGAGAACCAGGACACAGCTCCTGCCTGGCTCCTTCCCTGGGGGCAGCAGCCTGCTCTTGCCTCCTGAGGGAAGGCACCTAAGTAGAGGGGACAATGGCTGGGGCCACTTGCTTTAAATGGACCGAGAGACTGAGCAGTGGACACAGAACGTCCCTGGGATGGTGGATGGCAGGGATGGCGTTAGGGGGCAGGAAGTGAAGGAGCCCAGGACTGAGGGGGAAACACAGGACAAGCCCTTTCCAGGTGTTATTCAGACTTTGTTTGACAGTTTGCTTGCTGTCCCCACAAAGGGATCTA
>CM053762.1:66665793-66698400 GCA_028658305.1 Pachyuromys duprasi
GGGGGTGGAGCGGTGGGGGTAGACAGGGAAGTAGGGAGTAGAAACAGGAGAGGTTGCCTCCAAGGACAGTTCACAGAAGGGACTAGAGGTAGGAGGTGATCCATAGACCCTATTATTTCACTCTAATTTGCTCCTGGACTCTTAATTAGGAGGCAGGCCTTAAGAATCTTCAGAATGCCCCTTGGATTTATAGGTCAATTAGTAAACACTTTAAGAAAACTGTTGTATTTTATTCATTTGTGTGTGTGTGTGTGTGTGTGGCCACTGTGAGCTCATATATTGCATCTCTCCTCCCGCTCTGTGAGCCCCATGGATCTAACTCAGGCCATCAGACACTGGAGCCATCTCAAAGGCCCAGCAAGCACTTAAAGACACACCATTTCCAACAGGAATTAAGTGACGATAAAGAGCAGTATGACGCCAGTATGCACACCATGTGCCTGGGCATGACAGGCCGGTCCCCAGGTGGCATCTCCAGTCAAAATGAGCGGCAGGCTCTGACCTCTCAGACGCAGAGAGCCTGAGAGCCCAGCAGAGCGCACACACCAGGAAGCTCAGGGACACAGGGAGCCAGGCAGGAGTCCGGTTCTCACTTGGGTGCATGGTAATTAGTACCTTTCGGGGAGCCACGTGCAAGGGCCCCAAGCTCCCCTCCATGTTTATAGTCTTTCCACATTGATGCGTGGACAGTCTCTGGTTTTCTAGACTATGGATGAACAAAGTCCTTGGGGCTGGGAAGGTTAACTTCCTTGGAAGCGGTCTTAGAGCCGGAACTGAGGCAGGGGTCTCGAGGAGACTGAGTGATCGGCATGGCCTTGCGTAAACCAATAAATGCCCTTTCCAGGGAAAGGGAGGGCAGCAGGCAGAGAAGGAGTACTGAAAAGGCAGGGTGGACGGTGGGCCTGAGTGATGCAGCCAGGAGCTAATGTGCACCGGGAAGATGGAGGTCAGGAAGGACCTCCCTCCAGCACTGCGGAGAGCAGCAGCCCCATGGCACACTGTAATAAATGTCTACACTCTGAAGTGAGGGAATACATTTCTGTTGTTTTGTTTTCGGTACAGGGTTTCTCTACTATGTGGCTTGAGCTGTCCCGGAACTTGCTCTGTAGACTAGGTTGGCCTCAAACTCACCTGCTTCTGCCTTCTGAGTGCTGGGCTTAAAGGCATGTGCACCACCCTTGAGAATAAACACTTGCAGCCCATGCAGAAGACAAGCCCACTGATATTTGGATAAAATGAACTGAAAACAAAAAGACAAGGTTCGTGGTCTTCAGGACAAATCTACTCTTGGAGTGGGTCAGCAGCAAGGGCAGGGAGCTGGGTGGGGCCAGGCATGGAGACGGGTCCTGCCTTCTGAGGACCCAGCCCAGCTGAGTCACTACAGTCACATGTCTGTGCTAACCCCAGCAGGACATTTTTCTGGGTTACACACCCATGTGTGGAGGACAGAGCCTGCTGGGCGGACCCCTAATCTGAGCTGAATGTGTAAACTACACTCAGGCTGCTGACGCTAGAGGCTTTGCATGGCTGTCTCCAAGCCCTAAACTGACACCTGAGGCCGGTTTGTGACAAGGCCCTTGAAGCCTCATGACTCCAGCCTGAGAGAGAAAACATGGAGGGGCCAGCACGTCTCCAAAATGGCATGCTCTGGGGCACAACTGCATTTTAGAGATCCCTTCCTGCAGTTGTTGAAGTGAACGTGAATACACACACACATAGGCTTACACACATATACACACACAGACAAACACACAGACACACAGGAGCCTTTTCCCTCCCAGCTCCTTTGGGGAACACATTTCCACATGCAGACCATAAAGATGGCTGACTCTATTGATGAGAACACATGACCTTACACTTGGGTTCCGCATCTTCCTGCCTCTTTTCCTTACAGCACTCTCCTGCCCTTCTTGGTTGTTTTCATTTTAGATTCAAGGCAAAAGTCATGTAGTCCAAAGTGCAGCATCTTAAAACCAACAACCCAGAGGCTCAGTGTGAGTTCCCAGCGCCACCGAGCGGCTGCAGAGCTGGTGACCTAGCTCCAGAGCGTTTGCTTCATGGAGCCTTCCCATCAGTGGTTACCGGCACTTTCCCCGGGCCCTGGCAAACAGCAGCTGTGGTCTTTAGGATGGCTCCATGTCTGGCTGGTGTGAGCACAACCCCGCCTGACTGTCACTGCCTTCCTTCACTTACAGTTTGCCCCTGGGGTAGCAGGTATCAGGCCTTCCCTTAAGGCTACATAATCACCCATTTTCTTCACTCAGGGATCTGCTGGGGCACAGCTGGCTTGTTTCCTCCTTCCTCTGCTGTGGACAGTGTGGTGGGGAACATGTGTGCACAGGAGTGCGTGTGCACAGGAATCTGTGTGTGTGTGTGCACAGGAATGTATGTGCACAGAAACATGTGTGCATGGGAATTTGTGTGCACAGGAGTGTGTGTGTATGTGCACAGGAATATGTGTGCACAGGAGTGTGTGTGTATGTGCACAGGAATGTGTGTGCACAGGAACAGGGGGAATGTGTGTGCACAGGAATGGGGGAATGTGTGTGCACAGGAATGGGGGGAATATATGTGCACAGAAACATGTGTACACAGGTGTTTGAACATGCCCACCCATCCCTTCCACAGCACCGACCCCATCCAATGACCTTGCAGCTCCTGACAGTAACCGCCTCCACTTCCCTTGCCGAAGCCCAGGCTTCTGACTGTGATCCTGGAGGGACCCCCTTCCACTTCTCTGCACACTGCCCACAACAGGTTTTCTCTTCATATGTGTCCCGTGCCCTCGCCCACAAGTTCTTGCGTGTGGTCCTCTTCATTACAGAGCTTTCTTCCTTGGACTACTGGTCAACCGAAATTGATGACTGTCACTTTGTTATCTCCTCGGGAAATCTGGTCCAAGGTGACTACTCTATGTTTCACAGGAAGGGCTAGAAGCAGGACTTGAGGAGGCTGTTCTTAACCTTTGTTGTGATGACCCCCAGACCCAGAAACACCCAAAGACTCCCAGGATACACATCCTGTGTCTCTAAAACACTGCACTGCCTATATGGAATCAGCCTGAGGAGACCACACAATGGGCTGGTGGGTTGGAGTGCTAAGGCTTCTGGGAACCACAGGACAGGCTGGTTGCTCACATGATACAGCTACTGGGCTTCCTGGACCTGCCTGTTCTGCCTGTCTCCACCCGAGGGAGAAGAAGGCATGTGGTAACTGTCACCTTCCCCTCCAGCTTGTTGATACCCCATAAGCCTTCGAGAAACAGGATTTTCTCTGAACCTTGTTCCCAGAATTCCTTGCTGCACCCTCCCTCACCCAAGAGGAGTCAGCCAGGCCCTGAGGCAGATGCTGGCAGGGTGGTTGCTGAGAATGTAGAAACAAAGTGCTGGCTGCAAGCAGTCACACCTGAATTTGACTTCCCTCAGCTGGGTCACAGGGTTCTCTGGGTCACAGCGGATGTGGCTTTCTAAGGGAAGGGAGCTCAACGTCTTCACCTTGCACCTCCCTTCCTTCCTCAGCTCTGACTCTGAGCTTCTGGGGTCTATGTAGGCAAACACAGGTAAACAGAGGGTCTGCTGTCATATTCTTATTTCTAAGAAAAAATGTCTGCCTAATTCCCAGTGAAGTCTATCCTTTTCTCTCTTCAAATTCCGCATCATTCCAAGCTCCCCTTGGCATTAGGTAGAGAGGGATGCACAGCACCCACTACCTTCCTTCCTCCTCAGGAGTGGCGGGGATGAGCGCCTGGCATTGAGGACAGGAGGACAGCGGCACCGGTCTGAGGGCAGCTCTGTCACTCACCTCCAGGACTTTTCCCGTGATAAACTGCCGACAGGCCTCACACTTCACCCCGAAGAGACCCTGGTAGTCCTTCTCACAGTATGGGGAGCCGTCCCTGAAAGACAAAGCTGCACTCAGGTCTTCGGAACACACCAAACCACCTCTCCAAGGCCCTTCCCACAGGCCGAGACTATAACTCATCTTTACAGACCTAGCACCCGACCACTCAGAGCCACAGGCCAGAGAGCTGGTGGCGGTTCTCCAGGCCAGACAGAGGAAAACTCGACAATTCTCCACATGGCTACCAGGGCAGCTTCCTCGGCTGTCCCAGAACCAAGGAGGAGAAAGGCCAGTATTGCTCCTCTCTTGTGCTGCTCTTCTCCCGGCAGCCCAGACAGCCCTCGGATGCCCCGGTCCACCCATGCCTTCGAGGCCCAGGGCTCCTGAGCTCCCTTCCCTTACCATTGTCTCAGATTCACGGGCCCCCTGGGGACCACCTCACAGCCTCAAACGCCATCTTAGCTCAGGTCTGCCTGGCTCTGAAAGTCTAGAACATGCAGCAGATATTTACCTCAGAGCATGGTGAAGTTTCCATTTCCTGAGTGTTCTATGCAGAGCAGCTGGAAAGCGAGTCTGAGGGGCGGCTGCTTATTCCCCACGGCCTCCAGCATCATTCAAAGGCCACGCTTGTCTGTCTTTTTGGCTGCCATCACTATCAGCTGCAGAGCTCTTTAGTATCTGACAGGAGTTGTTTCAGTTTGACCCCAGACTTACTTTGAAACTATATTTCTGTGCTGTGGGAGCTAAGCCTTCTTTTCAACCATTTCATGGATTTATTTATAAAATTAAGTTTATTAACTATGTTTGAATGAATGATTTAATACAAGTGGGTAGGTCTTGGGTTTCTTGTTTCTGTCTTTGACTTTTGACACAGGGTCATATGCAGCCAGGCTGGCCTCCAACTCTGTAAGACACCAAGGCCATCGGACTGCTTTGGTTACAGGAGGCCACCACCACACCCAGCTTCATACAGGGTTAGCTGAGACCCAGGGTGCTGTGCACAGCAGGCAAGCACCGCCAACGGAAATACACCTCTAGTCCTGTCTGGAGATCCAGTCCAGCCTGTGCACTCTGGGGGCTAAGCTCTCCCACCAGGCTATACCCCTGGCTGGGGCAAATTTCCAAAGCCATAAAAAGATGTAGGGTAGCAGATTCTTCTTCATTACTAGAGCAATTAAAAACAAATAACTAAAAAATAAAAACCCACCAAACTCCAGCCACCCCGCTAGCGCTCCTCTCCGACCCCAACATGAACGCTGTTCTGTGGCTCTGGTCTTTCAGGCTCAGAGCCTAGCTCACATGTGTTTTGGGGGAATGTCGAAAGCCCTGGGGAAGAGAACTTTGCTAGCTTCACGTAGAAAACCGTGTGCTTAACTACAAAGCAGGTGTGCCACCATGCCAGCTTTGGTAACCATTAAATTGGGCCACAATCAGTGGTCCATTAGCTCACGGCAGCCACAGTATGGCAAAAGCAGAACACTGACAAACTCTAGAGCAAATAATTCACCCTGATGCAAAACGGAAGTGTGCTCTGGCACACCTGAGAGAGGAGAGACCCCTGAAGGCCAGGACAGTGCCCGACTCCTCTGGCCCAGACTTACTTGCTGATGTATTCGCCGGTGAGGACCTTCCCGCAGGACTTGCACTTGAAGCAGCCCAAATGCCACTGCTTGTCCAGAGCCAGCAGGGCCTGCCCGTTCTTAATGTCCCTTCCGCAGCCAGCGCAGTCTGGAAGAAAGCAGCAGCTCACAGTTACTGCCATTCCCCTTGCAAACTGAAGGAGGGGCAGTGCCCTGACCCGAGGCGCAGCCACTCAGCCCGTCACTGTGTTCCTAAGCACTGCTTCATTTCCCTGTATAAAATCTTCTCCAGGAAATCCCGCAGGGCCTGTCCTCACGTGGCCAGGCGGCTGCTCAAACCTCAGCAGAGCTCATCACACGAGTGCCCTTCAGCTCTGCCTCTCAGGAGCCAGGTACCCTTTGGGGTCCAGTTGGCCTACAGACAATTTATAGCATCTCTGCTAGGACCCAAAGAAAATTCACAGGCTCTTCTTTAACTGAGGGCATGTATGAAGCCGCTAAACACATGCTGGGATTCCTGCTCATCTGTCTGCCTGTGGCTCCCTGGGCACTGCCCGTCAGTCTCAGCTTTGTAATGGAATTTTACTTCCTTACCTAAGCCTTTCCACTGCTGGTTAACTGACTCAACTCCTTAGCTTTCTTCCATCCTTGCCCGTTCCTGCAAGGCTTCAAGGCTCATGAGCTGGTTGCTTCTCTCACTGCTGTAACAAAAAGCCTGGGAACGCAGCTTGGGGAAGCAAGGCTTCATCTTAGGGCACAGAGGCAGGGCAGGCATGGTGGCTGGTCACAGCACTGAGTGGCCAGGGAGCAGAGGGCGGTCGGTGCCGGCTCAGCTCACCACCTTCTTTACGGTGCGCAGGGTCGCAGTCCAAACCACCTCAGTCAGGCCAAGCTGGACAACCCCTCAGTCTCCGGGGGGCGGGGGGGAGGGTGGGTCTAGATCCCATCAAGCTGTCAATCAGTGTTGAGCCTCCCAGCGTGGCAGAATATGGGCACTGGAACTGGCTGGCCTGGCCCCACACCTGGGTCCTGCTACCGTCAAAAGAGGCCCTTGAGTAATATTTGCTCTTACTAATGCTGTGGAAATCCTGCAGAATATTTCACACACCATGGTATGAGGGAAGTGAAGACCCACCCACGTGTTAGCCCAGAAACATACACCAGGGAAGAGTTATTTGAAACGTAACATCAACATACATTCAAAATCCACGTGTCTGGGGAAAGGGGTGCAGGCGCCACCAGCTGGTGGCTGGACACTGTGTCCAGGAGCAGTGCCCTCTTGTGGCCACCCCTGTAACTGTCTCCTCTAAACCAGCTTCCCCTCTCCTCCCAGACCCAACCACCCCCTGCCTCCCTGGAGTGCCTCCGAGCACGTGCCCCAAATCCACTGGATTTGGCCCTGGCTCCTCCTTGCTCCAGCAGCTTAACTTATCCTGTTTCTTTGACCACAGGCGTGTCTGGGCATCTAGGCCAGCATGTGTTAACTTGACTTTAGACCCAACAATCCATGTCCAAAATTTTACTATACAAATACATTTGCAACTCTCCTGTGTGTGTGTGTTTTCTAATGAAATGTACGTTAAAGAGAACACTGGTGCAGAAAGGGGCGTGTGTGCTCCACTCCCAGAATAGAACAGAACGATTCTGGAGAAAACCATAAGAAATTCTTAAGAAACTGCCCCTGCAGAGGAAGGCTTTATTTGTCTCCTCGTGTGATCTGTGCTGCTTGATTTTCTTAACCACTAGAGTGTGAAAAATTGAAAATATGTACCCATAAAGTTAAAAACATACATTCTAAATATTAGGATTAGGATTTCCTTTTTTAAAAGATTTATTTACTTCTGTGTGTGTGCACCTAGCTGCATTTATGTATGATACATGTGTACATACAGGTCAGAGCATGGGATCTTCTGGGTCCTGAGCTACAGGTTGTAGGACGTTGCCTGGTATGGGTGCTGGAAACCAAATCTGGGTCCTTTGTAAGAGCATTAAGTGCTTTTGACCACTGAACCATCTTTCCAGCTGCTGAATAAGAATTTGCTAAAGTGCTGGCCATTCTAAACTGCATATAAGATGGTCCTAAAGTATTAAGAAGTGTTTTACCAAATGCCCAATATGTCATAAGACTATTGCCCTTGAATCTTATATCTGATAATGTTCTATGAAGATAAAATGAAATGCCACAGTATTTATTTTAAAACATAGTCTTGAAATGATGGGAGCAGAGTACTGAGGTTGAGACAAATGAGCAGTTTTAAAAAGCACTAGGGGCTGGGGAGATGGCTCAGGCAGCAAGGTGCCTGCCATGCTAGCATTGGCTCAGAACCGCCCACACAGAAGCCCGAGGTGGGCGGCGGTCTATAACCCTGGTGAGGAGAGAGGGAAAGAACAGACAGATCCTAGGAACTTGCTGGCCAGCTAGTCCAGCCAACTGCTGAGCTCCTGGCTCAGTTAGAGATCCGGTCTCAAAAAATATATTTGAGAGCTATAGTGGAAACACTTAGCATTGACCTCTGGTGTACACACACACACTTGCACACACACACTCGCACACATATGTACACATACCCACAAACCACTCATTATGGACCCCCCATCTTAAAAAGGAATATACTGTTTTCAGAGATGTTTTAGGTTCACAGGAAATTGAGAGAGTTCAGAAGAGATTTCTCATTTCCCCTCCCACATGCTCAGCCGCTACCACTGACCTCAGCCACCAAAGCGGCGCCCTTGCTCTTGCTGACAAACTGAGACCATTACCACCTGGTATCCAAGGGTGGGCTGTTTGGAAGGTTTAAAATGGCATCACGGATAATGGTATCACACTGAAGAGCAGAATAACTTCAACAGTCTGAGAACTCTGAGCCCTGCCTGTTCAGCCCCCTGATCCCTAAGTACTGGAAGCCTCTAGTCATTTTCTACTGTTGTCATAGTTAAGTCCTTTCCATGGTGAAATGGGAACTTTAATTCAAGTTGAACCGAAATTCCCCTTTGTTTCTAATAATTGCCACTAGGTGGCAGCAACAGTTTGAAGAAGAAGAAGAAGAAAATATATATAAATATATTTAAATATATAAATATATATAAATATATATATAAATTTTTTTAAACAAAATAACTGTCAAAGACGGCTTTTTGGTTCTCCAGATAGAGATGGTTGACTTAGAGGGGCTGTCAGGGCCGCCCGTGTTTCACTGAAGGAAGTATGTCAGGCTGTGGAGGGCTGGGATCCTGACCACCTCAGAACTCTCAAGTCCTCTGTGAGCAATGATAATAACAGCTTCTTGTTAGGCTGCATTTCAAGGTTCTCTGAGCAGATCAAGGCCTGGCACAGGTGAAGCACTCAAGGTCTCCCTCCTTCCTTGGTTAGGGGCCAGAGCTAAGACTGACCCCTGGGTTTCTTTTCTTTCTTTTTTCGAATTGTTTGTTTGTTTACATTGGTGTTTTGCCTGCATGTGTGAAGGAGTTAGATCCCCTGGCACAGGAGTTACAGGCAGTTGTGAGGTGCTGGGAGTCGAACCCGGGTCCTCTGGAATTGCAGCCATGTCATGGCTGGCTTGAGCAGTCTGTACTTTCCATAGCAGCAACCCACTGTTCCCTGGATCTGAGCCTGACATCAGGCGGTAGAAGTGGACAGGGGCTGTGGCAGGTCTATGCTGGACCACTCCCTTCTTCCTGCCCCACCCAAGGATGCTCTTCAGCGAAGAACAGCATGTCCTTCTCGCCAGCTTTGTGGTTTTTCAGTGGTTGGGGAAATTGTTTCCACGTCGCTAAAGCAGCTGCTAGTAAATATAGAAAGCTGGGGCTGGGGTGCCTGTCAAGGTCAGAGACAGGTGAACACCGTGTGTCACCAAGGAAGGGAGGCCCACTGACCGCTCACCAAAGGGAAACCACAACCAGACAGGAGAAGGGGAAACAAAGCCCCAAAGCCCAGCCCTGGAAGCATGCCTCAGGACTCACTCTTGACAAGAGGCAGGGCAGGAGGGGCCTGACTGTTTACAGACATGTCAAAAGGACACCAAGTCTACACCTGGCTCCGTTTTTGTCTCATTTTCTTCAAAGGCAACAGAACCACTCAGCAGGGAGGATCCTCTCCATTTGCCTTGGTTCTTCTGGCAAAGGATCCAAACACCTAGGCTTCAGGAGGATTTAAGCTGATGAAAGAGACACATGGCTCAGGGAGATGTCTGTCGAGATGTTTCTCTGGCAAAGAAGGCTGAGCACATGAAGAGAGAACCAAGGGTCACCAAAGGACCACCCCTGCCAACCATCCCAGACCTGCTGCCCTCTCCTCTACCTAGTCACCCAGGAAGGTGGCCTCCACCCAGAGCCATCTCAGGTGACTGGGACCCCTTCCTGGAGTGCCAGATTTTTTTTTTCTGAAATGGATCACTGCTAAACACAACAGGGGTAAGCTCAACAGCTTGCAAGGATGGATTCTGAAAGCATCCTTGTAGGGCTTTTTAATGGTGCAAAATCCATTCCCATTGCCTACCTACTTCAGGAATCTGCAAGTGAGATCCAGGAGTGAGTTCTACCCCCCTGATGACTAGACCTTGTCCTAATCCTAGGGAGACAACTTCGTTTTTTTTTCTCCACTTAGGACAGTACTGGCTGCAGGTTTGTTATATGTTGTCTTCATTGTATTAAATTATCATATTAAATATATTTCCTCCAACCCTACTCTAGCTAGGATGTTTATCATTAAGAATGTTGGTCTTTGTCAAAATCCTCTTCTGCATCTATTGAGATGACCACATGATTTTTGTATTTAAGTCCATTAATATGATTTATCAGTTTTCTAACTTTTCCCAAGCTATGGTCCAAGAAACATAAACTTTCCTGGGAATCCTTTTCTAGAATAATAATAATAAATAGTATTTTTCTATAACTAGGTTATCAAGTAAACTTATGGCTAGATTTGGGTTGCTATTAATAGAAAAATCAAGACTTAGGAGACCCTATAAACTATCCTATTAATAGACTATCTATAGAGGTACTTTATTCCTGGCTGGGACTCAGGGTGAAGAATTTCAAGGGGTTAAAAAAAAAAAAAAAGAAAGAAATTTTAAGTTCCAAGGTCTGGCTAACCTGAGGTTCTAAGTTTTTTAATAAATTCAATTGTTCCAACAAAGCACTGATATCCCAACCTGAAATTAATTCTGAAATTAAACGGTGATGGAAGAGTCTGAAAGTGTGAGAGAGAGAGAGGTGAGGGTGGAGAGAGGGTGAATTATGTGAGGAAGGGTCAGCTGCTGTTAGATTACTGCCTTCAGCACTTAGCCACGTGGATTCCTTAGGAATGGCCACTGTGGTCCCAGGAGAGCCGGCTCCTGGGTGCTGTGGTACCTCCAAGGACCCAGTCAGGCGCCGCCTGTTCTCACGCTGCAACCACCAAGCATATCTAGGTCTCTTTTCTCTTTTTCTTTCTTTCTTTCTTTCTTTCTTTCTTTCTTTCTTTCTTTCTTTCTTTCTTTCTTTCTTTTTCTTTCTTTCTTTCTTTCCTTATTTCTTTCTTTCCTTCTTTCTTTTTTTGAGGGGGGGGTGTCTTTGTGTAGCCTTGATCATCCTGGACTCACTCTGCACACCAGGCTGGCCTTGAACTCACATAGATCCACCTGTCTCTTCCTCCCAAGTGCTGGGATTACAGGTATGTGCCACCGCCGCGAGTTTTCTACCCTGGCCTTCCAAGGTCCTGTGCTGATAATTTTTGCCTTGTTTGTCTTTTTATTTTGTCAACTTGACACAGGCTGGAGTCATTTGGGAAGAGGGATCCTCAGTCGAGAAAAGCAACTCTGTCAGGCTGGCTGGTGGGCAAATGTATGGACATTCTCCTAATTGGTGAGTGCTGCGGAGGGCCTGGCCTACTGTGTGCAGTGCCGCCCCTGGATGGGTGGGCCTAGGGTAAGAAAGCAGGCTGGGCCAGCCCTGGAGCACAAGCCGGGAAGCAGCACCACTCCCATTCCCACGGTTTCTGCCTCAGTTCCTGCCTCCAGGTTCCTGCCTCACGCTCCTGCCCTGGCCTCAACAATGGGCTCTGATCTGTAAGATACAACAAACCCTTTCTCCCCAGACTGCTTCTAATCATGGTGTGTCACAGCAATGGAAAGCAAACTAACACAGGTTCTTATGTTGAGAAAGATTAAAATGGTCCAGATTTTCCTTATGTTCTTTTTCATCAAATCCTTAAGGCATGTGAGGATCTTTCCTTGACCAAAACATCTCTGCCATCATTTGTCACTACTGCCTGTCAAATGGGTTTTGTTGGACGCTGACCTCCGTTGTCATCCAGCTCTAGGATGGTATTGCCAGGTCCTGACTGAGACACCCATGAGTTGACAAGTAGTGGCTGGCCCCAGCCCACGTTTCTTATTTAAACCAGTGAGTCTATAGTTTCCTTTTAGTCTGTCTTAGCAAACGCCATGGGTACGGATCAACATAAGCAAGGGAAGAGCCAGGCACGGCCGTGCTGCCTGTGGCACACAGCTCCAGAGGCTGAAGCAGGAACAATTACCTAGAGTTCTAGAGTTCCAGGCCAGCCTGGGCTACGCAGCCACACCCAGTATCAGAAACAAACAAAACTGACAACCAAGACAGCACAGCAAAGAATGCAAAGCTAAACATCTGCTAGGCTAAGCACTATTCAGGGGTCATGTCTAAGATTGTATGTGTTCATATGCAGGTGTGCATGTGTGTGACAGAATGTGTAAACATTTGTGTACCATGTGGCAGAGGGCGTCAGATCTCCTGGAACTGGAGCTGCAAATGGCTGTGAGCTGCCTGATATGGGTGCTTGGAATGAAACAGGGTCGCCTGCGAGAGTTGTGAGCTCACTTAACTGTTGAGCCATCTCTCTAGCCCAGGAGATTATTCCTGTAAGTAGTTTTAAACTTCTAGACACCATGCTGCTGTCAGGCAGAAAAGCACATGAGCCCGGCAGATACACAGGGTTGGAGAGTCCTACATTCCATGTAGGTCCTGTGTGCTCCCCCTCTGTGGATAGGCGTCTCGGTGCTATTAATGATTTAATCGCTGAAGCTAAAAATGACACAGTGATTTTGAAGGGCTGTGTGTTACCTGAGAATGTAACCTTGAACTAGACCTTCCGTGGTGTCCCCTGCTGAGGCCGCCACTCCCTTTGCTGTCTTGATGGCCGCGGTGGAGATATGACAACCCTGAGCAGCCTGGCTCTCATTGTAACTGGAGCTTCTTGTTGTCTTTGGAAAACAATACAGCACAGCAAATACACTTTCACGGCCAGGAGAACAGCACTGTCAGCCTTTATCAGGGCAGCTGAGGGCAGTCATGGCAGCCACCAGCCATGTCCTCTGGGATGAACTGGCGTGGGCAGGCTAGCCCAGCTCTCTTCCCCATGACAGATGCTCACAGAGTAGCATGACTCTGGCCAGAGTTTTCTTAAATAGGAATCAATTGTGCCTGCCAAGCTTCCAGTTCAAATCCCTTAAGCCAGCATTCATAAACGCCACAAAGAGCATGTGGCATCCCAAGGTGACTTTCTCCTTTCTCTAGTGCTGGGTATGGTTCTTAGTACTCACAGGACCAAGAGTCCTTCCCTCTCCAAGACTTTAAGACTCTATTAAGGAGCTGGGGGATGGCTTAGTAGCTAAAGCGCTAGCTGTGTAAGCAAGGGTGCGCAATCTCGATTCCTGGCACCACTGCAAAATGCTAGGTGTGCTGGCACATCCTTGTAATCACGGTACTAGGGAGTCACAGAGAGGTGGGTGCCCCAAGTTCACCGGCCAGAAAACCAGCCTCATCAGTGAGCGTTGCATCCCACCCAGTAAGAGAGTCTGCCTCAAAAAACCAAGGTGGATAGTTCCTGATTGACAGCACCAAAGGCTGATCCATGGCTCTCCATGTACACACACACACACACACACACACACACACACACACACACACACACTTTCTCAAGCAGCATTCCCATGGCTAGTACTGTCCAGCATGATGGTTATGACCAAAAAGAAACATAAAAAAATAGCTGCAAAAATTATCTGCTCAAGCTATCACCAAATGGTTTCCCTTCTGGGTGGAAAAACAGAAGAACCAAAAATTAGGAGAGAAAGGAATAAAGAGACAGGAATACAGGAATAATGAGAGACAGGCCACCTTGGGCAGAATAGGCACATGTGTAAAGAATTAAATGCGGGCTGGAGAGATGGCTCAGAGGTTAAGAGCACTGGCTGTTCTTCTAAAGGTCCTGAGTTTAATTCCCAGCAACTACATGGTGATGATTAATCATCTATAATGAGATCTGTTGCTCTCTTCTGGTGTGTAGGCATACATGCAAACAGAATACTGTATAAATAATAAATAATTAGATCTTTAAAAAAAGAATTAAAATGCAATCCACTGTATTTATAGTCCTGTGGCTTCTTAGTTTTGAATTCTAGTGATACATGTGCTGATGGAAAGACTTTAACTGTCGTACCTAAAACAGGGCCTGGAAGCCAGCAGGTACTCAGTGAAGCGTTGGCTGAGTGACCAAATGATGGCTCCCTTTGCCAGGCCCATTCATTCATTCCAGCCACCTTCTAGTCATAGCCAGTTTCCCCAGCCCTGACTGCTGACTCCGGAGAGTTGACTCTGAACTTCAGCACCACCATTACCACCTTGATCTTTCTAGAACATGTCATGAAGTAACACCAGAGTGGATGTGACCCTCAGGTGTGCGAGGGTGCCCGTCTCCTCAAGACCTCCTAGACCGGGACCCATCCTAAGCTCCCTCTGCAGGATGCTGAGCAACACCTTCGCTCTGTCTGGTCCACCCTGCTATTCTGCAGCAAGCCCCCTTGGGACTCAGGGTTTGTTCTCAAGCACCGACTCTTCCAGAGAACCCTTGGAAGGAACTGGTATCTGAGACGTCAGGGGCGCACACGATATGGAGAGGTCTGCGCAGAGGAGGGCAGAAAGGCAGGGTGGACGCAGGCTGTGTGGGCGTTCCTCAGGCTGGCCCACCAAGCCGGCACGCATCCAGACTCCAGTCAGGCAGCCCCGGAGGTGGGAAGGCTGAGGGCAGACAGCAGCCCACCCCCGAGTAGTGCCAGGAGTTGCTGATCTCAATCTGGGGTGCCACACAAAGGCCCCTCAGGTCCTGTACCCCGTGGGATCCAGTCCCTTACCCTCTAGTCAACCTAGGAGGATGGACTGGTGTGAAGTACAGAAGACTTCAGCTTCTGTTCATCACACTTTTAAAAGGCAGAATCAGCTAGAGGAAGTTTAGTTATAATCTTCCACAGCCCTAACGGTACCCTGAACTTTCACTTCCATTTCAGGACAGGCACACCACTTGTAACTAATTTGGGGCAATACAGTGGCAAGCCTGTCATACCCTAAGCTCCACGTGAATGCTTAGAAAATAAATCAGAGCTAAGGGTAAGAAATATTTTAAGGTGGGAAGAAGCACCGAAGGGGCTGAGGTCATAGTTCAGTTGGTAAAGCGCTTGCTTGGTCAGCATCAAGACCAGAGTCCGGTTCCCCAGAATCCACGAGCAAAGGCTGGGTGGTATGGTCTGCGCTCACAGTCCCAACCACTTGGTGACCTCGGGCCAGCGAGACACTCAAAGAACAAGTTGGACAGCACCTAAGGAATGGCAGCTGAAGCTGCCCTCCGGCCTCTACATGCATAGGTCCACATGCTCTTGCAAACACACGGGCACATGCACACAGACACATCGGTCAGCACGGCACAGACTGGACAGACACAGGGCAGCCAGGCAGAAATGCTGCCTCACGTTCAGAAGGCACCGAGACAGACTATGTCGGATAATTTTATTGCCTCAGAGGCTTCCTTCTCCCCCTTCCTTGCCTCTGCCAGTCTCCTGTGGTCTTTTCCTCCTACTCAGTGGTTATGGAAAACCAGCCACTGAATCTGCGATGCAGCTGTGGCTCAGAGGCTCCAGCCTGAAGCTGAGGGAGGACCTTGTGCCCCGATGTAGCTCACAGAGGCTGCGAACTTTCTCATAGAGGCCTTGAGCTTTCTCAAGGAAGAGTTTCACTGAGAGAAAGCCTCGTGGGAAGCTTCTTGCCAAGTATAAAAAGTCTTTTTATTTTTTTTTAAAGATAGGAATGTCTGTCATAGCAGAATAGTTTTGAAGTCGAGGCATTTCTTAGAGAACTACAAATAGCAACCAACTGTTTTCTAATTCTGTGCCAACAGCATTCAGGAAGCTGCTGAAAATTCCCACTGCTCTGTGTTGTCTGTGGGCTGTGCACATTGGAGACTTTGCCTGTATCTAGGTGTAAGTGCTCTCCTTCATGACACCCACATGGCACTTCCATGTCTTCTGGTACTTGTCTAAATAGGTAAGAGCTCCCTAAAAATTAAAAAAAAAGTTTTGGATGAAGCAGTTGCAATGAGAGGAGATTTCATTCAGTGGGAGCAGGGGGAAATAAAGTTTGGCTCAATGATTTATACATAAGCTGTAATGGTTAAAGCTAGTATTAAAAGACAATGGTTTTAGCTGCTTACATTTTCAGACTTGATTTATGGGTATAACATGAATGTCACACAAAAAGAGAAGACATAGATGTATCCAAATATTTTATATTAGCATCTGTTAATTGTGCAAAATAATGAATTTCACTGTAATATTTTCATATTTGTATATAAAGTAGAATACAATTAGAATCTGTTAGATGTGTCTTCCACAGGACTGGAAGAGGGAGGGAAGTCGTCAGGAATCTTACCCAGCTGTGAACACTGTAAGCTCCCACAGCAGCCAGCATGGCTAGACACATCTGTGAGTACAGTGGCATGAATGTTGGGGAAGTAAACACCTGTACTTTGGGCCTGGACTCGAGGCCCACTCCACAGGGGAAACGCATGCCTGGGTGAGAACTCACGGCTCCAGGATTGCCCTCTAAACCTGCAGCTCTATACCAGTAGAGATGCAGCACTCAGACCTTATCAGAGAAGGTTCTCTGTGCAGTAGACAACAGTTAAAGCAGAAACTCACAAACTTGTCAAGAGACGTAGGTTGAATATCTGTGGCGTGATCAACGGGACATCTATATCACGCTCCTTCCCAAGAAGAAGAAAAAGGAGGAGCAGCAGGAGGAGGAAGATTGTAAGATCAGAGGTCCGCCTGCACATGTCCTGTACAAGCTCCAGCCAGCCAACACTGCAGCATGGAAAGGGCGGTACTTAAAGAAGCATCACCCCTAGCTGAGGAGCTACTGGCTCCGGGTGGAGGAAGTGTGGAGTGGAGCTCACAGGAGAGAGCTCCCACACCCATGAGGAGATGAGCAGCAGTGAGGAGTTAGCAGGGTCTAGAGGGAGTTACAAGAAGGAGTGGAAAGGATAATATGATCAATTTCTATATTTGTAGGTGTAAAGTTCTCAAAGAATTAATAAGAATATTGTATTTCCTTAAAAGAAAGAAAAAAAGAGTCTGTCAGATGTGGTCATGCCTGTAATTCCAGTATTTGGAAAATGGAGGCAAGAAAATCAGAGATTCAAGATCATCCTTGTCTATGTAGTGAGTTCACGGCCATCCTGGGCTACTTGAGATTCTGTCTCAAAAAAAAATAAAAATAAAAATAATAAAAAATGGAGTTCACGGCCATCCTGGGCTACTTGAGATTCTGTCTCAAAAAAAAAAAAATAAAATAAAATAAAAATAATAAAAAATGGAATTCTCAATTTGTTAGATCACACAACGGCACAGCTTGAGGCAACAGGAAGTCCCTTTAGAAGAACTTGAGTTTGTTTCTGTCAACTACATGATCAAGAGGAGAAATAAAAAACAAAAATCAGGGATCAGAAGACTGGCATCTGCCCTCATCTGTCAGCAGAGGGCTTGAGTGACCTTGAGCTTCAACGTCCTACATATGGAAACAGAGAGTTGACCTATAGTCCTCACCAGTACACCATGGGAACACAGCCTCTTCTACCTCAGGGCTGTCCCAGCTGTCATCACAAGAATCCCTCCAGGGCTTTTACTAACATATTTTCAAGTTAAGCCCTGCTAGCAGATGGTGACCGTTCCCAACCAAGGCCGCTTTTCCAGCAGTGTATCTCTGCACTGGGGTAGGGTAATAAGAGCAGTGAGAGACCAAACCCACCACAGCCTGAGGTCACGGTTTGCCGTCCACTGTGCTCCTGACCAGGCTGATCCCCCTAGTGGCAGGTCACAGAAATACACTTGTTTAGCTTCCTGGCCCATTCGCATTCTGAACTTCCTTCTTTCCTCCCAAAAACCCAGTCTCTATGCAAACGGTCAGAACACTCCTATTTGCAATAAATGAAAGGTTTCCACAGAGATGGGAAGGCTCAAGTTCGCTGAAATAAACTGTAGAATTCATCCCGAACAGAGAGTGCTCATCTTACTCTGAGGAACTGGGCCTCAGGGAGCTTGAGGGGGCTCTGTATTCCAGCCCCGAGGGCCACCAAAAATCCATACACACTCAGGCCAATTCTGGGCTCATGTCCTGATGCCTCAGGCAAGAGCTGAAACTGCCCCCCAGTTCACTGCCCAGCTCCCAGCCCAGAATATATCGACTCATAATAAATATTAATTGATCTGAAATGTCATTCCCAGAATAGACAGTTTGATGTCTAATTCATTTGGGTCTTTTTGGTACAATAACAACGCTCCTCTCTGTCTGGATTTTAATAAACACTGCATGATGTTTTTCCATAGGGGGAAAAAAGCTCCAGATAGGAGTAGACTTGGTGTCTGCCCACAGGATTTCTCAAAAGCAAGGCACCTTTCTGAACTCCCTTTGAACTACAAGGGTGTTTCTGTCGCCGGGACACTTACTGCTAGAGCAGGTGGCTTCTTTAGGGCTGGAGGACACCGGCTGCGCGCAGAGCTGACAGAGACAGTCTCTCCCATTGAAGGTGACTCGGTCTCCGGGTGGGAACGGGCGCCTGGAGACAGAAAGACATTTGCCCTCAAAGCTATTCCAGAAATTCCCTTCCCTTCCCTCAACCCTTTGCCTGCTGCCCTCTGGTACAAATTGATTTCTTGTGGGAACACCAGCCAGAATGTTTGAAATGTAGCCATGCCCAAGCCCGCCAGCTGGACATGGGCCAAGCAAACACACGTGCTTCATTACAAGAGAAACGAGAATGTGGTGGTTCTACGGGCTGCCTGGTTGGAAAGTAGCTCCAATCTGAAGGGGTAGCTGGACAAATCACTCCTCAGGGCCCAGAGCAGTGACTTCCAGAAGGAAAGGAAGCCTCACTTTAAGTGCCATGGATTCCCACCAAAGCCCAGGGCGCACCCTAAGAGAACAGCTTACAGGGGAGTGGGAACCATTTTGCTTGTCCCGTGTTCTGTGGTAACTATGCCAAGACAGACTTTGTCCTTTCTGGACGTTTGAATTTGCAGAGCACTCGGGACCCCGGATCATCATCAGGACAAGCCACTGTAAACATCTGTTTGAGAACCAGCAGCAGGGGCTGTCGATTGCTCAGTGCTGAGCACCTGCTCTTGCAGAAGACCCAGGTCCAGCACCAACACAGTTGCCCATTGCCATGTATAACTCCAGTTGTAGGGGATCCAATGCTCTCTTCTGACCTCCATAGACACCAGGTATGCACACACTAAAGTTACATGCAGGCGTGTAATTCACATGTGCATTTATACACATACAATAAATGTTAAGGTTAGAAAGACAAATTCCTTTCCTGCTGGACTTTCAGCAGCAGCAGCACACAGCACCAAAGAACATAGTCCATAGGAATGCTAGTTCCCATGCCTGCTGTTTTCAGCAAGCCAATTTACCAATGATTTTCATCAATGTGAGTTTTCTAAAGTGGAACTCACCAGAAAGCAATGTGGATGAGTCAGAGGCCATCAGTCTGAGCAAGTCCAAGCCTCCTGAGCTGTATCTGTACTATCACACCCTTAACCCACCTCTCCCTGGCCTAGCACTGGTATTTAACCACAATACTCATGGGTACACCTGGACTTGGTCCTACCCATGTGATTGGTACCAGTCAATCATCAGGTGTGACACTTGAAAGCAAAAGTCCCCGGGAGATCAACAGCTCCTTCTTGGAAATGGCCCTGTAGCTTTTCACTGGCCACAGGCAGGGCCAGGCTTCATCTGCCTGACTCAGAACTGTGAGAATAATGAAAACTACCCTCTAGTGCTACAGGTTGTCCCTTGCTTCATAGTCCCTTCCTATACCTGACTAGCCCCCAGTCTATGTCGTAGGAGAGTGTCAGAGCCTGAAGGGCCTATAAACACACTGTGAGAAGCCCAGGGCCTGGCTGAGGCAAGCACAGGTGCTCCCTGACCCAGCTCTGTGGAGGCTCTGGCGACAAGTGTGCCTTTATGTGCAGTACGCCAGGACTGTGGTTCACCCTGAATGAGTCGGAACCCCAGTTCCACTCAGAGCTTAACTGTAGACCCACATGGGTCCTCTGTGGTACCAGCCAGATGCAGAGTGCTGCCCAAGTCACACTCAGCTGCCTTTTACAGGGCAGAGGTTCCCAACCACAACAGCAATCCCCCGTCCCGTGCCATTTTCTGATCCTCGGAATACTCATTTTCATTAGGCTGTGTTAGCAGCCAGGACCTGGCAAAGCTTTCTGTAAAACATCAATTGCTAGTGTCTCTAAGCTTTGTAGACCATTCGTCCTCTTCCATAACTCCTCAGCCCCGCCACTGCAGTCCTAGCGCCATACACACACAGCCAAGGCCAGGCATAGCGGCACATGCCTCCAACGCCAGCACGTAAGAGGCAGAGGTAGGGAGGTGTCTGTGAGTTCAGAGTTAGCCTGTGTACACAGTGAGTTCCAGGACAGCCGGGGGGTGGGGGTGGGGGGGTAAGGGCTCCTGTGCACTGTGTATTCAGATGCTGATTCATGTGCCCTGAGATCCGGCTGCAGTCCGGCATGGGTGTTGTCATTTCTGTAAAGATTCTTCTGTTCGGTGTTGTGTAAAAATTGTTCTCCATCATCTCTGGTTGGTTAATAAAGAACCGATCGGCCTGTAGCTGGGAGGTGAGGACAAGAGCTAGGACTTCAGAACCCAGTCAGGGAGGTCTCAGGTAGGGACCAGAGGAAAAGAGGCAGCGGCACCATGAGAACAGACAGATGGAGCAGAACTAGCCAAGGCGAGACTATGATGGCCAGTAACATGGGGCACATGGCAGGGGAAGGAACCAGGCCATTGTAGATGGGTTGAAATAGATCAATATCTGTCCAGCTGTAGTGCTTTAAAGCTTACAATAAATTTAAGAGGTCTCTGTGCCTTTATTTGGGAGCTAGAACAGGTAATAGAAAGACCTTTATGTTACTACAGCCAAGGCTTGAGACCCTGTTTCAAACAAACAGAGAAGACCTAAGGATTAATGATTTGCCCCATGAGCCACTGCCACCCATCACACACTATGGTAAAGACAGCACTATATCTGTAGAAACAGGTGGCTCTTCTCTATTAGCTGGGCAGGTCTTGCTTGCCCAGGCTCAGGCAATTCTCCCACCTCTGCTTCTGAGTGCAGGGACTATGGGAACATACTTCAGTGGCCATCTAGGAGAGGCTATCTGACACATGACCACACAATCTTCTGCACTTCCAAATGAGCTTTATCCTTCTAAGCAGCCATCCATTCCCCACTGTGTTGTAAATAGTTAACTGTCTTGAGGTCCAGGCTCCTTCAGGCCTGAGATACAGCCACTTATAAACTGTTGTCTTGCTTTAACAGAGGATACAAACAGTTTTCCAACTATACTGCACTTTAACCAGGAATGAATAGACAACCACAAAGAGACACACCGGGAAGGGGCTATTTTAAGACTCTGTACCAGCGTCTTAGGACCAGAGGAGGCCGACGACGGTGTTAGCTGCTGAAGCCAGCATGCTTCTGTTGTAGAGCCAGAGGCTGAGAAGTTGGCCACTTACTTGCAGATGGTACAGGCAAAGCAGTTGGGATGGTAGGTCTTGCCCAGGGCAGTGACCACCTCGCCCTCCACGAACTCCCCACAGCCATGGCACCGTGTCCCGTACATCCTCTGGTAGTCCAGGGTACACAAATAGTCCCCGCTCTTTATGAAGAAGCCTCCCTGGGCCAAGTCGCAGCCGCACACTGTGGAAACACAAGTTTACAAGTGGTCATTGCCAAATCTCCGGGTAGCCTTTGCCTTCTGCCAGAGCTGGTGGCTCCCTGTGCTCTCAGCGGTTTGGGGAGAAGGGGGACCAGCACAAAGAGCTATCTGTTATTGGGCGCTGCCTTTTCTCCTGCTCCCCTCCCCTAGGAGCTATGCAATATCTCATACAAGTAAAATCCGCTGGCTGGGTTTCAATGGTCTCAGCGGCAAACATCCAGGCTGCGATGGAAAGACATGCTGCATTTGGCCTTCCTCACTCACTAACCAAGGGGTCCCTGGCAGTGCCATTAGGAAAGGTGCCCACACAGCTACCTGATTTGGGCCAAGATCACTGACTAATAAATTCCCACTATAGCAACAGTGACAGCTGAAGTTTCCAGTGACTGGTTTTTTTTTTTTTTTACACTTTGGAAATACTTCCCCAAAGCTACAAAGCAGTCAGGGCTTGAGCTGTCTCTTTGTGCAGTAAATAGAACACGCCAATCATGTATATCTTATGTATGGGGAATGAAAACGGGCAGGAAGGGAGGAAAGGGAAGAGGCAGGTCCAACATAAACTCCTCATTTGAGATCTCGGGACATGCAAATGAGGACACGTTGTTGGGTCTGGATTTTGGCATCCCTTTCCAAACCGCACAGCTGGGGATGACAGAGATGGTGCAGAAAGCAGGGACCTGGGCCTAATCTGCATGTTCAGACAAACTCAAGCAGGCCAGAGCTTGTCCACAAATAAAGCCTAGAGCAACCGCCTGATAACGTGTACCCACTGCCAGATGCCGGGGAAAGTGACAGCTAAAGCTTGGGCTCTTCAACCTGGGCTCTGTATCCCAAGGTCAGGTGACTGCCCCACAAGCCAGGGCCACCTCAGGCAGAGCGGCTGGAGTCCTTTCTGACCCTTCTTATAAAGAGCCAGAGAAGACCCTCAAGTGAGGAAAAGTGAGCTCAGTCACTAAATTACTCTCCCTGGGATTTGCAAGAGCAGAGTTATTTGGACTTGTTCCCATGATTCGTTAGCAGTCTGACACACAGGCTCTCAGAATGAGTAGGGTCGTATAAGTGAAGGCAGGGCTGCAAAAGGAAATCAGAAACAAAACAGTAAAACTCTTCTAAACATGTGCGGGGCACAGTGGTGCATGCTTTTGACCCCAGCACTCGGGAGGCAGAGGCAAGTGGATCTCTAAGTTCAAAGCCAGCCTAGTCTACATAGCGAGTTCTAGGCCAGCCAGGGCTACACAGAGAAACCCTGTCTCAAACACACACATACATGCGTGCACGCCTCTAAACAAATAAGGACCAAAATGAATTCAAATTCAAATGTGTAGTGAATATAAGGTGTGGTCACCCAAGTGTCAGGCTTTCCTGCAGCCTTGAGTCTGAACAAAATATAAACATATGCACTTTGCTCATCAGCCCCTCGGTGCAAATACACGTTGTGTGACACAGCGCCTCTCAGGTTCACAGCTAATGTGTGCTGCGAATCCCAGGGTTTTGTTTGTTTGTCTTGTTTTTACTAAACATGCAATGTTTCCTGCTCTTCAGAAACGTAATGATTTAATAATGGAAAACAAAGACATTTTCCCACTGTTGTTGCTCAGTATTTATCAAATCAGCATCTTTGGCTCAAACTGTTGAGAGAGTTTGCTTTTTAAAAATTCCCGACTCAATTGTGGACTTGAGTTTTACAAAAAGTAACCATTAAATGAATTTTGGCTTGAGATTAGGGCAGAATTATTTAATAATTTCTGAAACGGCTTCAAACACACTTATGCTATTTTGCATATGTGTTATGCAATGTGGCATTCTCAGCAACGATTACAAAATCAAAACATTGATGGAGTCAGGAAAACCCTCAAGACGCTCTTTGTCCTGTAGCTCCAATATCCAGCCAATATTCAATTCTTTATGTAAAATAAAGAAGCACTATCTTATAGTATACAAATGCATTTTAGACCTTAATAAATCATAAAAACCTATGCATAGCAAAGAATTGCTTTATGATTTATTATCAGCAGATGTCTGATTTATATACTTAAATATTTAGCTACCCGGACTAGTATAAAAATTTCACAGGTGTAAGGGGTTAGAATGGGGAGAGGTTGGGACCCGAAGTCTAATGAAGCAATATTTACAAGTGAGCTCATGACTAAGCTCCCATCAGTTAGAACTCTCAAGAGTCAAGACAATACAGAAACCATGCATGCTCTTTCCGCATGGACTCCTGGTCCTGGTTTAGACCAACACTCCACAGCTCTGACTTCCTTCTTGAAAATTATAACATAAAATGATGGCCAGAGACCCCCTGCTGGAAACTAGCCACCCCATAAATGACACTATGACCATATTCCCAGAACAGCCTCTTCTTCCTGTAACTGCTGACACGTTTTCCTGCAGCCACGGTTCTCATTGGCTTCCTTCTTACCTATACAGTCTTGCTGGGAGCTCATGAACTAGCCTAGTTCTGGCCACAGATGCTTAGGGCAGAAACAATCTGGTGGCGGGGGGGGGGGGGTTAGGCCTCATCACTGAAAGTCCTCTTCAGTCATTTCATGGGTGCGCACCTTCAAGGTGACAGAGCACTATGGCCAGGAGTCTATCTGTGCTCTTTGGGATTTGTCCCTCAGGAGCTGCCAGCACAGTGTCTCACATAACATAGGGAATAATTCAGTATCATTAAGCTGAAATCCTGCCTCATACTTGGCAAGTGCCCACCAGTTTCACTCCTGGGAGTCATAAGCAGTTCTGATGACTCACTTGTTCCTTTCAAGCTATTTCTCATAGCTCTGAGATGTGGCGAACAATGTGCTCGGATTCAGTGTCCCCTTTGCTCTCCATCCGGTCTTGTGAGCTGGGAATAAAAATCACACTCTTCACGAGAAGACCCAGGTGACCTTCATGCTAATGCAGACCACAAGGACCATCTCAAAGCTAACACAAAGTCCTTTAACAGTCCTTTCTGCTGACGCTCACTGCCTCTTCAGGGTACTTCTGTGTGGGTTCCTCTGTATGCCTAACATGGTTTTGTGAAATTGACACATGCTGTCTTTAATTAAACTGTAATTTCATGAACTTAGCACAGCCTACAAAATGATTTTGCAACACAGTTGAGAGATGACAAACTGTGCCCTGCTGTGATTTGACTCAGCTTTTCTGTGAAACGAAAAGCTAAGGCAGGTTATCCAAAACTGTAACATTATTTACAGTGGTTTAGATGATTAGACAAACAGTGTCTGAAGGGGCAGGAATCTACAACATACATGGTACAGCTGAGCCTAAGGTTAGAGCGGTGATGATGTAACTGGAGCCTCTTTCCTCTCTTCTATCTCTTCCTCCTCAGGAACCATAAACACAGGGCACCCCCACAGACACCATTCCCTTCCCTATACAATACAAGGCCTCTCTCCAGAGAGACCTCACCTACTTCAACTTCAGTTCTTGAGCACAGGATTCTCAGTCAGTGGCCTCTGCAGTACGTGGCTGTGGGCTTTAGGCCATGGCTGCAACTGAGCAGGGGACAAACAGTGCGCCTGCCTCAACCACAGCCTCTCCCAGCGCTCTGCCCTCTCTGCTCTGTGCTACCTCCACTGCTGAAAAGGCTTCTGGGAGACTCTGCTCCCTGTCTCAGAGAATCTCTAGCAGCGTCCATTTTCTCACTCTTACACCAACATCTTCAAGCAGCCACAGAGCCCAGGCTAGTTCTCCAGTGGACACCCATTCATCCCCCTGCCTTCTTGACATCTTTTCTCAAACCCTGGCTTCATCCCTGCCTTCATGCATAGAAGTAATTGTATTAAAACAGAGCTTGTATTGTCAGGAAAAGAATTCACCACAAACAAAAACAAAACCCCAGGACAGCTGAATTCCCCTCACAGTGGAGCTGGTACTACAGAGGGGGAGACCAACCATCACTGGTGATTCGTCAGTGAGAAGGACAAGGGTGACGAGTAAAGGACTTTAAGAACTCAACTTTTAGAACTCTACATATACTTTTATAAAGAACATGAGGGAGCTCACAAAAAGAGGACTATTAAGCTGACTCTCAGGAAAGAGAAGAACAAAATAACTTTCACACACCTGTCACTCGCCTCATTTTAAAAATCCTATTGGCTGCGATAGCATGCCTAGAACAGTTAACTCACCGTGTCAGTTATTTTCGGGTGGACAGTTCAGCGGCAAATGTGCGCTCACACTCGAGTGCTATCAACACAATCCACCCACAGGAACTACTGCCTTCTTGAAAAGCTAAGACTTGGCGCCCATGAAACAAGAACTCCGTTCCCTGAATCTCTCCAGTTCCCTGGTCACCCGCATTCTGTTTTCAATCTCAGGGAAGCTAACTGCTCAGAGCACCCACATGTCAGTGGAAGTTCACCTTTAATGTTCATGTCGTAAGAGATTTGGGTGGTGGGTAGAGAGATGGCTCACCCATCAAGAGCAGCCGCTGCTCTGCTAGACCCATGTTCCAGTCCCAGCACCCACATGTAGCTCACAGACACGGGGATCCAAGGCCTTCTCTGGCCTCAGCAGGCACCAGGCACATACTCACATGCAGGCAGAACCCACACGTATAAAATAAAAAATAAAACAATTTTTTAAAAATTAGAAGAATCTGGGGTCAAGGCTGAAGGGATGGCTTAGAGACTAACAGTATTTACTAATCTTTGAGAGGCTCCAGGTTTGGTTCCCAGCCCCCACATGAGGGCTCACACCATCTGTCACTCCAGTTCCGGCAGATCTGATGCCCTCTTCTGGCCTCCATAGGTACCACACCCATGTGTTGTATACACACAGGCAAACACTCATACACATAAAATTAAAATGAATGAATCTTAAAAAAAAAAATTACCCAAAGCTTGGCAACAAAGAAAAGGGAAGAAATCCCATTCTTCCAGAGTTAACCTGGGCTGTAGTTAGGAGCTCACAGTTCTTGACTGTCGATTGAATGCCAGGATTTGGGACTCTGGTGCCTGCTCTGTGGTTAAGATGGCCACCACTTAGTTTTACCATCATCCTGGAGCCTGACCAGTCCTCCCTCCCGGGCAGCCATCTTTGACAGTCTCTCTGGAAGGCCGACACATCCATGCCTCAGTTTCCCTGCAGGCAGCTTTCCTGCTGCAGGCTCCCTCACTAGTGACCCGTGTGTGTCCTTGGCACACTCATCCTGTTTGTAGCACAGCTATGGACATTATACACATGGCTTTCTACCGAAATACCTCAACATGGAGAGTAAGTGGATTTCAGAAGAATTTTAAAACATTTTAATTACTTTAAAATTTTGTGTGCACACCACGAATGCACTCAGGCGTGTTAAATGTGTGGGTGCCCACAGAGACCAGAAAAGGGAATCTGGCTCTGGGGCTCTGGAGTTGCCGACAATTGTGAACACCCTGACATGGATGCTGGGAACTGAACACTAGTCCCCCGGAAGGAAGGACATCAATGCTCTGAGCTGTTGGGTCATCTCTTCTGCCCCATTATTACAGTTTAATTTCTTTTGTATGCATGTGTGTATGCATACCACACCATGTGTGGAGGTCACAGGTTCTGTCCTTCCAACCAGATCCTGAGGCTCAAACTGCAGGTGCCTTTTCCCACTATGTCATCATTGGCCCTTAAATACTTTTAAAAGGAGCTTTAGTACCTTTAAATGACAGAACAAAGCGAATGTTTTACATCTACAGATCATAGAATAAATACAAGGTGAGGTTAAATTAAAATAGAAATATGTACATTTTAACGTTAACATTCCAAAAACATCACAGATTGCTCCCGTTAAAAGCCCGGGCTGCGGGCACCAAGTCATCCTCCCTGCTTCCCCAGGATCAATCCTTAAAGCCCTGCTCACTCACAGGCCTGCTGAACCCTGCCCTGCTCCCCCAGTGCTAAGGTCTGGCCACAAACTGACCTTGTGGGAGTCAGGCTCTCACATTTACACCCCACAAACCACCGAGTACAACTTATTGCTGAAGTGGGGATATGTAGATCCAAGAAATTTTTACATAAAAGTTGTGAAATTAGTACCAGGCACATTTTTAAAAAGTTTGAATCTTAAAATAACGAATTAACAGGAGCTGCTTGGGCTGTAAAAATACCCCAGCCCAGGAAGCGAAGCGAGTGTGGAGGGGGCAGAGCGGGACAGCCGAGGGCTCAGGCAGGGGGGCTGCCGCCACGGCCACAGAAAATCCTCGCCCCTGGTGTTCCACCTGCCCAGCAAGGCTTCAGCTACCAAAGGGTTTCTGGGAAGCTGAAGCTGTGGGCCCAGGCCATCAGGTGGATGCCCCTCTATGCCCTCTGTACCCTCTGTGCTGCTGCTTGCAAGCGGGCCAGGCCAGTTTAGCATAAGAGAGGACCAGGGAACCAGGACCCTTAGGCACTTTAACGAGGCCAGCAGCCTTCGGGTCCTCTCTCTACTTTCTAGGGAAGGCGCTGTGTGTCTAGTGTCCTGGTCACAGTGAGCCCATCAAGGACAGGAGCAGGGTCTGGGGCTCAGTGGAAGAACCTTTGCTTTGTATACAGAGGCCTTAGGTTCAGCATCCAACACTGCCACAAAAGAACCCACAGGGAATGAGGGGTCTTTCTGAGCATGCCTGCCTGGAGCACGGGTGTACAGCCTGGGCTAACCCCTTCCTTTATGAGTATGCCTGCCTGGAGCAGGGGAGCACAGCCTGGGCTACCCTTCCTCTGTGGGCAGGCAGGCTTTGTGCTCTGGAAACTCTACATTCTTCCCCATGTCGAGGTCAAAGCCTGTCCTGCCCTCCCTGGGGCAGATTGCCACTGCTTCCTGGGTAGTGGAGTGCTGTAGACTCCAACGTGACAGAGCCAGGGACCACGACACCTCCACACACTCCTGGATTATTGTTGTGAATACCAAATGTTTGTTGTCCCCTTCCTCCTCCTACTTCAATCAAATTTTTATTTATTTATTTTCATTGTTTGCTTTGTGGGGATTGAGTCTCCTCTACAAAGTCTATAGTGGCCTTGTCCTCTCTAGGGAGCCCAGGCTGGCCTAGAACCTGCACCAGTCTCTGTGCCTCGGCCTCTCCAGTGCTGAAACTGCAGACTTGTGCTTCACACAGATCCCCTCCTCCTGTTGTGCATACGTGTGAGGGATACACATATGCAGTGTGTACATGTGAGCACATATGTCAGAGATCAGAGGAGGATTGTGGTTGTTTGTCCTGCTCTATCATGCTCCATCTTATTCCTTTGAGCAGGGTCTCCCGCTGAGCCTGCAGCTGAGCTGGCAGCTGGCCAGCCCAATAATGTTCCTGTTTCTGCTCTCATGCTACTGGGGTCATGGGCGTGCATGGTCATGTGGGCACTGAGGGTTCAGGCTCAGGCTCTTATGCTTGGGCAGCCAAGCTCTTAGCCACAGAAAAATCTTCCTCGCCCTCCAGTGAGCTCTTAGCTTTCCTTCTTCTTTGTTGTCTTATCAAGATGATAATGGCAGCCTTTAATCTTCCACAGCATTCAGAGGCCCATCAGCGTCACACTGACTCGGTCCGTTCCTGGACTGAGAAACTAAGCAATGAGCTTGAAGTGACCACAAAAGCTAGCTCAGAAGGGCCATTGCCATAGCTAAGAGCTCAAAATAGCTGAATGACACTCACCAACAGTGAAGTGCAGGGGCAGCCGCTGCCAGAAAGAACCTTTGCAAAAATGCCCGACTCAAATGCTAAGCTTCAAAAATGGGCTGTAATTGCTTCTCATTGACTTCTAATGCACATCAAAATCAATAATCACTTCTGGGAGAGAAGTTACTTGCAAGGTCAACTAGACAGTAAAATGGGCCCCAAAGCAATGCTTTTGGGGGTTTCCAGTTAACTCGGAGTCTGAATGTATGATTAGAAGAGATTAGAAAGGAAGCTTTTAGGACCTCTGCTTGTTAATAAAATCCTTGGCAACATGGTATTTAGAAATTGTTGTAGAATTTCATATGCAAACAAACTGTTTACAAGCAGCTCAAGAAACAGAATCCAAGAATGAACATGAAAATCATTTGCCATCATACAGATGACCTTAACACCAGTGCTTAGGGCTGAACATGAGCACAGGAGGTAATGTGGGGGTGTGTGTATGGTTCAACTGTGGACTCCTTACCTCACAAGCATGGGACTTTTGTTTGATACCAAACTCTAAAGGAGATGGAAGGAGGGAGAGAAGGACAGAGAGAGGAAGGGGGGGGGGGAGAGAGAAGCTGTTTATGCTTAAAATGATCAGTCTTACTTGTGGCCGGGATTTAAACCTCGAGGTGGGCCATACCTTTGGATTTTGGACCACAGGTGAATGTCACTAAGGTCTCAGTCTCTCTGTCCCTTCCACTTTCCTGGCCCCCAGACTGAGCTGCCCCATCTCTGCCTCCTCTGAAATCCCATGCACCAAGGAGAAGGTTGCAGAGAAAGGTCTGTGTGTGTCTGTGAACTGACCCGACAGATAACAGAAGGACACAGAAACATGCCTATTACCAGGAAGAAGTAACTCCCATAGCATCCATCAGACCTCCTATGAGCTCCCTAAGAGTGACATGGTTCTGCTCTGCCATCTGATCTTCTGGCCCTTCCCCAGCGCCGGCACTTAAATCCAGTCCAGCTCGTGCTCCCTGCATTCCAGTAATTCTGCCAGCCCCTGTGGAGGCCATTAAGCCCACACAGCCTCCAGAACCCACTTGGATTTGGCCTACAGAGAAGGAGGATGCTCTTCCCACCCACTTCCAATACACACCTCTGGTACCACACTCCTGGAAACCAGAACAATCAATTTTGGCTCCTTGTAAGATTTCTTAAAATGCTACTTCATTGAAACCTCTGAAGACAACGCCTCTTCTTACACCATTTCTCTATAATATATGGGAAATGGGAAACCATCGTCTATTGCCCCAAGTTCATAGTGATCTACACTAGGCTTCTGGTGTGGCTACAGTATCAGGTAAAGGATGTTTGGAGCCTGGCATCCTGTCTTTGCTCCCGAAGGCACCTGTCATCAACATAAAATCTCCAGTTCCACTTGAGGGTCTTCAGTGTCTTCAACCTCTTCTGTGTTGCTACACACGCCTGTAAAGCCTTCATTAAGGACAAATCTAAATTCGGGGTGAGTGGTGACTCAGCTAACCCCACCCCCTTGTGCTCACACGCCTCTGTGACCTGGTGGCCACAAGGACAATGTCTTCAGCGCACCTATTTTGGGAAAATGTGTTCACGAGATCACTCTGAGCCCTGGCGATTTCTAAAGCTCTAGAAATGGCCTGACACTCCCAGTGACCCCATAACTCCCTCTGCCCTTTAAATACAACCGAAATGTAAAATAAAGTTGTTTTCTTTTCCATATGAATAGAACAGAGAGTCAGTATCTCTTTGCAGCCTTCTCTCCCAAGTCTCAGCTTTGCTGCGCTGCCAGAGCACTTCTGAATCTCTGGAGCCTGAGTACAGTTCAGCAACCTGAGAGGCAGCCTCCTCGTTAACTGCTAGAGGTTGTGTTAGTACACTGGGCTCCACTGAGAATGGCATGATACCTGCCTGGCCCACACAAGACCCTGTCTGAAAAACAAGTTGCCAGGTGTGGTACTGCATGCCTTTGATGCCAGCACTCAGGAGGCAGAGGCTTATCACAAGTCTTTCCTTGGAGCGCCAGCTCCTGAATAATGATAGGGAGATGTTTTATTGATTATGAAAGCTTGGCTTTAGCTTCTGCATGTTCCCCAAGCAGCTCTTGACTTAGACTGTTCCTTTTCTACTAATCTATATTCTGTCAAGTGGCTCATTACCTTGCCTCAGTTTCCTCAGATTGTTTCCCAGAATTCCTATCTCTACCGGAAGTCCCACCTATCCTCTCCTGCCTCAGCCATTGGCCATTTAGCTCTTTCTTAAACCAATCAGAAGGTGTTGGAGGGAGTGTTTATAAAATAGGATGCAGTTATAGAAATAACAATACAAAGTCTGGCCTGTACTCAGCTCTCTGCTGGTACAGAAATCAACATTTGAATAATATAATGATAATCTTTACACAGTGCACAAAAAGATCACCCCAATAGAGGCAGATGGCCAGCCTGGTCAACACAGTGAGTTTCAGGATAGCAGGGTCTACATAGAGTAAGTCTGTCTCAAAGTTAAAAAAAAAAAAAGTACATGGAATTGGGTATCAGATCCCCTAAAAAAGAAAAATAGGAAAGGCAAAGGGTTTTGACAACTCACCATGATGGTGGGTTGTTTTTAAGGAAATCAGAGAGTAGCTCTTTTCCATGTAAAGATGGCAAATTTGAGGGGATGCTGTTTTACACTTACTAAGGGGGAAAGGCTTATTTTGGCTTGCAGCTCTCATGTCATACTCCATCACTGAGAAAGTCAGGGCAGGAACCTGAAGGTAAGAGCTGATGCACAGGCCATGGAGGGTGCTGCTCACTGGCTTGCTCCTCATGGCTTCTTCATCCTGCATTCCTACACTGCTCAGGAGACCAGCCCTGCAGTAGCTCCACCACAGCGGGCCCCCACACACACATCAAGGCCGAGACGCCTATAGGACAACTCTATGGAGGAACTTTCTTAATTAAGCAGCCATCTTCCCAAATGACCCTAGCTCGTGTCGAGGTGACAAAACATTAGTTAGTACACCTGGTGGTACACACGCCACATCTGGCTTTTTCTGTGGGTGCTGGGATCTGAAGCCAGGCCCTCACACGCAGCAAGCCCCTACTCACTGAGCCATCTCTACAGCCCCCCAGGAGAAATTTTTGATAAGACAGATCTGCTGACAGCTTGGATATTACAGAAAAAGAAGCAGCAGAGGACTTTTTAAAAAGCTACCAAAATATCATTTTTCACTCCCTTTACCAGATACTCGTGGCAACTGTCTACGGAAATGAATTCTACGGGAGAATGTCTGCCAGCACCACCCCAGGAGATGCTCACATGATCTGACATCCTCCACAGACAGCCTTCAGAAACCTCAAATAACATTAACTAAAAATAACATAGAAAACTAGCTCCATTTCTTAAAAAAAAAAAGCTACTGAAAAGTGCTATCGTTAAAAAGGTTTTATTACGTGTGTGTGTGAGTGTGTGAGTATGTGTGTGTGTGTGAGTGTGTGTGTGTGTGAGTGTGTGTGAGTG
>CM053762.1:66698500-66745210 GCA_028658305.1 Pachyuromys duprasi
TGAGTGTGTGTGTGTGTGTGTGTGTGTGAGTGTGTGTGTGTGTGTGAGTGAGTGTATGTGTGTGTGTGTGTGTGTGAGTGAGTGTATGCATGTGTGTGTGTGAGTGTATGAGTGTGTGTGTGTGAGTGAGTGTGTGTGTGTGTGTGTGTAAATGTATGAGTGTGTGTGTGAGTGTATGAGTGTGTGTGTGTGTGACTGAGTGTATGTGTGTGTGTGTGTGTGTGTGCACATGGAACCTCCAGATACACCCTTTTGATGGGATCCTGATGAGCAGCCAGTGAGCAGCACCCTCCATCTGTAGCTTCTACCTCCAGGTCCTGCCCTGCTTGAGTTCCTGTCCTCCCTTCCTTCCTGTCCTGGAGGGCTATCAAGTTTGCTGGAACACACACGATTTATGGGCACTTCTTGTCCATCCATCGTAATAGCCACTGACCACTAAGCTCTGGCTAGACTGAGAGGGTGTGGCTCTCACCTGCCCCTGCCCCAGGCCCGATCCCCAGGGTTCCAGGGCTCACAGTACCATACACAACCATTGTGGTTGACTGTGAAGCATACCTGAACCTTTGCTGCAGCTGGCGTCTTGTGAGACTGTGGGAGGGAGACCTTTGCTGGAGGAAGGGACTTTCTAGGGCCATCAGATTGCTTGACCTGGGTCCACTTCTTGTCTGGTCTCTGCGGATACTGTGAGTCGTGGCCTCACGCTCCTGCCATCTTCCCCTTGATGTGGTGGCCTGTAGCTCTTCCTGTCATGCACTTGGTGGTGACAATAAGAAGAGTTCCTAGTGCAGTGTTCTGTCACCCCCTGCAGCCCAGGACTGTGGCCTGACAGATGAGGGATGCTCTGTAAATATTCCACATGGCCAGGATGTCAAGGTGTCAGGTATCAGGTATCAGTGTTCTCAGGCTTACTAACGTAAAAAATGAAGTGATTTTTAGTAAAAGAAAAAAAAAAAAGGTATACCTGTTCTTCGGAATATGAAGCCTATGTTGGCTTTTTCTTTTTGTTTTTAAATAGCAGCTCAAACTTTTCCTCCTCAGGGTGGTGGTAGGTGGAGCAACCTTGTCTGCTACCTCTCCCTCCCCTTGCGACACACACACACAAGCACACACACACACAAGCACACGCGCCTCTGGCCTTCATCATTTTCCAGCAAACCACTAAGAGTGGACAAGCCACTACAAGGGACAGTCAGTAGAGATCGGAGTGACGCTTGCTCACAGTGGCAGCTGCTGGATGCGGAGCCCTGCGGCCTCGGAGCCACAGATGTGGCAGGCCCTTGGATGCTCACCTACGACAAACCTGGTCCTTTCCAGCAAGGGTGAAATCATAGTTGTCTTAAGCCATATATGGACTTATCTCTCTCCCCAACAGTGCAGAGGCTCAGCTGTCCTCACAGGACCGCGTCCCACCCCAGACCAGCCGCCTGTTTTCTGGGTGAAGGCTCCTGTCGGCCGGTGTCCATACAGTGGGGCTGGGATAGGAAGGTTGTAGGGCACAGAGATCTGTGCCTTGCTCCTTTTGATGTGCTGAGAGCTCAGAGCACACTTGGACCCTGGTCAAGCAGGTCTTCCCTTGGCAATCCTGCTCATTCCTAAGTTCCCTATCATATGAGGCCCTTAGGGGGTGATAAAAACAATTCTTGGGAATTTCCTCGGCTTCCAGGGTCATGGCAGGGCTAATGAAGTAACTGAAATAGTCTAGTTTTTTTCTCTTCATGAACTTCCATTTTCTACCCTCTACCACTTCACCAACTTAATCTAGTGTTTGGTCCAGCAAAGCCTGGCGTATAAAACATTTGTGTTAGTAGCTGATTAGAAACAACAGCAGCCACAGAGGTGCTGAGCAGCAAGGCTGGGGAGAAGAGCCGGAAGCTGTCTTGTCTCCCAGAACCAGGTTTACTCAGGCAGGACCACACTTAAGAAAGTGTTGAGTTTAAGTCCAACCTATCTCCAGGAGCCGTCAGACTTGAACACATAGAGCCTCCAGATATGCTTTGATGGGATCCTGATGAGCAGCCAGTAAGCAGCACCCTCCATCTGTAGCTTCTACCTCCAGGTCCTGCCCTGCTTGAGTTCCTGTCCTGACTTCTTCAGTGATGGCCAGTGATATGGAAGTATAAGCTAAGTAAACCCTTTTCTCCCCAACTTGCACTTTCGTCATGGTATTTAGTTGAGGCAATAGAAACTAAGCCAAATGATGCCAGGATTGTGGGGTATTGCTGTGACAGAGCTAGCCATGCCTTGGGGCTGACTGTAGGAGGACTTTGGAGCTTTGGGCTGGACCAGCCATTGAATGCCGAGAGCAGTGTAGAAGATGGGCTCCTGCCTTGTGAGGTCTCAGAGAGAAGTCTAAAGACTTTCCCAGGACTGTTTGCTTTTCTGAATTAAGATTCTGTTGATTTGGTCAGCTGCGCTGAAGAGTCAGCTGTAATTAACAAGAGACCAGCACCACTGAAGAGAAACCTTTGCGTTACTGGGATGATTGATGCTGGTTAGCTGAGCTAAGAAATTGGCAGTGATTGGGAGCAGAGCAGAGCCACTGAGGTGAAGTCTTCTGGGGAGTGTCTCCTCAGGGCTGGCACACTCAAGCTGTGATGCAGAAGTGGCCGAGGTTGTACCTTGCATTGGCAGCCAAACTGGGTAGTGTAAGAGCCACCCAGCCAGTTTTGAAGGCATGAAGAGGTCAGGCAGAGCAGCTAAGACTTGGCACTGTTGGGCCAGGAGAGGTGTTGGTGAAGGCCCAGGGCTGAAGGCCCATGCAGAGAAGTTGAGGCTTGGCACCTAGAAGATAGCCTATGAGAGGCTGTTGGTGAAGGTGCAGCCCAGTTTCGGCAGAAGACTCCAGCATTTTGGAGACGCCTGTACCCTGGGCTGACCACCAAGAACAGCAGCAGGAGCTGAGCCAGTGGGAGCCTAAAAGCGAGCTGTGTGTGCTGCAGAGGGCAGAGCTGGAGACTGACTCCAGCTCCTCGGAGGAGCCCAGAGGATCGTGAGTGATCCCAGACAACGGGCACTGGGGTATTTTGCTGGTTCATTCGCCTTGGACATGGAACCCTTGCTTTCCACTGAGCCTGGAAGGCTGGCTCCGTGGTTGGGAGTTCTCCTGTCCTTCCTAAAGAATCCCCGCAACAGGTGGCTCACAATCACCCGCAGCTCTGGCTCTGGGAGATGCACCGACTTCTTCTGGCCTTCGTGAGCACTGCATACATGGAGCACATGCTTACACAAACATACACAATAATAAAAAAAGCACAATATAATATACTTGCTCCTAACAAGATAAGGGGAGGGGGATGCTCAAGGGACAGGCAAGCCCAACATGCTCCCTGCAAATGGCTACAGAATCTCCACTAACTCAGCGCAATTAGTGCACAGTAAAGTCTGCCAGAGCAGTAACAAGCTTGATGACATTTGTAACGTCACAGTTACATGGTGACTGGGTAGACTCCTACGACCACCACAACCGCCTTGTCATCTCAAAGGAGAGCCCCGCCACTGCTCCGGAGTCCATCTTCCAGACCTGCCCGGGGCCACTCAAGTTTCACCTTTTCTTCTCTCTATTTTTTCTTTCTGTTCACTCACTACTGATATTTACTTAATGTCTGTCTTAATTTTTAGTTTTTGGAGACAGTCTCATGTAATCTAGGCTAGTTTCAAATTCACTACATAGCTGAGGATGACCCTGAACTTCTGATCCCCTGCCTCTATTCCCTGCGTGAGATGCCAAGGGATTACCAGGCATGCGCCACCATGGTGCATTACCCAGCGCTTGGGGCTGAACCCAGGGCTTTGTCTCCTTTCCACAAAGTTGCAGCCGAAGTGTGGCAAGGTCTTCTGAACTCAGCCCTTACGGCTGTTTGAAAAGGGAAATGTATAGCAGCACAATAAATCAAACGCCAGAGTCACTTTCCTACATAGAAACAATCTAAGGAAAAATCCCGAGAATATTAGATAGAAATATTACACGGTATAATTAAATCTACACTTCTGTGGACTAACTAATGTATTTCTTTGTTATAAAGACCTTTGGTTTCATGACATTAGATGGATTGAAAAGATAAGTTAAGGATAATAATTTCTCACTGTGTAAGAAATGTTATGCTGCAGAGCATAAAAAAAAAAACTTCTTCTTTCCCCCACTTCCAAACATTAATTGCAATCAAAACTTAGTCTCTTAGATGTAATAATTTAGAAATAATGATTATAATTAGTGTATCACTTAACCATAAACATTTCACTCATTCATATTACAAATATTATGGAGTATATGTACAATATATTTCAGAGAAATTATGAACACTTATTCCAGCTTGGACCTTAAAAATAAACATTTGAAAAGATTTGCATTAATTTATGTGACAAGATAACACAGCACTCTGTGAACAGGGACAGGCAAATGCCTTTGTCCGCTCCTTCTTGGACATCGCTGGCCAGACTCCAGTAGAGGGCATGCACCGCAGTTAGCATCTGCTAAACCCCGTTGACAGGTGTGCCACTCACAAACTTACTAGTGGGCCACACAGTGTGCGAGCTGTTCATTTACACATGATGTTGTGGGTTGGCGATGCCCTGTGCTGTCCGCAGCACACAAGCAGAAGGAAATCCGCCTCCAATGATCTACCAGATGCATAAGAAACGTTGGTTCAAAAATGGTAGAAAGAGCTGCGTGGAGCCTGGGTCATCCCAGCCTGTCTGCAGTGCTCAGTAACTTTCCCCTTTCTTCTTTCTGTTACCTGCCAAGAATCACTCTGCAACAGAAGTTGATTTCATTCATTCTGTGACATAGTTCCTGGGGAGTGGTAGTTTCAAGGAACCCCTTGACATTTTATTCAGTCTGTGATAATGTTCTACTGATATGGGTGTTTCAATTCCCCCCTTGATTGCTCCTGTGTGTTTGTATTCAATGGCCTACAGGAGGATAAGGAACCTCAAAACAAGTTCAGGGCATTTATCACCCGTGGGTGTGGACACAGTGGCTTCTGTGCTGCTCCTGGAGGAGTGGCTTCTAATAAGGGGTGGTGTCAGTGCTGGGCGCTTCTGAGTATCTTTTATGTGTGTGTTAAAGTTCAGTTCCATCATATGGTAGATATTTTTATTTAGTACTTTGATATGTTAGCCATTATAATGAGTCTTGTTTCTCTTGGTTACTTTTATGGTAACATCCTAGATTAATTTTTTTTAATACCAGAAAATTCTAAAGCATTTAGAAAAAAAAATGTATCTGGTAAGCTACCCTGAGGAATAAAAGAACCAACCTTTTGGCCAAATCTGTTTCCAGTGACTTTGGGACTCTGCTTAAAGTTTCAGCTCTGCCCTGTGTTCTCTGCGACCCAACAGCAGTGTCAGGCTGTGATCTGTGCAGCTCTTATGTAAGAAGTCCAGCATTCTCTTTCTCTCTTCTTTCAAGCTCCCCCTCACTTTAAAGCAACAATCATTCATCTTTCTCTGCCACAGGGATCTTGCTCCTTTCTAAGCACAGAAAACATCCTTGCCACACTCAAGAGATAAAGCTCTGTGGATGTAGTGTGCACCTGTGAAGGGCAGCAGGGTGGCGGGGTGGGGTGAGGGCAGTGAGAGTTCACAGTCCACACTGAGCTGGCTTTTGCCAAGAGTGTGTTTGGCACATGTTCCGGCCCCAAATCTTCCACCCCAAGATGCTGGCTCACCAGCTGTCTGAAGAGCACAACCAGAGTCCAGCTGTAACTGGAAAAACATGAGTGTAAGGACTGAGCTGCAGTCCGGAGTGGGTAGGAAAGAGGATAGCGCTTCTGAGGTGGTGGCTGCTGCCCCTACCGACCCTTCATCCTGAGGGACATCTCTGTGGAGAGTTGAGTCCTACCAAAATGGCAGCAGATGGAAAAATGGTCCTGTCTGTACAGGATGTTTGTTTGTTTCTGTAAGTCCAAAATTGCTCTAAACATGCAGTCTTCTAATTGAAAATAGAAAGGACTGGGCAGGAGAGGTGGCCGAGTGGGCAAGGCACTAGTTTCTCTTCTAGGGGTCCTGGGTTCCCAGCACCCATATGGTAGCTCACAACAGTCTGTAACTCCAGTTCTAGGGCTCTGACACCGTGTCCTGGGCTCTGTGGCCATTGCACAGATGTTTGCACAGACTGGCAGGCAAAACATCTATATGCATAAAATAATTTCAAAAATTTGAGGAAAAGAAAGGGAGAGAGGGAAGGAAAGGTTGAAGAGGTGGAAGACAGGCCCTGGTCAGTGAGAGGGTGACTGGCTGAAATGCCTGAGCATGGCTCTCCCCTCCATGCCATTTCACACTATTCCTTCCCCCCCATTTCTCCAGACACCCAGTAAAGCCAAAACCAAACAACCAACAACAAATCACAAAACAGCAGCAGACCCCAGGAACCCCCAGCTGGGAAACAGAGGCAGGAGAGTGAGGCGCCAGCATGGGGGAAGCAGTGCTCAGCCTTCCCACAGGAGGCCTAAGGACTTGGAGTGAGAGCCTAGGAGAACGCAGGCCTCAGACAGTCTGCGGAACGCTGCTGTCCAACATGGAGACCACCACCTCGGATGGCTTTTGAGTACTCACAACAGGACGAGGCCAAACTGGCACGTGTTAAGTAGGGTGAAAAAAAAGCCAGAGAGCTCAAAAACTTATGCTAATTAAAATGCTGTTTTGACACAGATAGCTAAATAAAACATATTATGAAAATTAAATATAATTGTCCCTTTTTGCTATTAGCATATTTTGAGTCGAACACATGGCTTTGAATCCTGATCGATGTATGTCTGGCATCTTTGGGAAGCCACGGATCTTCTACAGGCTGCCATGTGGGAGCTTCAACCGCCTCCAGTAGTGAAAGATCGGCCCCAGAGGGTCAGGACACAGTCAGGACACACTGACAACTAAGCGCAAGGAGACAGACTGACAAGAGTGGATGGCTGGTCTTGCCAAATAAATAATTCCTAAGAAATAAGCACATGCTCTAAAAACAGGATTTAGTCTAAGAAAAATATTCATCACGTCAGGAACACATTTACAGCATGAAACAAGGTACAAGGTACAAATTTCCAACATAAAGAAGCTATACTCAGCTACTAGATTTAGACCAGGAAACAAGCAAAACTTAGGGACCACCAGGGAATGGGGGCTATGTGCTTGAATCTCTCAAAGTTCCCTAGAAATAACAGGCACATGCACGGCTGCAGCCATTTACATGCTGTATTTATTTCATGCCTTATCTATTTTTTGAGCCATGTTTCTGGAAATTCATGAGCAAAAAGCTGAAGGGAAAAAAAGCTAACTCCAAGTTATCCAAACTGGATGGAACCAGAAACCATTTCTTAGCCATGTTATGTAGGAAGCCTAGTTCTTCTGGGTTCTGTACTATATGCGTTTATGGTTTCCAGTTAATGGCCCATGCACACTGCAAACCTGAGGTGATGGAAGGCTTATTTTATAAATACAGCACTGAGTCACAGAGAGACTCGTGACTTGCCCAAGACCACATTACTTCAGGCATGTCAAGACTCTGGCTTGATAGTGGAGCCACATAGTCGTCACCCTGGGAAGGTTGACCCATGCTTTCTAAGGATCAGCGAGGGTTCTCTAAAAACTACAGCTGGCCACACTTACTCCAGAGAGCACTTTATAAAGAGGATCAAATAATCCCTGAATATTTTATGTGCATTAGAATGCTTCTTTTAAATAAATTTAGTTGTATGTGTATCTTTAATGTAGACACATGGTGCTACGTGTATATAGTAAAATCATCACTATAGTTAAATTTTGTTTTGAGACAGGGTTTCTCTGTGTAGCCCTGGATGTCCTGGACTCACTTTGTAGACCAGCCTGGCCTGGAACTCACAGCGATCCACCTGCCTCTGCCTCCTGAGTGCTGGGATCTCGGGCGACATGGGTCACCGCACCCGGCTTACTGTCCTTGAACCAGCGAACATTCTAGAAGCAGGCAGAGTCACACAATTCCTTCGTGTGGCAAGAGCACTTACAATGTGTGCGTGTAAGACATGGTTAGCCAGCACCATGTGCTCAGCACCGAGCTTAGCTGACACTAACTCCTACCGGCCCTCTTCCAGCTTCTCTTCTCGAGAGCTTTAGTGCAGTGGGAGAAACTGAGTCCTGAGAAGCACCCTGCTCTTTTACACACCCTGGTTACTCTCTTACCAGCCACTGGGAACCTGTGGACCATGAACAAGTGGCTGAGGTGGCAGGATGCTCACAGAGAAGCCTGGTGTGCAGAGACAACGTGTGTGAGCACAGGGAAGTACAAAGGGAAGCAGGGAGCAGGCTCAGCGCTCCTGTCCCCCCCCTCGCCAGCTGCACATCACCTGTGCCCCCCCTCACCAGCTGCACATCACCTGTGCCCCCCCTCACCAGCTGCCCATCACCTGTGCCCAGATACCAGTGCCCAGATGCTTCCAGAACTCTGGTGACCTGTTTCTCAAAACATGCACCAGGGGCTGGAGAGATGGCTCAGTGGTTTAAAGCACTGGCTGCTCTTCCAGAGGACCTGGTTCAATTCCCAGCAACCACATGGTAGCTCACAACTGTCTGTAACTCATGCAAACAAAACACCAATGTACATATAATAAAAATAAAAACAAATTTAAATGAAGTGCTCTCTTTGCCCGCTTTCCCTGAAGTTCGCTGACCCGGCGTTCCAGAGCATCCAGACTAACTAGCCAGCCTTGGTGAGCTGTAGGACACAGTCCCACAAATGGACAGCAGTGTTAAGTTGGATCATGCAGAGCTGCTTTTCCGATTAATCTTTGCTTCTCAACATGTGCGCGTGTGCACACACACTGACTGAGCAGCCAACCCTTCATTTCAAAAATTTTGTGTTGTTTATATTTTATGTGTATGTCTGTCTGCATGTTTGTGTATAATGCATATATGTGATGTGTTCACTGAGGCCAAAAGCGGGTGACAGATCCCACAGAGCCACAGTCGATCATTAGAGCCATCAAATGGGTGCCGGGAACTGACCCGGGTCCTCTGCAAGACTAGCAAGCACTCTTCACCACTGAGCCATCTCTCCAGTCCTGAGAATTTCATAGTAAAAGTTTTCCAGTCCTTCCATAAACACTGCATAACAAAGTTACTTTAGTAGGAATCTCTTCTTTCATAGAGAAAAAAACCCAGAAAATATAAAATCTCAAAACTCTATTTTCAATGTGTTTCCACAAAGCCCCTCCCTCCAGGTTCAGAACCTCAATGAATGCCCCAAGGCTTTACCTTGAAAGGGTTTGCTGTCTCCCTGAAGTCTAAGCTACTCGTAAACTGGAGGTGAATGCGTTAAGAGCCCCCTAAAGCATTCAGACGTCACTAGGGCCTGTGGGTCCCAACAGCCACATGCCCCTGAGCAGGATGCTCAGATATCACTGGGACCTGTGGGTCCCGATGGCCACATGCCCCTGAGCAGGATGCTGGAGTACTGTACCTTTGCAGGTGAAACATTTGATATGGAAATGCTTGGTCTGGACCCGAAGCACTTCGCCTTTGCATGGCTCCCCACATTTGTGGCAGTGAATGACAGGCTTCTCTGACGAGTGGTGAGGGTCCTGGGGGTGGGCCACTGGAAGAAACAACAAAAGGTTTAGTTGAGGAGGAAGCATTTCCAGAAAGCTGTCTGTACAAGGATGTGTGACCACGCCCAGCATGCACTGGCTAAAGAGCCACACAGCCTCTCAGTAAGCATGAGCTGGGCACATGCACCCCAGCCCACGACCTTGGATCGCACGACCTTGGCTCCACAGATGCACGGATCAGCAGAACCCTTAATCGTCCTCTGGGGACCTTCCTGTCTTCTGCCTTCTGCCTCAGCTCCTCAGGGAGACATACTGGGTCATTACAAACACAATCCTGTTCTGCTTGGTATTTGCTATCAGCTTGTGACATCTTTTTGCTGACTTAGCGAGTTCCAGGAGGAGGTCACTGTAAATCACTACTTCCTTAGAGATGTGACCATTTCTTACAGTCTGTTTGGTTTCTTCCCTAAATGTATTTCATGTCTGTTGGAGCAGAATGTTCATGAACTGTAAACCCTCGGGCTGTGCGGGGTGGTTTCTCCCCGCCATCATCAGAGAGTGTTCTCTCTCCTAATTTACTGGAGGCTCACTACAGGACTGTGGGGTGTGCAGTTCCTCACACACGCTATGAGTAAAACCTTTAAAAGCAACAGCAATCTGGGCAGCCAGGATCCCTCTGCACACGACCTGCTTCCTTGCCTGTAAGGCAAAGGGGACTGGAGCAGGTGGATGGGAATGAGGGGCTCACGGAGTGGATCCTCTCAGACTCAGAGCACAGTTTTCAGAATTGGAAGGTTACTTTGGCTGCCCCGGCCTCAGAGTAGGGTGCACAGCCTGAGCTGCGGAGGGGCCACAGGGAGGCAGCGAGGTTTCAGCTAAGCACAAGGTTTGCATTTCCTGCAGCTTTCCTTGGTCAGAGAGTGTCATTAGGCCCTCATTGCTGGTGAAGAGCCCTGGAGTCCATGCGACACTTGATCAAACAACACAATGAGCAAATGGCATTTTTAAAAGTTTGTCAAGTAGGAAAACTGCGCGGGGCAGGTAATGTGAGACTGCTAAGACCCAAGGCAGAAAGGAGGGTAGAGCGAGGCGCCGCTGTGCGCCCTGGCATGTGCAGGGCAGGTGCAGCTGTGTGCCGTGGCGTGTACAGTGGCGTATTGTCCTGTTTGGGCAAGATGGTGCCAACAACCAATTTCTGGAGAACAAGGCTCTTCTTGTGAGGTTCTGAGAGCAAGCAGGTGCGATTTCAAGCTACACCGTGACCCACCTCTCACACCTCTGCCTGGGTCCCAGCGTCCCAGGCCACTTGCATTCCTGTATCAACCTGAGAGGCTCTCTCTTGAAAGCCTGTGTTTACCTTCAAGTTCATATATTCTTCAGGAATTAAGGAGAGCACGAATGCTACCAAGTTCTCTGAGAGCAATGTGCCACAAGGTGGGCGTTAAGAGAAAGTCCTGCCCACAGCCCGGGCTCCAGATGCTGGTGGGGGCAGGCATGGCGCTCGCTTTCCCCAGCCGATCCCGTTACTGAGCACAGCTACTGTAACTGGGCGGCTTTCCAGGCTGGTGCTTACACCTACGTCATTTCATTCCTGTTGTGCCACCCTGGCCTGGCGGTGGGGTGAGCAGTACCGCCCCCCGCTGGTGGGAGAGGAGGTGCCGGCGGTGGGGTGAGCAGTACCGCCCCCTGCTGGTGGGAGAGGAGGTGCCGGCAGCCTGAGCAGGGCAGCAGCTAGTGTGGGCACACAGGTCCACACCGCGGCCTTCTGCACCAATTCTGTGCCCCGCCCCCGACTGTCAGGGCAGGGCAGGAAACTGTTACAAGTAAACTATCTAGTTAGCCAATTTTACATGCAATGCTAGAAGTAACTCCCAGAGAGAACGTGGACACACACCATATGACACGCACGTGGCAGTGCATGCCTCCAGGTGGCCCAGGACCCTGGCCATCCCCAAGGTAACTGTGCCAACCCTAGAATTATAAATCCTAGGGGCTCTACTTAGGAAGGAAAATGATACCTCATTCCCAAAGGCTGTCATGTAAAAGTTAAGGAGAAGTAACAAAGGCTGGTGGGGACCTCCCCGAAAAGCCGGAACTCTTAGACACACTTGGTCAGAATACACATGGGTGTTGCATGGAGAACAGTACAGAGGCTCCAGCCAGCACTCTGAATATGGGTAGAAACCCGGAGGAGATGAAATCACATGGACAAACAATCTGCTAACGGCGGAGAAGTGGATGAGGAAAACGTGGCCCAGCCATCTACACAATGGAATAGTATTTAGCCATAAAAAGAATGGAATCTGGCCTCCTTCAGCGACAGGAGGGCACCACATGAAGGAATCAAAGCCAGGCACAGAGAGACACAGGTCACCTGTTCCCAGACATACCCCGGGAAGGTGGCAGGGCAGTTGTAGTTGTCAGAGCCTGGGGATGGTGGGGGGAGGGGGTGAAGAGGGGATGGTTAACTTCCAGGAATGTTGTCGGTGTGAGGAAAGACTTGCAGTGTGTCACGGCACATCAAGGTAACCATGGTTGACAACTGAGTATTTCAAGACAGCAGAAGGACAGGATGTGGCAAGTTCCCAACGCAAAGGAGCAGTAAGTGTCCAAGGCGACAGGTGTGCCACATACCACAGTCTGCTCATGCGAATAGACACAATCGTATTAAAATGCCACACTGTACCCACACGCACACACAGTCACATGTACTGGCTAACAATACTAATACCTAGGCATGGTGTTATGTTCCTTGAACCCAGGCCTCAAGCGGCTGAGGCAGGGGGACCAGAAACTCCAGGCTAGCCTGAACAACACGGTGAGTCCTCGTCTCAAAAACTAAGGCAAGTAATAAACAAAAATAATTTTTTAAAAATGGCCATTTGTGCATGTGCAGAGGTCAGGGACCTCCTTCTAGCAAACTGCTCAAGCACTCTTACCCACACTCCCGCCTCCTCCTGCCTCTACTCACGCTGCTAAGTCAGCCAGGCCGGCTCACGGGGAGAGAAGGAAGATGTCTACCGCCTCAGTGTCTCTGGGGAGGTGAGTGAAAGGGCCAACTCTCTCACACACACATAGACATACACACAGGTGCACACATCCGTATGCACACATACTGACACACACACACACTGTCACACAACAGGACAAAATCAACGCAGACAAGGTGAACAAAGATGTTCCCTTTCTATGGCTGCCTTTGAAGGTTTGGTTGTTACCAAGTGAATGGCTGCCCGTGGCACACTCATGGCAGTGCTGCACCCGCAGAGTCAGCTGACTGGCTCCTTTGATAACTTTCACCCTGATGCCTCCATCAGAGCCTGGGCGGGCTCCGCTTCTTCTACTGATGGGGAAACTGAGCAATAAGAGCTCACGTTCCTGTCCCTGGCTGGTGTGCCCTTTGCCCGAGGCTTTGCCACTTTTTCCACTGCTTCTAGAGGCCAATGATTTACCCCGGAAGGTGAGGGTGCGCGTGCAGGAGCCATGAATGCCTCCCACGGGTTGTTCATCTTACTGGCAAATAGGAGAAGTGCAGGGAAGCCCAGTACAGAGTTTGGGCTATACACTTTGTGAATAGTAATGAAGAAAAGAACCTGTCCTTGGTTGCAGACTTCTCCAGGGCACACTAACGAGTCTGGAGAGCCTCTGATAACACTGCCTACTGCAGCTATGCCCAAGGGGCTGTGCACTCACTTTCACACTCAAGTAGAGCGGCCAGCCGCCCCTGTGACACTCCAGGCATGTGATTAGACACTGAGGAGACCCTCAGGCAGAGGCTATCTCGGAGCCCTCTGCACCCTTCAACTGAATCCAGAGCCAACCCCGCTTTGCTTGCCCACACCCGCGTGGAGACGGCAGGACTAGGGCCTGTGAAGAGGCTCATGGGAAAATGAAATGCACCAGAGCTGGAAAGACGCTGGACCTGTGTGAGATGGTCAGTGCTCTCGTGCCCCATGTGCTTTGTCCTCTGAAACATTCAGAAACGCCGGTGCCACAGCCCGCCTCAGTCTTTGATGTGACACAGAGCTTGATGGCTTTGACACCGTCACACAGTCTTCTCTCACGTCACTCTCAGAGGTCTCCATGAGAAGAAGACATAGGATCCAACAACCTACTTTTACCAAGAGACCAAGGAAGACTCAAGGATGCAGTGACTCACTCGAGGTGACACAGACAAGACAGACAGTTGGCAGCAAGTCAAGGGACAATGATGCCACTTTCCCCAGCTCCCACTAACTCCTGTCCGCAGTCACGTCTCGTCCTCTGCTGCCAGACAAAGCCAGGCCCTCCACCCCTCGCTCAGTTGCTGGAAGCACCTCCCAAGGGCTGTTTGCTCACAGGGGCAGAACGGCTTCCCACTCTGTGGCGTGTATGGGCTGCTCTCTCCTCCCGTGGGAACCGTGTGGGAAGGGAGAGGAAAGGAATGGCTGTGCCGTGGAGAGAGCCAACAACCCTTGCCTCAGGCGGGGACGGACATCAGTGCGTACAGTGGCGGGCCATGGTGACAGGATGGCCCTCTAATTGCATGGGGTGGAATCTCACTTTCACTGTGTTCTTTCAAAAAACAAATAAAAAACATAATCTTACCCAAATCCTGAGAAAAGTCACAAGAGAGAGAGAGAGAGCCAGACAAAGTACCACCCAGTACTCTTCAAAATGCTCAACCTCATTAAAAATACAGAAAGTCTGTGAAACCACCACAGCCGAGAGAAGGCCAAGGAGAGACACATGATGGCTAAATATAACGCAGCGTGCTGATGGGCTCGGCACTGCCGAGTGAGACTCAGATCCCTCACCAAAGAAGCTGCTCTTTGCCACAGACGAAGGTCATTACAAAACAAAATCACAACTGGCTGCGGTTGGGGAGGGGTCAGAGCGACTGCAGAAGCCGGAGGACCAGAGACTGTGCCGTCACAGCAACATGGCGGCCTACACGGGACACCGCAGACATACTGGCACGGAAGGAGGAACTCGAGTGGTGCCCTGCCCAGACAAAGAGCCTCAGGTAACTAACAGATGCTGAGGGCGGATGATGGGGCAGAGCCTGCCCCAGGCATGAGCACCCTATTGGTTATCTAATCCCAATCGGTCGGCCCCGGAATCATAGACATGTTAGAAACACTAAATGGATTGGGCAGGTTGTATCTGCATGTTTATATACAAGCAACAGTGACAATTACAGAAAAAGAAACCAGGGACCAGGGAGGGAGAGAGGAAAAGGGGGAAATGATATAATTATAAATTTCAAAAGAATTGAAGACATGGTACTAACTAAGGAACAGGGGCCTTAGTCACTGACGTAAGGACTATTGTCTGTCTTATTACAGCAAACGACTTATACTTATAGATCAAGAATAAGGGACAGCGGGTGTGAGGTTTGGAGCTCATTGCATTAAACCTCAATTCCTATACTAATTTTTTGAAAAGAATGCTTATATTTAAAAGAACAAAAACAGCTACAGAAAACCCTCCACTAGCTCTCTGGGTGACCACACATCACGGTTTTCTGCTGGCATGAGGGATGCCGGTAACACGAGCCGAGGAGGTGGCTACTGTGGGACCCCGCCGCTGAGTACTCTGTGTGTGAGCAGTTCTGAGCACAGCTAGTCTAGACTCCAGACACCAAGCGCTTCAACACTGTGCACTGGACTGTCACACACATCTCTCTGGAGCCGAGCTGTAGGGTCTCTCCATCTCTCAGTTGCACTTCTCCGAGCACACTGTACACCCGCTGAAAATGGCTCCTCCTTGTCCCTTCTCCAAATCCAACCAGCTGACAAGGTTGAGACCGGAGGCCCCGGGCTCTGATGCAGCCTGAGCTTTGGAGATAGCATAGAAGGGTCAGAGGTTTCCTTTCCCATATCCTTTCTGACCGATTCTACTCAAAAACCACAAAGAGGGGGGTGCTTGTTGGGGTCCTGAAAACTGCCGAAGCACGCCGATTCAGGGGGCAGGCCGAAACCTTCACAGCAGTGAAGCTTCTTCTGTGAGGAAACTTCTGTCGGAGTTGCTGTGTGGCTGGGGTCATGTGACCCACAGGACAGAAAGAGTGCAGAAAGGTGTGAAGTGTCAGCAAACAGGAGCCCAAGAGCCTCTTGGTCCGTGAGTCTGGAATCTCTGGGCACACACAGCCCTTTGGTCTACCTGCTGACCTTCAAAGAGGGAATCCTGGCTGGAGTCACAGCCGGAAGGCTGCACCGGTGCGGCCCTCTAATGGCCTCCCCGCTTCATCTGTCTGCACACGTGTGTAAGGCACGTGCCAGTGCATGTACACGCAGAGGTCAGAGGGCAACTCGGGCATCACTCCTCACGCTTTGCTGCTGTCAGGAGACAGGGCCTCCCAGGACGCAGCAGGCAGGCCCAACCACGCAGCCTGAAGCCCCAGCACCCGCACACCGTGGCCTCCACCCGAGTGGCCTCCCTGGCCTGGTGGTGAGCTCAGGCTTCACGCTCGGGGGTGGAGACTTCACCAGCAGAGTGCTTGCTCAGGCTCCACCGTCAGGAGGCCCTTTTGGTGTTACGGGTGCCATCATTCCCGGTGTCAGGCTATCCCCAACACTGACCATGTACCACCACCGTGTTGGTCATTTTTTGTCAACTTGACACAGACCTACACATCCCTGGAAAGAGAGAAAGCACTTGAGAAAGCACCCCTGAGACTGACTTCCGGGCTTGTCTGTGCAGTAGTGACGGTTGGGAGGCCCAGCCCACCTGAGGGTTTGGGGAGAGTGGTGGGGCAAATGGCCCCGGGCCACAGAAAAGTAAGCCGAGCAAGCCGTGTGCATCGAGCCAATGAGCAGCGCTTCTCTGCAGCCTCTCAATCAGTTCTTGCCTTGATTTCCCTCAGTGATGGCCTGAAGTGAAAGAGGAGAGAGACCCCCATCTTCCCCAAATTGCTTTTGGCTGGGGTGTCCTGCCACAGCAAAAGGAGCCCTAAGACAGAACCTACAGTGGCTGGCCCTTGTATCGTGCTTGCTTCCCGATGCATCAAACCCTGTCCCCGCAGGACATTTGTGACCTTGAATACAAAATGAGCTGGGCTGTCTCCATTCTCTGCTTTCTGTCCAGCGGCCATGAGGGGGCCCAGCGTCACCCCTCAGCATGGTGACTGGGGCTCGTGAGGTCTCAAGGTCCCAAACCTGTGGCCGGCAAGTGAGTAAGAGTGCCGAGGAGGGGAAGCCTTAGGAGCTAAGCACGAGTCCCAGGACCAGTGGGCGCTGCTGGGGCTGGCACACCGGATAGTGGCTTGTACTAGTAAGAGAATAGGGCCAGGAGGGTCCCAGGGCTTTCCAAAACTGAGTTCCATGTAAGAATCAGAGACCCTGCCTCAAAAGGAAGGTGGACAGTATATGACAACTGAGTGTACACTTGGACCTCCATACATTGGCACACATGCATACCTGACACCCTCCAAAACACAGGAACATGCACACACACACACACACACTATTAGAGCTGACATTTACTGAGCACATAACACGTTCCCGGCACTGTACTCTCACATGTGCAACCGCAGAGACCTTCCCCGCTCATGCCCCGTGGGATGCTGCTCCCTGCTCGTGTTTTGCACAGAAGGAAACCCAGACAAGAAGCAGTGAGCAGGTTGCCCAGGACCCTACATCTGAAATGGTGTGCTCCAAGGCTCACATTTGGAAACCATGGGCAGCCAGGGATTCCACGGGAAAGTGTCAGCCAGCACGAGAGGAACCTGACCAGTGTGCCAGGTGCTCTGCCACTCGCTCTAGGTTCTGACCGGCCCGCTCAGCAGTGGAGAACACCCAGCTGCAGTCACGGCAAGGGATGCCTCTAGTGAATAAATAATACACAAGCGAGCTGCTTCACGTGTGTGTGGAAAGACAGTGAAGGTGGCACAGCGAGGGGGCACTCGCATGGCCAGGGCCTCGCAGGCTGAACCCGCTCCAATCACACGGTGAGGCCAACTCCAGGGCCTGAGGGGGCGGCTCAGCATGAGAACCTGCCCTGCACAGGGCCGACCTGAGTTTGGATCCCAGCTTCCACACTCACAGCCCGCATAACCGCACGTGCACACGACCAGCCTGGCGAGGTCCATGTGCTTAGGGAGCAGAGATCACCGGAGCTTCCTAGACAGCCAGTCCAGCAAAATCAGTGACACCACGACAGTCCCTGTCTCATGGGAATGAGACAGGGGACCATGATAGCACAGGACGACTGAGCACCCTCTGGCTTCTGCCCCATTGGACACGCACACGCACACTCACACACAGGCACACAAGTACACACATACATACACGCACACACATACACTCACACACAGGCACACAAGTGCACACATACACACACGCACACACACACTCACACACAGGCACACAAGTACACACATACACACACTCACACACAGGCACACAAGTACACACATACACACACGCACACACACACACTCACACACAGGCACACAAGTGCACACATACACACACGCACACACACACACTCACACACAGGCACACAAGTGCACACACACGCACACACATACACTCACACACAGGCACACAAATGCACACATACACACACGCACACGCACACTCACACACAGGCACACAAGTGCACACATACACACACGCACACACACACTCACACACAGGCACACAAGTACACACATACACACATACACACACGCACACTCACACACAGGCACACAAGTGCACACATACACACACACATACACTCACACACAGGCACACAAGTGCACACACACACACACACGCACACACACTCTCAGGTTCTCCTGTGCGTCTGGGAGTGTGCTGCAGCAGCTGCCTCTTTCCTAGAGGGCGCTCCCTGCCGCCGTGGAAACAAGAAACTCGGGTGTTTACTCGAGTGTTTAAATAAATGCGCTGGTGCTTAATGTGCTGTTTGATCAGGCTTGGTTCCTGCTGCAGTGAGTGGCAGTCACCAGACCTCCCCACCGTGCCCGGTGTTGGTGTCCCAATGGGTGTCTCAATGCGCCTCCTCATGGACTGGCCTCCCGACCTCGCTCTGGTCTACCTGGGTCAGCTGTGGCTCTCTGCTCAGAAGTGTGCCCATCCTCCACTTCCCTTCTGTGCAACTGCTCACCCTCTGCCAGCTCCCGGGACACAAACAGCCCAGGCCCAAATCAGCAAGGAGCCTTGACGGCTCCAGGTGACCAGTGTGTCACATGGGTGCTCTCCGTGCCGGCTGCCTGTGCACAACAAGGTGGGGCTCAGGAAGACTCTGACATCAGCATGCCCTATCACCCCTCCCTTCAAAGGTGACTTCCTGGGCACACCCGTGCTGCCTGCTGTGACTCATAGGCTGGCACCCTCCTTTGCCCTCTCCCAACTGCTGGAATGTTACCTTGAGGCACAGTCTTAATGGAGTTCTGAGGATCACAAAGGGAAAGGCCTTCCCTTTCAGGCCTCCCTCCATCATCAGCCCCCCACATCTGCCAGGGTTGCCCCCACCCCGGGTGCCTGAGGCCCTGTGAGGCCCATTTTTTCCTTCAGGCAGCAGCCTGGGCACTAAAGCCTGTGTCAACTAAATGTCACAAAGGACAGGCACGAAGGTCTGGAACATGACAACTGAGGCCTCAGACTGTCCCTGAGTCAGAAATTACTCTGAGAACCGGATCAAATCCGAGCCGCATGGCAGGTGACCACATCTTGATGGCCTGGGAGAGGGCCAGGCCAGCCTATCTGTGAGGTGGAAGGGCCTGTGATGTCATTGGAGCCATCCGTGGGAATTTGAGTTGAGAGGCTGAGGGTTCCACCCTGACCCCCACCCCTTATTCCTGACCCCTTAGAGGTGAAACAATAAGACATGGAGATCTGAAGTGCTAACCAGAATGTCCCTGCACAGAACTCACTCGGAGCTGCCAATGGTCTTTGTCTTGTTGTTCTGCTTCTGCGCGTTCCATGACACAGCTGGAGGCACTTACCAGCTAACTACAGCACTCCAGACAGGCTCGTGGGATGGTTACTATCTATACAGCACGTCACACCTCATAAGAAGTGGCCAAAAATTACAAGAGTCCCGACCTACAGCTAGGAGAACTGAGCTTCAGAGGTCACAGTTTGTCCAGCAGGGACTGCAGGGCAGCTGGCTACGAAGCCAACGACTTTGTAGCTTAAAGGTGGTTTAAAGGTTGGTGAGATAGAGAGATTTACACCTTGGAAATTGGTACACTTTACACATCACCATCTTCCTCTGTGCCCAATGGAAGGCTAACTGTTAAACATTTACCTGCGCACCATTATCCCAAGGTCACACTGCCGGCAGACTAGGCTCTTCTAGCATTTCAGGTGTGTGTAAGTTGACCTTTCTCAGAAAGGCTGTCTCACTCCGACTCTGGGAACAGACACTCAGACTCACCTTCCCCGGCTGCCTCTAGCATCTGCATCACACTGGGAGACCAAGCATACGTCCGTTTGCACAGGTGCCATGCCAGGCAAGCTGCAGCCTCTAAAGCTGCTAGCTCCTGGCTCCTCCCAGACCTGAAGTTCAGCCTGTTCAAGCTTTCAGTATGACATAGCTTCGTAGGGTGTGGCCTTTGCAAGCAAAGGGACACACACACAATCCATAGCTGTCACCTTGCAAAGTCCAGCCAGGTGACAGATAGCAGTGACCCCATGACTCTTCACCCTCTTATTTTCAGTGGAAGGGAGTGGTTTTTCTCCTGAGCAAAGCACCAGTGAAGTTGGAGGCGGAAACAGTGGAGCAGCCTTCTCAGACAAATTTAATTTCCTGCAAGCAGCGTGAACACATTCTGACCTGGTGTGCCTGCTGAAGCAGTGTGAACACACTCTGGCCTAGCCCAGTGTGAACACACTGACTCTGCATGCCTCTGGGCTCTGGCCTGTTCTAGTGAGCACAAGAGTAGAAGCTGCTTTTCAGATGGCTCAGCTGGGCCACTGAGGAAGGGGGAACTCACAGGAAGCAGAGAAGAGACCTGCGACCAAGGGTAGGGTGGACAGAATGTGCCTGGCACATTAGGGAATGGGGTTTGGAGGAGGACAGTGTAAGCGAGGCCAGCAATGGTGTCTCAGGTGGGGAACGCAGTGGCCCCCAGGTCCCTGAGGGACGAACCAAGGAACCTAGGAGTTAAGGTCCTCATTAAAGTCCTGAGATGAGGGCTGCAAGGAGTGAATAGTCCGGGCCTCTCCATGGAGCACCAGTTCACACCACAAATGAATCGGGGGCGCGGAGGCATGTGGTGAGGGCAGGGGTGGCCCAGCTGCCAATTAGATGTCTTCGTGCCATTCCTGCTCCGTTTCTCCTACCGCCGTGACTACAATCACCCTGCACTCCATCTCCGAGCCCTGTTTTCCTCCTCTGCACAATGAAGCCTGATCTCAGCTTGTCGCTCAGGAGAGCCTGGAAGTAGAGCCGAAGGCAGTGTTCAGAGCCGCTCCTGACAGAGCATTCCAGAGACAAGCAGCCGCGGCGGACCCTGGCCGCTTCATGCGGGAGAATCTTGGCTCATAATGTAAGGCCCTGGGTCACAGAATCCACATTTCCACAACCCGCTTATGCTGAGTGGCACGCTCCATTCTTCCGACTTTCAGGAATGGTGCGTGTCCGAGCCTCCCAAGGATGCCCCCAGCTCTGAGTCACCACTTCAGCCTGCATGGTGCTGAGGAGGCAATTCTGCTCTTAATCCTTCAGGGAGACAAACTGGGCTAGCCTACAACACACCCATTAAAGGCTGCAATTGGCTAGTCCTTGGTATTTTTGGCGAATTCTGCAGTGATCATCACTATTGGATTTTTGTGTGTGCACATTCCCAGGTTCATTCTTTCATGTGTGTGTGTGTTTGTGAACGCGCACATTCTTAGGTGCACATGTGTGTGGAAGCCAATGGATGATCTTTGCTGTCATTCCCCAGGCATCATCCATAATTCCTTAGACTCAGAGTCTCATACAGGTATGGAATGTGCCATGTAGGCTAGTCTGGGTACCAGGGAGCTCCCACTCACCCACGTGTCCCTGTCATCCTGGTGCTGGGCCTATGAGCGTGTCCCACCACACCCAGCTTTCACCTTAGCTGGAGTCCAGGGTTGGAACTCAGGAGCTGGTTTTCGAGGCAAGCTCTCTACCAGCCGAGCTATCTTCCAGCCTCCGCCACAACCTGAATTTGAACACCACCCGCAAAGAAAGTCTGTGCCTATAGCTGCCTCCCTCTGCTCAGTCCCAGGCGGCCACTCACTGTCCCTGCAGGTTTCAAACAAAGCAACAGGTTTGGTAAGTACCTGTTAGTAAGTACCTGCTAACGCTCTGCACACACACAATAGGAATCACCTAGACTTCTACCTCCCACCAGAAAATGCACCAAACCCTGTCAGACAACCCATGGGACATCCTCCTCAGGCCTTCACCACTGCCAACTAGAAAGGAGCCAGCAAAGATGCAGATACAAGAAATGTGAACAAAATTTGCACATCAGACCCAGCTGATGCCTCCTGTGGGAGTTTTCCCAAACACACACTTTCCTGGAGGACCATCAGCCCTGGTGTCAGCCAGCAAAGGTTGGCCAGAGGTGAAAACAATAGGATGTGTCACTGGGTGAGTGATTGCTTGCAAGACTCAGGTGCTAGGAGGGGCTCAGGACGCAGGTGGAAAAGCTACGGAGGCTGCATCTTGAATGATGCTGTGTGTGAGCATGTGAGGGTGCATGTGAGCGTCCGTGGATGTGTGGTATGTGGGGTCAGAAGTCTGTCCTCCAGTCTCATTGCTGGGTTCAGACACTGGTCTCCCACTGGAACCGAGGGCTCACTGTGTCTTTGGGGGAGGTATCTGGCAGCATGAAAGGAAGGCTATGTCTCCGGGTCAGATATCTGACGCAGTGTGGAAAGTGTCTCACCCCAGCTCTGGCTGAGCTACCTGTGGTGAGGGGCTGGAGAGACAGCAGAGCCTCCGAAAAGCTAAAGAACCCGGAAGCAGGCCCGATGATGGGGAACAGCCAGCGTGATGGCCGAATAGGTGGGTGCTTCCTCCAGAGAGAGGCTTGAGCCACATGGCTGTAAGCCCCAAGCACTTCAGAGCCACCACCCTCGTGACATCAACATGCCTCCAAAGCAAACACTACATTTCACAGCTCCACCGAGGTGAAACTGTCATCCAAACGCTCCTTGAGGAACATGAGCATTAAGAGCCCAGCAGACAAGACACACCATTGAACAGTAGGACACGTTGGCCATGGGGAAGCCGCCTCCTATGGGCTGTGGTACTGTGGCATTACAGGCTTACAAGCGTGAGACAAAGTACGGGCAGTGAGAAACAGGTGGACCTAGGAAGGACTTCCCTTGGACGTGGCTGCACTTGGTTCTTTCCAATGGTGAGAAGCCATTCTCCGGCTCTGGCTTTAAAAATCCTAATGTCTTTTGAATCTTGTACGTTACAGGAGAGCTTCCAGAGTAAAGACAGGAGTGAGAACAGACGTGTCCCGATCACAAGGCATAGCCAAGCCTTTCCTGCTGCAGGGGAGGTCCTGCTACAACCTCTCCCCCTCAGACACTCCTGGGGGAAGGGAGGACTCTCTCCAAAGCTTCAAAGTTTTAATTTTTCCAGAAAGGCCTTGATATGCCTAAGAGTGGAAGCAAAAGAGCTGGGCCATGGCTGGGTGACCCTGGGCATGACTGAGTAGCCACGCCTGCTTAGGACAGTGATCCATCAGATTCAGAAATCTTGTTGAAACTTTCATAGTTCCAGTGAACAGTCATGTATTTAATAGGAATGTGCCCAACAGCTCTAAAACAAGAACACCAGCATGTTGTCCACAGGAAAACCCTACTCTATTTTCATTTAGTAAAACTTAGATGGCGGGCTCAGTTTTCAGGCTGCAAAGTGCTTACGCAGCATACATAGCACCCTGGGTTCCACACCTATTGCCCCATAAACTGGGTCTGGTAGCGCACACCTGCAATCCTAGAGTTCAAGAGGTGGAGGCAGTAAAGTCAGAAGTTCAAAGTCATCCTCAGCTCATAACAAGGCTGGGAGGCGGTCTGAGCCACGTGAGACTGTTTCAGAACAATGATGACCACAACATACAGTAAGAGAAAACGTCAGTGTGTACATGTGGATCAAGTGGATTTCAAACTTCTGGGCTTGCTGCTTTGAAGCACAAAGTCGATTGTAGGGTCCTGAGCAGTGTGTTTTAAACAGAGCAAGAATGAGGGCTTGGATGCCTCACATGACATTTTTTAATCAGCAATAGCTTTTATTATTTTATCCATTTTAATTAATTTTTTTCATAAAATACATTCTGATCTTGCCTCCCTAAACTCCTCCCAGACCCTCCCCACTTCCTGCCCACCAACTCTGAGTCCTTCCTTTCTCTGTTTAAAAAGCAAACAATGAAAAAAAAAACCCACAAAAACCACACACATAACCCCCTCCCCCCCAGCACTTGGGAAGCAGAGGCAGGTGGCCTTTGAGTTCAAGGCCAGCCTGGTCTACAAAGCAAGTACAAAACAGCCAAGGCTACACAAAGAAACCTTGTCTCAAAAACAAAACAAAGCAAAAATAAACAAAAACAAACAAACAAAACCCCCTCATAAACACACCAAAAAATGGAAACCAAACCATATAACCAAAAGACCAACAACACACACACACACAAAGGCCTAAACCAAGCAGCATGAGACAGTCTACAAAAGCACCACTGAGTGCATTTGTACTAAGCAGCCACTCCTGGGCACTGGGCTTCCCCTGAAGTCCCCCATCTTTATTCTGGACAGTAGTAGGCAGCAGTGCCGAGCCAGGTGACTTGCCAGGGAGGGGCAGGTCTCTTTCCCTTGTTCTGGCCATAGGCTCCTTCTGTGGGCCACACAATTAATTTGTGTAAACAGATTGTTTGCTGGCATCTACATATATGGAGTGCCTCCATGCCTTCTTTGTGCTTTTGAAAACTCAAGGTCAACTATGGTCCCCTATGGAGTGACTGTCTGTCCTCCCCAGTGTGCCCGTCTCTGCTTTGTTAGTCCTCAGAGTTTTCTTGCTAACCACAAATGGTGTGTGTCTGGGGGGGGGGGGGGGGACGGGATGTAATCCCCGAACTTGGGAGCCTGAAACAGGAGGGTCAGGGTTCAAAGTTATCCTTCTATAATTCTCAGGCCAGCCTGGGCTATATGAGACCCCATTTCAAAACCAAAACTAAACAGACCTCACTAAAACCGATTTGGTCACGGCCATTCCTGGCACCCCACAGCTGTGGCTCACTACTAAGCCAGGGCTGGGGCCTCCAGGGGAGCAATAGTGGAGGGGTGCATGTTCAGCACCTCAGCCCAGCACACTCCCTCTGACTGGCTTCTGAGATAAGGTCCTGTGAACAGGAGGTACTCATCTAACACACACGCCATTTGTGGGGCTCTCTCCCCACCCCGGACCGGGGCACCCAGAACCCAAGTTATTTTTCTGGGGGGTGCTCTCAACCTTCTTCCCCTTTTCCCATCAGTCATTCCAGTGAGGAACAGCCTTGCTGTCTGAGATATCCATCCACTGTTCTTAGCTTTTCTTCTACTTCTCCCAGCAGAAAGAAATGAGAAGGATAGAGAGGCCTTGGGTGTAGCCAGATTTAGTGGTATGAATGAAACACCCCACATTTAAAAAATAATGCAGTTTTAGTCCAAAGACCAAAGAGAGGGTGTAGTCTTTAGTCAAGCACTGAACATCTCATCTTTTAACCCAAGAGTTCCACAGAGCTCCATCAACCCAGGAAGCATGGTCCCCAACTCTGAAATCTGAATGATGCCTAAAGAACAGGTTACCTATGCCTATCTGCACACACCTGCATCGTGGCTTTCAACCTTCCTGCAGCCAGTGAGCTTTAACCCACCTCCCAAAACTACCTTGTAAGTTCCTCCCACCCTGTGAGTGCCCAGGATCAGGCAACCACAGCAGTTCCTTGGCTGCAAAGATGTCGCAGAAGGCTGGTCTGTTACATAACAGGGCTTCGCTCTGCACAGCAGGGCCTCAGGCCAACAAAATGTCCGTTACTTTCTCTTTGTCACCTGGCCATTGTGAGCAAGATGAGGTTTGCAGGGGGAATAGAGACGCTAGTGATAGGAAAACGGGGAGCCACCTACAGGATCGGGACTGTACCCACAGAAACCATGGACCACCCACACGAGGTCCAAGTGCAGTCCCTGCATCAGGGCCATGAAGATTGCCTAATCAGGGTCATCTCTGTCCCAGGTCAGGGGATCAAAAACTCTGGGCTCAGGGACCTGGTACTCTGAATTTCATGTCTCCCTCCAGGAGATTCTGCTTGCTAAAGCCTGAGAACCCAGCTGCAGACCACAGTTTTCCTGGATTTTGTTGGTGGTGGTGGGGATGGTAGTGTTGTGGGGGATTTTTGTTTGTTTTTTGTGGGGGTTTTGGCTAGTATCTTTCTTGATAAACCCAAGTTATTCTTCAAACAAGTCACCCTGTTTGATTACAGTGGGACCCAGACTCACTCCTGTGCCCCTGGGCACATAGGGCCATAATATTAATCATGTCAGGACCAGAACAGCATGAGCCATGTCACTTTGTGCAAAAAAATGTTTCAGAGAAAAGAGGTCACATGCAACAAATATTCACTCCCCTCACTGTTAACAAAACTTGCCCTTGAATTCGCAGCTCCTGCCAGTATGGCATAAACATTCCTCTGGGCCGGAGTCGACCTCAGCTCAACGCTCAATGAGTAGGAAGCTGGGCTGATTTCACTGCCCTGCACCAGGCTCAACTACAGCGGGGAGGGCTCCCGTACCACTGTGATCAGCGAAACGCCTGGAAAGGTCTCCAGCTCTCTAACGCTGGCTTCAGAAAATGCTCCATATTATGACTTTGACACTGTCACAGGCCCCTCATTTCCCAACCAACGCTGACCTGTGTGTGAATGTGGCACAGAGAAGCCACCACTTTGAAGTGGATGCCAAGACATGGGTCACAGTAGGGTGAGCCCCTGGAGCACATCCTTTCTGCAAGAAGTTGGAAAACCCTCCTCGTTATTGGTGTGTGTGTAAGTGTGTGTGTGCAAGTATATGTACACACACATGCTCAAGTGTATGTTTGTGTAAGCAAGAAGATAACCTTGGGTCACACTCAGAGACTGTGGATCTTTTTTTTTTTTTAAAGTTCTCTCATTGGCCCCAAAATTTGCCAAAAGGTTGGCGTGGCTAGCCAAGGGAGCCCCGGGATCTACCAGTTTCCTCCCACCCAGGCTGGAATTACTACGTGAGCCACCAAGCCTTGCTTCGGTTTACAGGGGTGCTAGGGACTGAATCCAGGTCTGCACTGACTGAGCCATCTCCCAGCCTCGCTCACTGGCCTTTGAGGAGGATTCTGGTGACACAACACCATTTGCATGTCCACCCTTGTTACCTGACCAGGTGTGGAAGCAGCGGATGAGAGCCCCTTCCTGAGTTCCAGAGCAGCTAAAGATGGGGCCAGGTGAACAGAGCACTGTGTGTCCACTCTGAAGAGTCCTGTCTTCACCAAACGCTGCCCTCAGGAGCTCTGGGAAAACTCTGTCAGCATGCCCCTTCTCTCAGGTGTATGTACCTGTGCAGCTGAAGTCTGCCTGTGGCCGTGGCAGATTTGCTTTTCTAGATTATTACTTTTTGTACCTCAATGAGTTGGTGGCATCAGGCAGGCATCTGTTGTGATGTTTTTCTATGTGACCTTCTCTCCCTCAGCTGTGGGAGCTATGTCTTGCACACAGCTCTTCTGGGGTGAAGACTGCTGTCAGCCCCACACTGGTGGGAGGGGCGCCTTTGTTTGTAAGAAGAATTCACACTTCCATTTTTTTTTTCCTGTCCTGAGTGGAATGTTATGTCAAAAACCTGAGCTTTCCCAAGATGAAAAGTTCACGACTGAATCATGTGACTAAGTCATCGATAAAGACCATTGATTGTGAAACCACGGCAGCCTACGGTGTTCCTTTTAATCTGTAACTTGCTTTTACACCTTACTTAGGAAACATACTTGGTGCTCTATTAAAGGTCTTGGGTTAAAAGAAATGATGACAGGCACTGATAATCTTAGCATGCAGGTGACTGAGGCACTGATAATCTTAGCATGTAGGTGACTGAGGCAGAAGTATTATGAGTTTGAGGCTCACCTGGGCTTCATATGAAGACCCTGTGTCAAACCAAAGCTAACACCAAACCAAGACATGAAAACAACGGCCGCAAAACACTCAGCTTTTCAAGTTAAGGCACAATGGAAAAAGTAGACCGAGCCAGGGTGGGTAGGACCGTGGACATTAGCTGCTGCTCAGGAATCATTGAACACTCAACCCTGAACCGGAAGGGTTCTTAACTGAGAAAGGGGGCCTTGAAAGAGGAGCCTGTGGTCATAGACACTTGAGGAATCCTTACACACACTGTCCCAGTAACCTTCAGGAGGCAGCAGTGGGTCTGGGTGGTAGCCGGCAGTGTGTTCCCTGGGTGGGTGCTGTCTGCCTGGAAGTATGTGGGAGAGAAACGGGATCCAATGGGAAAGCAGCTACCCCCCCACCCCCACCCCCCAGGCGGCAATGCCTCTCAGCTCTCCAGGCTGCTTCACGAGTTCATCTACGAGGTCAACCCACGCTTGAGGAGGACAGAGCGTGTACCCAGGCCACACAGGTGACGTCTAGTCTTTTCTGCTGTTGACTTAGGTGTGAAGAGCCATCTGGGAAGAATTCACAGAAGGGATGGGCCTCTGAGAAGCTTTATAAAGAGGAAGGGCTTAAGTTTTTGACAACACAAAGAAAGAGGACACTTGCATTTTTCACAGGGCAGCATGGCCAAGGCTAGAGGGGCATCGACTCATATAAGAAATAGAAAAGAGGTGGGAGAGCGCTGGGAAAAACACTCACATCTTCTCTCTTCTGGCTAAGAATTCTCTCAGCACGTTTCAACTCCCATAACCCCTTTTCCCCAGCTGTTGAGTGGAGACATTGAAAGGCCAAAGGCAGAATATGAAAAGCTTCCATTTACAGGTGTCTTGAGTCACAGACTTAATGCTAGCATTAACACGGAAGGTTGTGGGTTTAGGCAGGCTTGGGGAGGAAGCTCTCGTCAAGGGGACAAGCAGGGAGCTTTGAATCTTATCACTCATTTTAAGGTTTCTAGCTGGGAGGGGTGTGGCTCAGAGGTGACCCTGATGCCCATCTGTAAGTCACACTGGAGACATGACCACCTCAGGGGCTGCCAGGACCAAAAGGCAGTGGCGTGTAGATGGGTCAGGCCCTGGAGGATGCTGGACATAGCAGCCATGACTGGCAGGATGTAGGATCAGCTTTCCATAGACATCTCCAAAGGAATGGAAGACCTTAAGATTGCAGCACGGCAGCATTGCTATGAATTCACCCCAACACAGAACAAGGAACTTACATGCAAGGTTTTTTTGTTGTTGTTGTTTTTAGACACAATTATGGAGTTTCCAGTGGGAACTTTGTAAATGCAGTATTTGTCACAATGTTACTGGGCACACTTGAATTTGCAAGCTAAACATGAAATCTCAGCATCTACCAGCTGGACCACACATTTGTCATCATATGCCAGTGCCTCCTCTTGTATACTGGTTCAAGGCTTATTGAAACCATCTCCATTCCTCTCCTATCACTCCCGCCCCGCTCCTATCACCAAGCCGGTTCTGTCCCTTCCAGTCCTCCGGAGCCCTACCCAGGTCTGACATAGGTGAGCCAAGTCCTACCTACCTCCAGCCCCAGCAAGCTCACGTGTCAAAGGCCTAACCCTCAAGACCTTAGAGAATATGGCCTTTATTTAGAGAAGAGGTCTTTACTTAGGCAATCAAATTCAAAGGAGGATGAGGTCACTACTGTGGGTCCTCATCATTCACTAGCGCCCCTATAGAAAGTGGGAATCACGGAGGCAAGTGTTCAGCATGAGCGACAAAGGTTCTGAGGCAGAGATGCTATGATGACTCTACAAGCAAAGGAATGAGGAGGGCTGGCAGAATGCCAGAAGTTCAGGCAGATGCACAGGCTCTTCCTCAGGGCCCACTCGGAAGGAACCAGCTCTGCAGAAATCACAGAAAGGTGACTGTGTACTTTTGGCTTCCAGAACCGAGACAATGACTTCCTTCTGTTTAAGCCACCAAGTGTGTTCTGTTAGGCACTCCCAGAAAGACTGTCTGACTTATCCACCCTCTCACTCTACCCTCAGATCCCCGGCCAGCGTCTGTCCATTCTCACATGAGTTTCTCTCATCTAGTATCTTATTTCCACTGTGAGTTGTCACATATTTAACCATCCCCAGTCTTTAGAGCCCCAGACTGATCAGAGGGCTCTGGGGTCAAAGCTCAGCTTAGATGCTTCTTCACCACACCTACTTCCTGTGAGTCATGGGTGCGCCTGCTTCACCTCCGCAGGAGACAGCACAGAGACGGGAGCCACTGTGCCCCCAGTTCCCGGGATCTTCCTAACCCAGAAAGAACGCAGGTTTTGGAGGTGTGCAGGAATTTGCTGGAGGAGTGGACTTGGGTCTTAGAGGGAAATAAAGGAAGAGCAGAGCTGGGACACCTCTGCACCCACACCTGCTTCTGCAACCACTGAGTCCGTCCCAGCAACTGAAACAGCCATGAAGTAGGGCCACCCCACCCCCACTCTCTGGATCCATTTGTCTGTGCTGAAGCTCCCTGTTGAGGTAGTTCTGCTGGCTTCCATAGGGAGTGGGGCATTTCTCGCTCTGTGCTTTATCGAGAAATGCCCAGGGGATCCTGGAGCCCCCTGCTCTGAACCCCTCCCCACCTGCCGGCACTCCTGGGGGAACCTCCCACAATGTCTGGAGACAATCTGAACTGCTAAAAGTGAGAGGTCAGTGCCACTGTGTCTCATTGGGGAGCACCTGGGAGTAAACACCATGCAAGACACAGGACAGAGTCACAAAGAAGGAGCTGACTGAATGGAGGGAAGCAGCCAAGAAGTCTTGTAGAGACATCATTTGCTGTGCTTACGCGCGCGTGTGTGTGTGTGTGTGTGTGTGTGTGTGTGTGTGTAACATGTGCACACTCACTCTCTTCGCACTCTCAAATGTCATGTAGAGAGCAGACAGCCCTCCTTGCAGGAGAATGAATACTGAGACCTCTGTTCTTGCAGGAAACAAGATAAAACAAAAAAACAGGAGTCCAAATCTAAAACTCCATTTACCTGGATAGTCACTGTTGCTGCTAAACTCTTATTGTTCACATAGTCACATAGTTTCCAAGCCACAATCATCCTTTATCATTTAAATGAGACATGTTTATAGCTTTATCTCTGGGATTTACTCATTGTTTTTTTTTTCTCACACAGACATACAAACAAACAGAAAAGAAAAACATTAGTTTAGAAGCTGTGCCAGAATGCATGTCAGTTAGCCAGTCACAGCTTTTAAGTGAGCAGGCGGGTCCCCGGGGTGCAGGCTGGTGAGCCGTGCTGTCTTCAGGAAGACAGATATTGACTGAAAACCCACCAAACCCTTTGATGCTTCTTTGTCAGTGGGTGCAGTGGGGGAAGGTGCCCTTGGACACCTCAGGGAAATACCAGCTTCATTCAGACTCTAGGATCAATTAGAGGCTGCAAGTGTGGGTGGACGGGTGTCAGGTCAGATGAGGGACAAAGGATGCGAGCTGTGGCACTGGGCGCACGGGCTGCTAGCGCCATGCTGGCTGGGGGTCTCTCTGCAGCCTATGTCCACCCCAGCCGTGCTGGCTGAGGGGAGCCCTTTCTGCAGCCTGTGTTAGCCACAAGCAGAGAGACTGAGGGAATGGTTCATAAAGCCACATATATATCCTGTAGTGAGCACAGCAGGGAGCCAGTGGCCTGCCTTGCTCCTTGGCATGGGCACCACACTGATCTGAGCCTGTTAGAGGGTCCCCACCCCATCAGCTGCAGGGGCCAGGGCAAAGCCAGAAGAATGGGGTGCATTCCAGATGCAAAAAAGCACAAGTCCCCTGGCAGCTCTGATAGGATGCCGACCTGTTTCCTCTGTCAGAGTCTGCACGGGGCAGATGCTAAGCCAGGTGCTGAAATGTTAAGACATGGAGCTGGCCGAGCTGCCGACAGGCTCTCAGATGGCTACACTGATGGCAGCCACTCTATCGACACATGGTATGTCATGTGGTCCAATTACTGGCTGTGTGACCTTGAGCCCCTTTCTTACCCTTTCTGATCCCTAGCTTGCTCTTCTCTAGGATGAATGCCTGGCCCACACTGCCAGTGCCCATTTCACTTTACAGACTCTGCTTCTTTCTGTGAAGCTGTTGTCTAACCACCCAGAGAAATCCTGCTGCTGCTGCTGACAGCGTACTCTCAGAGCTAGAAGTAGCAGCAGGGAATGACACAGACCTCAAAATAAAAAGAACAGCCTCTAATCAGCGCTGAGGGCTAAGATAACACTAGCATGTGGTCTCCTGGGAGCCTGCCCAGAGGGCTCCGACTGGAAAGTGCCCAAGCATGGACATAGGTAATTCAAGTGAGGCTTAGGAAAGATGCTATTTGAACCTCCTGGTCTGGGAGGTCTGCTCTGCCACAGCTCCACAGGAACAGAGTGGGCCAGCAGCTTCTGAAAATCTCCACCACTCAGAAATAAATTACTCACATTGGGACACAGACTCAAACCCATTAGCAACAGAGATCTAGGCCGTGTTATTCTGGTTGGGTGTCGGCATCCCAGCTTCCAGCTAATGCCAGGGTCTGGATTTTGCACTAGAGGCTCCCAAATAAAGGAAACATAACCAGATGCCTTCTTATTCGTACCACATCAGCTCACCATCTAATCACTGATTATCAGAGCAAAAGCAGGTGAGCATCAAAGGCCCCGGGTGTGGATGAATAGCGCAGACCCTTGGTCCTGGGGTGTAGACCCTACTGCCAGAGCAGTCCCCATGCTGCTTCTCACCCCAGCCCTCAGCACAGGAAAACCAAGCTGAGATCCCAGCCACAATCCGAGTGCAGCACTCCACCTCATAGCAAGAAAGTAGACAGAATTCACTGAGGTGGCTCAAGACAGCCCGAGAAGCCGCTATTGCTGTGTTGGTGGGAAGACCGACCCATGGGAGAAACCATGACAAGTACAAGCTTTCCAGAGAGCAGAGCTGGTCCTTTACATCCAGATGACCACGGTCCCCGGCTGCTCTGATAGGCTCACTTCTAACCTGTGAATTTGACCCCCTCTAGAAGGGTCTAGGAGACAAACGCCAACCTTTGAAAACGGAGGTTGAGAGAGTCATGGTCAGAAGCTTCCTTCCCCCTCTCCCTGACTGTTCTGTTACATTTTGCTTTAAAATACTAGATGTATCATATGTTACTTGAATTACTAAAAGCGAGCAACTGATGTGTTTGTTCTTTTACATTTCCCAACAAGTAGGTTAAACTAGAATTCCGTGTTGAGAGGTTTATCTTAATCTCAGGGCCACGCCTCGCAGGTAAACAATGTACACCTGTGCAGGCCACGCCCACCCTTTCTGCGCCTCGGGCGCCAGGAGGGATGGCTGAAGCTCTAAAGCTAGTACTGAGCCCCTTCCCACAGCCAGGGTCTGCACTGGACCACACTAGCTGGGCCCGGGCTTGTCCCAGCACAGCCCCGCCCAGGCGTAAGGACCTTTGGTGACAAATCTTCTCAATGAACTCGTTCACGGGGGCTGGAGGGAGAGAACGGAGGGTGGGAGGCAAGTCGCAACCCCGAACCCGAAATCCATTGGCAATGAATCAAAAACTGCACACCCGGATCTCGCGCGTGACCCCGCGGCGGGCGGGGAGCAGAAGCTGGGTCCGCGGAAAGCCAGACTTTGTCCTACAGACATGCTCGCCCCAACATGTCTGCCCGGATGTCGATCGATCACGCTCGGAGGCGCCCGAGCCGCGCGGGGCCACCGCAACTTCTACTAGCATGCGGGGTGATCGATATTTCTAATTACCTTTCTCTTTCACCATGGCAACCGGGTCCTTGGCCGAAGGCTCGGACAGCAACAGCACCGAAGTCTCGGCGTGCGCGCAGACCGACCGCCGCTGCGGAGGCTGCGAGGAGCCGCCCCCCGCACAGCGCGCTAGGTCCCGGGCGGCCCCCGAAGGCCCGCCCCCGCCGCGGCTCCCACGCCCGCCCCACGGCCGCGCCCTGCTCCCGGCCGCCGTGTGCCGGCCGACACCGCTCGCCCCAGCTGCTGCGCTAGCAAATGCAAGATTCCAGCGTCCTAATCTCTGTCACCGGCTCCACCTTGCATTCCTGCCGCCGGGAAAATGTCCCTGAGCCCTGGCCCCCTCCCAGGGGCTGATAAATGATTGCCAGGAGGAGGAGGGAGGCCAAGCCACACACGCAGCCAGGGACTGTTCCCAGAAGTAAACTCGTCAATCGTTAGCCTGTTAGGGTCCTATGACAGCTGCTTTCAGTCCTGCTTAGAGCCTCTTTCAGGCAAACTGAGTAAGTAAAATTGGCCTTAATAGAAAAATAATGTCAAGGCTCCTCCAAGTTCGTTTTCCTCTGGAAAAAAAATGAATCATGCCATTTGGTTGCACATGCACACACAGGCACTCTTTTTCTGAATGGGGCGTGGGGCAGGAGAAAAGAAGAGAGGAATGGAACCAAGAGAGAAGCCTCACAGAGGAACTTTCAGGATTCAGTTCCTTATCCAGGATCAAGATTAAAACCTGACTTATCCAGTCAGGGAGGATGCTAGCTTTAATTTCCCCCTGCTTCTTCAGCATTTTCCTCTTAAACTGCATGGTTGTGTACGTGTGAGGGAGGAGCCCTAGTCACAATTAGGGGGCAAAGAGGGCTGGCTGCTGCGGCCAGGACTGGCCTAACTTGACTTGCAGGGAGGGCCCTGAGGAGAGGGCAGCTCCTGCCTTTGGCTTTCTGACCTACCAGGTCACAGGCAGGTGTGGCAACAGAGAACTTCCTGGTTCCCAGAACTGCACCCCTGCTAGCACCTGTCTCCCAGCCCCTCGTGGCTCACACACCCCTGGTGTACATCCCCCAGTGTGGGAGAGACGTGATAAGCCAGAGACAAAAAGACAGACACTGTGCCACTCAGGGAGACGAGCAGATGGCCAGCCAACACATCCCTCAGAACCAGAACGCACAGCCAGCATTAGACGGTATTTACTGCAAATATTTTAACGTGTTGAGTCTAAGACAGCCAGGGGAACAGAAAGAAACGGCACCGACCAACCTGCCCCAGCTTTAACTCAGAGGGTGCCACGGTGCAAATGAATTGGTGGAGGCTGGGGAGAAGGAAGAGAAACACCCATTTTTCATCATCATCGTCCTGGGCAGGTCTTGACGGCCGGCTCTCCGCTGTGGAAAAGCAGTGGAGCTCCAGCATCCGTGACTCAGGGCTTTACTGTTGCTAGCTTGGCGGTCTAGGTGTGTAGAGGGCTAAGTCCCTTCCAGCTTCTGCGTTGCCTTTTCTATGACACACTTCACCCACACTGCTCCTGCCCCCTGGCAGCCCCCCTGGGGATGGGTTGTGCTTTTTCTGTGTCAGTGGCCAGCTGGTGTATAAGCATGGAAGAGCCTAGAGGCTGCTTCTCCGGCCTCCATTCACACGCATGAGCCAAGCACGAGTGAGCCGCCAACCAAAGTGCAGGGGGAATGCCATGGGCCAAGAACATCACAGCAGGAGCCACACCCTCTGCATTCCCTGATTTATGTGGTTCCATGTGCCCTAATCACCCTCAGCCATTAAAGAGATGTTGACAAGTAAAATCAGCTGCAGAGAGCTGGGATTAGCTTCATCGATGAGCCTAGCAGGTGAGCGTATTCTGTTACTGCTGCTGCGTAAACAGAGCAGGACTGCACTAAAGCACGGCTCTCCACCGATCCTGTTACTCCTCTGAAAGCTGGAGCAGCAGGGCTGAAGACCTGGTTTCTAATCCCAGCACAGCACAGCAAGTAAATAAAACTGGGGGCTGGCCTCTGTCTCCCACAGCTCCCCTTTCTCCCTGCTGGGTGCCACAGAGAATCCTTTTGATCCCTGGCTCGAGCCCAGTCATTCTTAGGTGCCCCTTGTGCTGTAAATGTCATTACTTATGCCCCCCCCTTACTCCACGTGACAGCTTTAAACTCTGGGATTTACACTCACTACAGCAAACTGGTCTTGTCTGTACAAACCTGTGCACCTCTGGGGACAGACTGCAGTCTAGAAAGGCTCTGGCAGCCGAGGGCCAGCTGGTGTCTATGCGTTTTCAGAAATGCTTTCTTTACGGGAAAATACATAGTGGCACACCCGTACACACACACACACACACACACTAGTGTTTTTCCTGGAAAGAATTTATCTGTTCTACAGTCACTAAGATGAATCACCGGAAGTTAACTCTAACAGTCCTGTGGCAGGCGTCCCCTGACAGTCAGGCATCGCTACTTTTTGCTACTTTAGTATAAAAGCATTGTCCGGCCTCCCAAGACGACCAGAGGCTACTGCTCAAGTTCTTTTTGTCTGCTTTGCCTCAAGATTAGATACTTCAAAAGCAGAAGCGAATAGATACCTGCAGCTTACACCGAAAGCTGGGGAGGAGAGGGAGGAAAAACAAAGACAAAGCTGGTACAGTAAACAAGGGAAGAGAAAGAAGCCTATAGTTCCTGAGGGTTTTGATTCAAATTTCTAGAGATAATTTCCAGGGAAATTGCCTCCTCTCCTCTCCCTGGGAGGAGACAAGCCCACCATGCAACCCTGACTCCTGCTGCTTTACTCTCAACCCTTTTCATCCACTCACAAAAGGAAGCAAAGATTGTCTAACGCATAACTGAAGGACTGAGCCCATATTGCTGGAGAAAAAAGGCTTGCAACCGTTCCCTGCCACTCTTGGTAAGAAGTCAAGCATCCACCCCTGACTAGAAACTCCTAAGAGGAAAATGTCGCCCCTGGAGACAGCTGTGGAAGAGCCTCAGCGAAGCAGAGCCTGCAGTGCAGGAACCAACGCCAGGACCCTTCCAAGGCCCGAGGACCCTGAGGTGTGCAGGCCACACCACCACACCTCTCAACATCCTCCCTAGCAGAATCCAGTACAAACACACTCTCTCTAAAACAAAAACCCCTGGAGAACAAGTCTCTCATTTCCCCTCTGTGCTTACATCTGCCAACCCCACCTCAGATGCTAGTTGGAGGTTGGCTCATGCAGACAGCACCGAAATGCACAATACTTCTGCCACAAGTAGAAGGCACCGAGAGGCACTGGGTGCAGGCAATACTGAGCCCTGGCTCTGGAAGTCAGGATAGGAGGGAAATGTGAGCTGGCTGGGGTGGGCGGGGCACACAGACCTTTTGAAGCAGAGGTCACAGGACAGAAGGTATCAAGTAGCCAACTGCTGTGGGCAGCACAGGAAGCACAAGCTTAGGTGGGTGAAGGAGCGCACAGGGGCTCCGCATGCCACACCACACCACGCCACGCCACACCACACCACGCCACGCCACACCACGAAGAGGCTGGACTTCAGAGGCAGTGGACTTTGGGCTAGAATCTCAAGTCTAAGCTACTACTTGGTTCTGAAATTCAGCTCTAAGTCTTTAGGCTGCGTCTCAAAGCTCCGGGAACCTGTTTTCCCCATGGGGTATTCTGTGCACTTCCCATGCTTAGCAGACTGCCCTAAAGAGACTAGATGTCCAGGAAGCATCTGGGTTTGCTAGTTTATTTAAAATCTGTCTGATAATAGGGATGGAAGGATCACCTTACACAGTGTCCATGCAACGTTTCCAAAAGCACAATGATGGCTTCCGTAAATGGTGCTATGTGCTTAGAAGCCTGAGGATGCGTGGTTCATTTCCATGCCGGGTGTGTTCTGCAGATCCTTCAGTGACAGGCATCCCTGCGGGTTCTTGAGGTGCAGACACCAGGCCGTCACCGCTGCTCTGATGGCTCAGACTCCACAGGGATGAGGCCTGAGCCACAGCCAGTTCCCTGCTGATTGATGACCTCAGCCCAGACAACTGGGAAGATGGCATAAGATCTGCAAACAGCCATGTGCACAGCACCACATCTGAAATACAATATTTATACTCTCCGTCGGCCAAAATAATGATCTGTGCGACAGTCACGGCAAACTTTATGACAATTACCGAAATCGGAGACTACTAATGGCCCTGCAGCCCAGGACAAATTCCTCCCGGTGCAGCTCCTTGGGTCCGGCTAACGCTCCAGTGCTCAGCAGACAACTCTTAGGATTTTTCTCAAATGGTCTCACACAGTCAGTGCCTGACCAAGCTCAGGTCCTTGAGAGAGTCCTTAAGGACAGGGCTTCCCTGTGGTCCTCAGGAGACAGGTCTGAGTTAGGATCTAAGCAGGAGATCATAGCCCGAGAGAATGCCGAACGGCTGCTGCAGTTTATATCAAGGTCACTATGAACAGTCCACTGAGGGGGTGGCAGGGGAACCGTAAAATCAGTCAGCTTCTATAACCTGGAGCCGAAGAGTCTTTTCTAACATTCTCACAGACTTCAGCCTAATTTCAGGCACACGAGACACTGACTCGTACCAAAACAGCTCTGTCTAACTCGCACAAAGGCATCTGAAAAGCAAGTTACTATCAGCTCTCTCTCTCTCTCTTTCATATGTCTCCTAGACAGGAGCCCAGCTTTTCAGCTATACAACAACCACTCCTATGGGCAGGGTGGCAGTCCTTCATGGCAAAGCTTCTCCCCTCTAGCACTTACTGCCACCAAGACTCCTCCCCGACCCTGGCATGCTGACTCTAGTGTTTATATGAGCTCTCTTGAGAAGACCTCACATGTTATGATGTCTGTAGTCACGCAATAACGACATTAGGGTGGAATGCAATACTGATGCACGCTCCGTGCTGTAGTCACTGGCCCCTAACGTAATAAATACCTGAGAGTAGTGCTTTGAGGGAGGGGAGGGGCTTAGTCCACAGGCAGTTGCCCAGTTGCTCTCAGACCTGTGGCGGCGAAGGCATGGCGCCTCAGGCTGTGAATTCAGAGGAGAGCCATCCCCTGCAGGGCACACCCTCCACAACCAGGAGACCTCCGTCTACTGCTTCTGCCCCTTCAGCCCAACCTGGAGCCTTGAACACAGGAACCTCAGGTACATGCCAGATCCAAGTACAGTAACTCAAGGGTTAAATGTGGACAGCTTATTATCACATGAAATGCCAGAATTCTAAATAAAAATCCAGTAGACTGAAAATCCAACTTGTAATTTACTCTTAATTTTAACAGGAAATTCAGTCTCTTAGATAAAAAAAAAAAAACTAAATGTTACAGTTACTTGAAAGTATTTGCCAAGATCCAAATGGATGACCTTGAAAAGAAGCCAGCAGCAGAGGACTAAGTCATGTTGTAAGAACGCCTCGCTTTCACTGCTTTCCCTCACTATCACGCTTGTCAGGATTTGCAGCGTGTCAATCATGTGTCAGCTACATTCCAGCCTGGTTCCCATCACTACCTCAAAGCCCTCAGCACAGCTGGATGGGGGCAGGTTAGGACATCACCTGTGAGCTGAGTCAGGCTGGTCCAAGTTCAAAGTCACAGGCTCTGCCTTTAGGTAGCTGGGTTTTCCATTCTATGGAGGTTGTGTTAACCCCTCCTTCTTATTCCCAGACTACACAACACACACACACACACACACACTGCATGTACAGAGGCAAAAACACTCCATGCAAGTATCCATGTACATATATCCCCTCCCCACAGAGAGCCGGACAAGCACACATGCCCACTAAAGTCACGAGCTCATGCCCTCCCTCTCTCTCTCTCTCTCTCTCTCTCTCTCACACACACACACACACACACACACACACACACACGTTAAAGGCTCTGGTAACTCTTACAGAGGACCTGATACAATGGAAATAATACTGCATCTTGCTTTGTGTGTGTTAGGTAATCTCTCTCCTGATAACTGATGTCAGATTTCATGTGTTGGGATCTGCTGTGGCCAGGGCATCGAAACCTTGTCCTTCCGGGTGCAGTCTCACTGGGCAGCAGAAGCGGCTCCGGGTCCACACTGGGCAGGAGAAGCCGGCTCCTGCATCCACAGTCTATGATAATACTGCTCAATCACAGCTCTGTCTAACCTGTCTAATCATTCTCAGGAAACTGTGATTTGGAATTTACATAAATACTTTTTTTTTGTTACAGAATTTTGCAAGATATAAACCCTGTACCCCCACCCTTGCCCTCACTTGGCCTCCCAGAGTTCTCCTGAGTGCCCTGGCACTCCCCAGAAAGCAGCCTTTTCTCGTTCTCCTGGGACATTTCAGTCAGCACCCGAGGGACCGGGCCAGCCAGATGAGAGACCTCACAGCCGCTGTCCTGCTGTGACCACAGGAAGGCAGTTTTAGATGGGTCACCCACACTGTGCACTTTGAAAATCTGCAATCTGTATGAGTAAGAGGCAACAATGAGGAGGAAAACTGAGTCACGTTTGTCCAGGATGGGTGACACAATTGCATAGCAGCAGTCCCACACCTGGCCTGGCCTCTGCCCGGCAGGGACCACACTGGCCAAACAGGAAGCTGGGATGCAGGCGGGCTCGAATTCCATGTGCCCGTGCTCAGTGGCCTTGGGCACAGTGTTTTCCTTCTGTGGGAGTCAGCAGCCACATCTGTGAATGGTAGTAACACATTCCAACAGTGAGGTCATAGTAAGGACAGGGCCAGCTTACCGGGTGTGTGACCTGTGAGGTGTGGGTATCCTCACTGACATCGTAGTAATAGAGTCTTTCAACTTACGCTTTTGTAAGTGAAGTGCAGAGGGGCAATGAGCACATACCACCAGGGGAGACGTTGGGTGCATGTGTCTCATCCCTCACGTCCCTTTATCACAGTTGATATGCAATGTCATATCAACACAGGTACTCCATATCAGCACAGAACTCCAAGGCATCTCAGGACATGAGAATTCTAAAGCGTGGAAGATGAGGACAGGGTGTGTCATATCCATGGCTCAGCTCACACTCCTGTGCCTTGAATGTAGAAAGAAGGTAAGCGGAACCCTGTGGCATCCTTTCCACCCCAATTGCCTTCCCTCACTCTGAAAAGTAGCGGCGAGGAACCTTCTGGCTCAATGGTGAGGCAGGAGCACCCGGAGCGACAGTGGACAACGGCAAAAGGAAACATGCAAGTCATTTGTTATGTGTGTGCTTAAGGAGTAGGAAGTATTTTAGGAAAGGCTGGACGGCAGCGCTGGAGGGAACACCAATAAATGTGCGGAGGGGAAAGAATGAGCCACTGAACATGAGCAGACACAAACACCCCAGGCAGAGTGGGAGCGAATGCCCTGAGGTGAGGCTTACCTGGGAATGGGGTGGGAGGTGGCGGGGTAACTCTGGGCTCTGCATATCCTGTCATGAAGGTTCTGACCCAGGATCTTCTCTGGCCACAACCGGACCTCTCCAGCTGCAGCGACCAGAGGGAAGGGAAGTGTGTAAAGGGGCAGGGAACTGAATTAGGGCACAAAACAAAAGCGAGAGACATTCAGGCTGAGAGGATGGCACAAAATCCCGAGAAGAAGGAACGAGACAGTAGAAGTTAAAAAAAAAAAAAAAAGAAAGAAAGAAAACTAGGACTAAGAGATATCAACACTGAGAAGTAAGCAAAAGAGATGCCAATAAGACATCAAATTCTGAGCACAGGAAAGTCTGGGATGAGCTCAGTGAACGCAGAAGAAAGGATCCAGAACACTGTGAGAAAACCAACAGAGTGTAAAGTGAAAGCTAAAACTTACCCCACAGGAAAAACAGAACAACCCCAGATCTGAACTTGCAAATTAAACAGCACACATGTAATATTTTGGAAAAAAATTTATATAGTAAACTAATTCAGGGCCCAGACTAAACTTTGGATTTCAACAGTGTTATTATTCTCCAGACATCAAGGCAGGGAAAAAAAGCCAAGAAAACAAAAACTAAAAACCAAAACGTTTGCCATCCATCCAGAAAGAGACCTCAGGCTCCCTGCAGTGTCGCTGAGCAAGGACGAAGGGCCTGTGCTTCACAGCCCTGGCCGAAGGGAAGAGCTTAAGTGAAGAACCTCACACTCAGCCAAAGCTGTTCATATGTAAAGGCAATAGCAGACTCCCAGTACATGCACACACACACACACACAAGCACATACACATGCATGCACACGCACACATACACGCACACGTTCACCACATTCACACACACACTCACGCATACATGCATGCATACACACACACACATACACACACTCGCAGTCGGTGCCTGGGCTCTACAGTAAACACAGTTAGGTGTGAGTACGGGTGGGCACACACACACACTCACACACTCACAGTCAGTGCCTGGGCTCTACAGTAAACACAGTTAGGTGTGAGTACGGGCACCACAGGGCCTGGTGTGAGCTCAGGTTCCGAGCGGGGTATTACAGGAATGCCAGGGGAAAGAAGGGCGGGCATTCCCTCAGACTCCTGATCTACAGCTATCCAGAAGAAAGGCCATCTAAGTCATCCATATTTTTATGCCAAAAAAAAAAAAAAAAGGAAAATAAAATCACGTTGATCTACTGATCACTTTCAAGGAGTCTTCGGTCATATAGATCAATGGAACAATACCCTGAAGAGACCAAATATGTTCACCAAACAGAACCTGGTTTTTCTCAGGCAAATCAATGGTTTTTTTTTTTTGGATCATTTTATTGTGCAAACACAGCAGAATCTGCAAGCATGCATAGTGGGCTTGGTGCCTCCCCCTTCATATACATGAATGAGCACACGTGGACCGGCTGAAGTAACTGGGTGAGAACCAGCAGTGGCTTCATAAATAAATGTGCCCAATGTCTCTCCAGGGCATGGTTATGTGTTAGGGGAGAGGCTGGGACCCATGCCCTTCCCAAGTTTCAGAGGGATGGGCCGATCATGACGCTATTCTGTCATGCTTACATGTGTGTGCTCTTTTCAGTGCTCAAACAGCTGCGTGTTGCTGCCATTTAACCAAAGACCACTAGGCCTGTGCCCTGTGCCTTGCCGCTGGATTTCTGGAAGACCTGCCATATCCGCCAGTTTCCTTCCCCTCATTCTTGCAGCCCCCAAGAAGATGGAAGACATTTTCCCTCTGTGTTGGATTTATTGGGGTTTGGAGAAAACCAGACAGAAAGAAAAATGCTTTAGAATGTAAATTTTTTTTCTTGGATTAAGATCTGAAATATACATTTTGTCTTTCTTGAATAAAATATAAAAGCTCTGAGAATCTTTGCTAGATATAAATTTCTGCACAGAAAAAAAAAATCAACTAACTCACAAAGGTAGCATTAAGCCACAAAATCTATGCCAATTGGACAAACCTCTGAAAGAAAAGAATGACTGCTGACTCATTAATTATGCTAATAAACACTGCATCTTGTAAGTCTACAGCACAAAGGCTTTCCTCCGAGACAGGCCCTGTCTGTCTGTGCTTCCTTTCTCATGGTGCAAACAGCAAAGGTCCTGACTCATCTTTACAGTGATGGAGAGAGATTCGAATCTGAGACCCTGAGAACACACTGTGTGGGTCTTCAGAGGAAAGACTTGCCTGAGGGGTGGGGGGGGGAGGGGGGAAGCCTCTAGGGCAAGGTGACCAGGACCAGCTACAGAAGACACAGGTTGGACTTGACATCTTTGGCCAACAACTGTTACATGTAGAGATTGAATTGAATTACTCCTGATTTTCGTTTGTTTGTTCTGGCTTTTGATAGGTATTTAATTTACAAAACATATTAGAAACAGTTGTTCACATCCTTGTTAACTCCTCACTAAAACTGTCCCGATGAACTGTGGTCTGACAGGTGAGGCTCAGTTGAAGGGTTACTAAACACCTAACATCACATGACATTTCTGTAGAGGATGATATGGTCTCAGTGGTAACCTCGACAGCCAGGCAGCAGCTTATCCAGTGCCCCTGCAGTCCTGATTGATGCCCACCTGGTGATTACAGGGACTGCTTGTCCCTTTAAGGACAAGCCAGGCCTGTGAGAGGGATAAGATGGTCACGCCCAGCAGCACACTAGAGTCACAGGTTAGCACTTCAAGAAAGAGAATGACATGAAATAGAACTGGGAACTGGCCATAATATTCTAGTGATATGAAAAATGACCTGACAACCTCCCTGAGTCAGGATGGACAGAAGGGAGCAGGCTTGGTGCTAGCAGTGGATCCAGTCATTTCACCTTTCTCTCCAGAACTTCCTTTCTTTATTCCATGGGGTCTCATACGATGTCATGAGAATCCTCCTTCTTCACTTAGGCTACATACAAACCCTTATGACTGTTTTTGTTTGTTTTTCTGGGCACTGTGTCTTAAATTGTGTCTTATATTTTCTGATGAGTTTCAGTCACTACTTATAGCTGTCAAACTGGATGAGCAAAGATTTCTAAAGAGCAAAGGAATCTTAAGGGCTGCCAGATGGCATTTGCAGAGCAAGAAAAGAAGCCAGTGAACAATGTCATGGAGCAAAACCCCAGCTTCTCTTGCATAGTACATTACAGCCCAATGTGTTGCAGCGACGTGGGATGCCTTAAACAGTAAGAAACCACACATCAAAATAATGTGGTTGCTCTGGAAAACACTCCAGAGATTCTCAAAACATTTAATTTGGAAGCCCCCAGGGGGTGTATTCCTTTAATCCAAGCACTTGCAAGGCAGAGGCAGGTGGATCTCTGTGAGTTCTAGGCTAGCCTGGTCTACAAAGGGAGTCCAGGACAGCCAGGGTTACACAGAGAAACCCCGTTTTGAAAAACAAAAACATCCTCCCCTCTCAGTGGACTTGGAGGGGGCAGGGAGGAGATGAGGGAGGGATGGGGAGAGTGGGAGGGAATGAGGGAGGGGGCTGCGGCTGGGATACAAAGTACATAACCTGTGATTAATATAAAAATCAATAAATTATTAAAAAAAGAAAAACAAAACAAAACAAATCCACTTTATAACTTTCACCTGCCCCAGCAGTCCCACTGGTAGACATAGACTGGACTGGAAGCATTTGTCTATAATGTATCTTATACACGCTGTTCATAGAAGTGCAACTCATAACAGCCCCAAAGCAGAAGCAAAGCAGAAAACTAGATAGAACCTGGATATCCATCACTAAGGTCTGACTGGTCTGTGAAGGGAGAACGGAATATGCTACAATCAACGAATCTGTCACCTAAGACTATCAGGAAACACAGATCTTTCCACTACAATTCATAACAGTAGCAAAATTATAGTTATGAAGTAGCACAACATGAGGAAACAGTTCCTAAAGCCTCACAGCATTAGGAAGGTTGAAAACCACTAATCTAAGTTGGAAGAAGTCAAACACAAAAGATTATATGTGTGACTCTGACTGTATGAAATTCCAGCCACAAAGATTAGGTTTAAGTACACATAATTAAAACACATCAAGCCTGCTAGCATGTTATATACTCAAACCAGTGATTTAGGGAGAAAGTTTCCTGTAAAACAGTAACTTGGGCCTGAAAATAAAATAAAGAAATAAAAAAATCAATCAATCAATCAAAAAATAAATAAAAACAAGGCCGACTACTAACGAAGATGGCGGCGCGGGGGAGGGGCGGGGGAAGGGAGGCGGGGGGGGGGGGGAACACGACACTGTGACTGAGGAGTGGGACAGCAGTGTCGGCGCAGTGACCAGGAGACTGAACTCTGGGACCTAAAACACCAGCGTTTGTGATTGCCAGGTGAACAGCATTCAAGAGGGAAAGTACTAGGGACACCCAGGTAATCCCTGGAAAAACATCCCTGATCTGAACGCACAGCTTCCCTCGGTGCTGCCAGCCGCCCGGACCTGGACACACAGTCTCTCCACCAGGCTGAGACACCCTAGAGACCATTCCAGTCCAGGTGCATCAGCTGCGCACATCCGCTAACCCTGATCTGACCGTGCAGCTTCGTACCACCCCGCCAGCTGCCTGCCACTCCGCCAGACGCCATCTTTGATAGGGGCTCAGAGTTCCTGGTCCAGACTGATACCAGTCCAGACCTGGGAGAAATGGTGAGCACACATCCGCTAGCTCTGTTCGGAACGTGCAGCCTCTCACCAGTCACCACAACTGACCTGGACACATAGTTTCCAGTCCAGACTCAGGCACCTCAGATACCAGGCCAGACCTGGGAGAAACGGCAGGCGCACATCTGCTAGCCGTGAGCAGAACATGCGCCTCCCACGTTGCCAGTGCAACCAGCCGCCACTCAGAGAAGGACACATAGTAACTGGTCCACACTAAGGTGTCCCCTGATACCATCCCAGATTGGGGTGCACAGCCCCTAGCTCAGAAGGAGGTGACCACAGCGCCACCCACTGACCTCAGAGTCCAGCCTGCTGAACCTGTCACAGAGTGAAAAACACTGAGAATCCAGGAAACCTGCGCAGGCACTTGCGCGCAGTCTGTGCTTGCTAAACACGCTCGTGCCCTCATCCCCTCCTGAGCTTGCTCCCAAACCCCATAGCTCGACCTGATATACTCCCCTAGCACTCCCCTTTAAGACACTTTTGCAGTGCATGTGTGCACACACATACACACACACACACACATTCCCCCTTCCCCAACAATGAAACTGTGCCAGCGACTTTTCCTCCCACAGGGACAACTGAGGCAACAACACACACTATCAAACCACTGGAACTCCCTTATCTTCTTGACGAATACTCCAGACACCAGAGACAGACAGTTCCAGTCTGAAGTTCAGCTTCAAGGAACAAACAGCTCCTTGAGTATATATAAACAAATGCCCAGAAAGCAACATAAGAACTCACCCAACAAAAATCAGGACACCATGGCCCCACCAGAAACACCCAAAAGCAATTTAGATTTTAATTCAGCAGAGACACAGGAAAATTATGTTAAAGCTATGATTATGCAGATATTAGAGGAACAAAAAGAGGGACAAAAAGAGGAAATGAACAAGGCCCTCAAAGAAATTCAGAAGAATATAACTGCCCACATAGAGGAACAATTAAAGATATACAGAGAGGAAACAAACAAAAAAATAGGAGCCACAGTCAATCAGATGAAGGAAACGATACAAAGCATGAAAACAGAATTAGAGTCTATAAAGAAGACACAAACGGAGAAGATCCTGGAACTGGAGAACTTAGAGAAAAGATCAGGAACCACAAAGGTAAGCATCACCAATAGAATACAAGAGATGGAAGAGAGAATCTCGGGAACTGAAGATACGCTGGCTGAAATGGATTCTTCACTCAAGGGAAAAAATAAAATCGGAAAAGTCCCAAACACAAAACATCCAAGAAATCAAGGACACCATGAAAAGACAAAACCTAAGAATAA
>CM053762.1:66745710-66781240 GCA_028658305.1 Pachyuromys duprasi
AAATTATGGTACTTTTACACAATGGAATACTACTCAGCAATTAAAAAGTAGGAAATCATGAAATTCGCAGGCAAATGGTGGACCTGGAAACGATCGTCCTGAGTGAGGTATCTCAAAAGCAGAAAGAAACACTTGGTATATACTCACTTATATAGACCTATAGGATAGGATGGACATGCTGAAATCCATACACCTAGGGAAGATAAGCAAGAAGGAGGACCCAGGGTGGGATGATCACTCATCGGTTAGATGGACAAATGGGATGGACATTGAAGGTAGGAGAAAACAAGCAACAGGACAGGAGCCTACCACAGAGGGCCTCTGAAAGACTCTAACTAACAATGAATCAAAGCTGATATTAAGACTCACAACCAAGCAATCGCCAGAGTGCAGGGAATCATATGAAAAAAGGGAGTTAGTAAGATTTGGTGAGGACAAGAGCTCCACAAAGACCAAATAGATCAGGGCACAGGGGTCTTCTATGAGACTGTTTCTCCAACCAAGGACCATGTATGGATACAAACTATAACCCCTGCTCAAATGTGGCCCATGGTAGCTCAGTACCCAACTGGGTACCTTAGTAAGGCGAACAGGGACTATTTCTGTCATGAACTCAATGGCTGGCTTGTCGACCGCCCTCCTCCCCTCCCCCAAGGGAGGAGCAGCCTAGCTAGATCCCAGAAGAGGACATTGCAGCCAGCCCTGAAGAGACAGGATAAGCTAGGGTCCGATGGAAGGGGGGGAGGTCCTTCCCTATCAGTAGACTTGGAGGGGGGCAGGGAGAAGATGAGGGAGGGATGGGAGAGTGGGAGGAAATGAGAGTGGGGCTACGGCTGGGATACAAAGTACATAACTGTGATTAATATAAAAATAAACTACTTAAAGTTTTATTTAAGGTGGGAGAATGGGTGTGCCTTCCTTCCATTTTCTATTGTTATTCAAATCATGGGGACACTTTTTTTTTTGCTCATATTTTGGATTAACTTCATCTATTTTCCAGCTCAAATGTCAAGTCCCGTTTTTCTTTCCCTGGTCTCTCTGGTATTCTTTCCTTCGAAAAATAACTACATTGGTTGCCTAGACAACTGCTTATCTTGTCATACATTGGGGATGGGAGAAGAAAAGGAGGAAATAAATTTTAAGGTCCCACTAAATAAAGAAATATTTATTTCTTTATATGTTTCTAGGGGGTCATGATCTATTTGCAATGGAGTTGTTTTGGTCACATTTTGCACATGGCAATAGTGAGCCTCAGATGTTCATAACTTTTCTGGGCCACAGGACTGGAAGGATGGGGCTGGACTTTGAAGGAGGCAGTGCAGCTGGCCCACAGCTTTGCAGCTGAAGCCACAAGGCCCTGCTATGCTGCTTCCCAGGCCTCACCAGCAGGGCAGCAAGGGAAACAGTTCTCTTCTGAGTCTTGAGCATTCATTCATCTGTCCACACACACATCCTTTTCTGTGGCAGATACTATAATGTACTAAAAATATAAACATGGTTCCATCCACAGCCTCAGGAGAGAGAGAGAGGTTTCACAGGTCCCTCCGACATATTTGGAAGATGCTAGGAAAGCGGAGGGCAGCCTAAGGGAAAGAGTGTGAACGAGTCTCTGCAGAGGGGGAAGGCTCAGTCTGAGCCCTGCTGGCTCCCCGGGCACCAGGCAAAGTGACACAGCAACTGGAGAGCAGATGCAGGAAGATGGCCGCTGTGGCAGGGCTGTGCGGATCTCTGGAGGGGTCTGCTGTGGGGGTTGGAGTCTGCCGGCTGTGCAGAAAGGCCGGGCTTGGCAGTCCGAGGCTGAGATACCATTCCAGAGACATGGTTAAACTAATGGAATGAGAGCCTCAGCCGGGGTCTGGCAACTATAAGTCAAAGGGAAAAGTGAACCATCTAGAATGTCCAGCAGGGCTGCCATCTCTTTTCTCCCTCCATCCATGTTCTCTGAAGGCTAAAAACAACCAGCTGTGGCGGGGCCTGGGGATGCTGGGCTGTGGTCATGGCTACTCGGGAGTCTGAGGCAGGAAGAGCACACGTTCAAAGCCAGCCTGGGTTACAGTGTGAGTTCAAGGCCAGCCTCGGTTATTGTGTGAGTTACAGTGTGAGTTCAAGGCTAGCCTGGGGAAATTTAATGAGAGCTTGACTCATTTTGTTAAAGGAAGAGAGATAGCTAAGTGGTGGACAGTTTGCACAAGTCCCTAAGTTCAGCCTCCACTTTTGCAAAATTAAGGGAAAGAAGAACAGGAAAAGGGGTGAGAGAAACCTAGAGGCTGCCTGTCCTTTCCATCCCGAGCAGAAGGAAAGTTAGAACCAGACTGCTCTCTTGACAGACTCACGTGGACATGCGGGAGAACGACTTACAGAGCAGCAGAAGCCACACACTGACTTCCCCCCCCCTCCCCGAAGAGCAGCAGGTGCCTGTCCCTGCTTTGCGTGTCACAAGGGCCACAGTCAGGAAGAGGCATTGAGGAGGAGGGAACAGAAAGGCATCGAGGAGGAGGGAACAGAAACCTGACCGACCAAGAGCCCGGGACATATTTTCACAGCCTCTGCCCAGAGTTGAGGGACGCTCTTCACACCCGAGTCTAAAGTTGTAAGGACTTAATTCTCTTTCCAGTGCAGACTCTCACCAGCACCAGAGCATCCTGGGGAACACAGCTTCCCTGACCTTCGCCCACACTACCTGATACCTCCCTGGTACCCATGACCTTCCTGATTGTGGTTGTAGAGCAGCAATGCTGAACACAGACAGAAAGGATGTGAAAATTCAAGAATCACAACATTGCATATTATGGTTATTTTGAAAACAGCTTGGTGTTGCTTTTAGAAACACACATACACAAACAGATGTTCACACATGTGCACACACATACATATGCACACACATGTGTGCACACAGACATGCACACACATCCACACATATACACATGCACACACACTTACACACATATGTACATACATAGGCATGCACAAGCACACACACACACTCACTCGAGGTTCTCCCAGTTATGCGGCATCTGAGAACTAGGAGACACCCCTGGAGGGTGCTTAAGCACAGGAGCAGTCCCAGCAGGTGAGCACCCCTTTCCAGCTCAGTGGCCTGTGGAGGAGGAGGTGGCCCAGGCTACACTGTCCCCAGTCCCCAGCCCAGAACCTTCTGCTCTGAGATTGTGCCCGACTGATGACAGTGACTGAATCCTCTCCTAGTGTCCCCAGGGCTTGGAGAACAGTGCCAGGCTCTGCCCATTTGCTTGTCAGGAAGGCAAGGGCCTAAGTTATTCTTTGGTACCAGTCCCCAGAGCCCCCATGGAGAGAAATATCAGGTCCAAGAACAGTCAGGTTTCCTACAGCAGCATGAGAGAAAAGGCCCCCTAAAACACTTCGGTTTTATGAGTGAGGGAAACAAAGTTTTGTTCATTTCTCCAGCACAAGCAACTGTTTCCTGAGTTATTTACAAATGTCAGGTGTGTCAGTGGCCAGCACAACCTGTTTGCACCATACTGGGATGCTGGAGTCAACAAGGCCTCACCCCTGCCTGGATGGAGGAGCTGGCTCTCCAGGCCTCATCCCTGCCTGGATGGAGGAGCTAGCTCTCCAGGCCTCACCCCTGCCTGGATGGAGGAGCTAGCTCTCCAGGCCTCACCCCTGCCTGGATGGAGGAGCTGGCTCTCCAGGCCTCATCCCTGCCTGGATGGAGGAGCTAGCTCTCCAGGCCTGCAAGAATAGAGGACCTCTCCAGCCCGTACTCCCAGCTGAGCTACAGTTGTGGCAGCTGTGGGAGGGAGAGTCATTTTCTTTGCAGTCCTGACCACCGGTAGGTTTCCCTTGCTCCACTGGACAGCCCCACAGCCATGAGCAGATGGATCTAAGTGGGCACCCTGTGAAATTGAAAAAGAGAGCATGAGAACTGGGTGTGGTGCACGCCTGTAATCCCAGCACTTGGGGAGGTAGAGGCAGGTGGATCTCTATGAGTTCAAGGCCAGGTTAGCCAGGACCAGAGACAGAGAAAACCTGTCTCAAAAAAAAAAAAAAAAAACCAACAAAAAACAAAAAATGAAGAAGAAAAAGAGGAGAAAAAGGAGAAATAAAAAAAGGGGACCTCTTGGGGGGGGGCTGGAAGGAGTTAGAGGGGGGAATGAGAAATGGACATGATCATTATACATTGCATACATGTTTGAAATTCTCAAAGAATAAACAGGCCACACCCCTGCATGGATGGAGGAGCTTATTTGTGAACTTATCGTAAACACTGAACATGGAAAATGAAAATCCAACAGTTCCAGCCACACTGAGCATCGCCTCCGGAGGGTGGCAGATGGTCCTGCAGAACAGGGACCTCCCTCCCTCTTCCCTCTTGGATGAAGTTGGAGCCATAGGCAGAAGGCCCCTGTTTACTGTGCGTTTGTTTTGCCCTCAGGTCCTTGCTTCTTACTTATTCCTTTCCTGCCCTTAAACAAGGAAATGCCTTCCCCACCAGCTTCCGAGGGTTGTTTTGAGCACGGCAGCGGAGCGGGCAGATACAAGCTGGGACAGCACGAGCAGCACAGAGCCCCACACGCACGCTGAACACAGACAGCGACAGGAAGCTGCCGCATTGCTTCTTGAGCTGTTCCTGGCAGCGCTGGGAGGACTTTACCAAATGTCCCCGTGTCCTCTGCCAGGAGCTGCTCATGAGCACTTGGCTTCACTGGCATAGGAAGTCGCAGGAGTGCTGGAAGGCGATCGTCCTCGGGGCACCTGCGCCTGCCAGGATGCTCCACATGCACAGTGGCTTCCTGTGAGCCCCACTTCCTGTGACCCACCAACAGTGCTAGGCTTCTGCTTCTGTTGTCTCATAGCCATGGAAGGCAGCACCAAAATAATTTTTGTTTTGGCTTTTCTGATTTTTATTTTGTTTTGTTCTGAGACCAAATCTTCATATGTAGCTCAGGCTCGCCTTGAGCTCACTATGAGGCAATGTCGGCCTCACACCTGCAATCCCCCCGCCTCTCCCTCTTAAGCACTGGGATTACAGACTTGTTCCACTAGTCCTAACTCAAAATAATTCCCAAGATAAAAACTATTACTGCTATTGTAGCCAAAATTTACTGGATACTTGTATGTGCCCAAATGTATGTGCACTCTGAGATACACACTTTCACTGAATCCTCATAGACAACACAGTCTTTAGACCTGGGCCGGAGGGTCTTGCCCTAGTGCTCCCTGATGTATATAACTCTTCTTCTGGTTCCAGGACCAGCTGGAGCCAACAGTGCTCCTGGGTGGAGCATCCCAGCCTCCTCTTTGTATTCCGTCAGACACCGGAGGTCCTTCTACCTTTCCTGTGCTCTGCATGGCTGACCGTACCCTCAGGAATGGAGTCTAGGAGTTCTGCCCATGGAGTTTCAGAACAGGACTGGGGGCTGGCTTTATTCCAGAAGAGAAGCTTGGTAAGCAACCACACCCTGAGCTAGGGTGCTTTGTCTTTCTCATGGGCTACTAACAAACCTTTGGGGATGACTCAACTTGTTCATATTGACAGGGCCTGGCAGAGATACTTGTCCAGGGCTTATATGTGATAGTCACGGAAGATGACACTCCTCTACAGACTTTACCAGCAGGGGAACCCTGACTTAGATTAGGGAGAGAAAGAGCCGACACCAAATCCTGGGGTGTCCCAAATCAAAGCCACAGCTTTCCGCTATCTCCAGACCCCTCACCTAACTCCACTATCTCCAGACCCCTCACCTAACTCTGCTGGGTTGTGGCTCCCTCTCCCTAGGCCAGGGCTCCTTGATGCTGCATCATCACGACTTCTCTGGGGACATCATGGCTCCCCCTGCCTGAGGGACATTATCTCTTGGAAGGGCACCAGCGGGACGTCCGCAGAGCACCTGACTTAAGCATCTTTCAGTAGACGTTCCACGGCATTGACTATGGAGTATGAACTCCAGCGGAAATCTGTGTTCTGTTTTCAGTCCCACCTATAGAAGGAAGGTTTTCAGAATATAACAGAGAGGCCACTTTGAAGAGTTCAGGTTCATCAGAAGAGTAAACTTAGAGTTGCTATGTGACCCTGGAATTCCATCCTAGGCCATAAACCCAAAAACACAGAAAACACATGATCCCTACACACATGTACAAGAATGTTTATAGCAAAATTAGCCACAATAGGTAAAAAGGTTCAGACAAGCTGAATATTAATCAACCAACGAAGGGACAAACTGAGGGTGCAAATGAAATAATTTTTAGCCACAACAATGAATAAAAAAGTGATAGTTACTACACTGGAATGAATACTGTGCTAAGCCAGACAGGATTCTCACACAGTACATGCACGTCTCTACAGACACGGAAAGCAGATCGTTCAGCTCTTGAGGCTAGGGGGAGGGACAGGAAAGTTTGTTTGGAGAGATACTAGCTAGAGGGTCAGGGCTATTTTATTTTATTTTATTCTTTTAGACTATGAAAACATTAAAATTTCATTGTGGTGATGAGTTGTGTGTCAGGAAATGTACTAACACGTATTGGATCACCTACTTTGGGCAAATTACACAGTATATTCAACAGTTCAATAAAGCTGTTAAAATCAATTGCAATAAAGCAAAAGGCCTGAGGATAAACTAATTCCCTCATCTCACCAAAACTGCCTCCAATCCTGTCCTTCTGTCTGTCTGTCCATGAATGAGGAAGCACTGAAACATTCCACGAGACAAACCCTTCCCAGGCAGCCACACAGTTGAACTTCGGTGCTGCACAGGTCACCCCTGGCTGGAGTTACTCAGGTGTCTTGTATGGTTCTTTTCCATTCATTCCTGCCATATGAGAGACGGCACTGGGGGAGGTGTTCTTTGGCTTCATATTTCTCAGCACTGATAATTATCCCAACCATGTTTGGAAAGAAACATACTTACCATAAAGACCATAAAGTCAGAGAGTAGAATACGTGGCTGTCTTTCTGCCACGGCCTTCATTTCTGTTACTCCTGTGCCATTCATTATACATAAAGGACAGTGTTTCCTTTGAAGCACACAGAACAGAAGAATGGGCCAGGAGCTACTTTATTACCTACGTCAGTCACACAAATTGGTGTCAAAAGGGATTCAGTTACTTACCAGATGGGCCACAGCTGCTAATCCTGAGCTCAGGTGGACCACAGCCCGCAGAATACAGATAGAGCAGATGAGTGACTGTGCCAGGCCTGTGCTGCTCGGGGCAAAGGGACTCCGGCACACTCAGGTCCTCAATAATCAGTCTCCTTCTGTGTGAGCCTCCGAGGCTCGCTCTCTCAGAGGAGGTAACTTTGCTTTTCTCAGACCTGCACAGTTTCCCCAGACACTCTAAGCCAAGGAAGGAAGGCATCTTGGCATGACAAACCTGAAATCGAGACTGCACACAGAAGCCCGGGAAGCAGGGCTCCCCGTGGCTGCATCAGCTCTCCGGGTTCCCTGTCATCTCTCTTCTCACTGCCCAGCCAAGAAGATTAGGAGGGACGAGTTTAAAAGATTACCCTCAGGAGCTTAGCCATATTTTCAGCCATACGACTATATACAAAAACAGCCATTTCCAGGAACCCATGACTGCAGTCTGAGACAGGAATTCATATTTGAAAATAAAATTAATATGGCAACTAGAGCAATACCTAAAAGAATTATCCTGAAACTACTTCTAGAATTTCCAATATTACCTGGTAAGTGCTAAGAACAGGTCTAAATAATCCCAGAGACACAAATGCATTCCAGGGAGAAACTCAGGTCATAATTTCAGGATCACCAGTGTTTTGAATCTCAAGGGGCTGGAGGTAGCTCAACAAACGCTCCTGGATTTTGTGTCGGACCCAGCTCCAGGCCATGGTAAGCGGGGATTCCTTTCCATAGACTAGAGAATTATTTCCCCCCTCGCCACAGAGTCTGCTGCAGTTAGTAGCCACAGTGTTTAACGGTCTCAGCATCACCGCATGGGCATCCTGCTGATGCAGACGCACAGTATGGCTGTATGGATAGTTTCATGTTTGTACAAAGTCAACCCTGCCAGACTGAGGGCTCTGACACACAAGAGGAGCGTTGGTGATGAGCTTCAGGACACCACACTGCAGGGTTAAATGCAGGTGTGACATTCTACAACTACACAAGAGTGACAGGTCAAGTGAATAAATCTATGCCACTCTTCTTACTGTTACAGCTGGATTCTTACAGAATATTCTTCTCATTAAGCCACTGTGAGCCGCCATGGTGGCACACACCTTTAATCCCAGCTCTCAGATCTTTGTGAGTTCCAGGCCAGCCAGAGCTGTTACATACACAGAGAAACGCTGTCTTACAAACAACAACAAACACTGTGTACATTAAATGAAATGGAAGAGAAGCTGGAGGGTCTGCAAAGATAAAGCCCAGACATCCTCAGAGATTCTTGTGACTATCTACAGACTTTCAAAAATGCAAGTTGTGGGGCATCTCCCCAGACTTCCACACGAGAGTCTTGTTGGTGGACCCCGGAATTTTCCATTTCTAGAAGTTCTCCAAACCAGGACCAGCAATGGATGCCCCAACTGACTCTATCCTTTAAGACAGAGAAGGTGAGCATCAGAGAGGCTGAGGGACTTCCTAGAGACAGCCCCCCTCCATAAGTCTGTGGGTGCTGCTGAGCCCTAGGCTGTGGCCATTCTTCCAGGGGGCCCTTCCACAAAGGCCATGAGTGGTGGACCAGCAGAGAATCCCGTGCTTCCTTTTCACTGGCTCCTGATCCTTAGTGCAGGATTTGGCAGCAGAAATGAAAAGCCAGAGGCATCAAATGTGCTGAACTCGTTCTGCCTGAAGGGAAGCGCAGGGGGATCCAGAGGCTTCCCAGCCTGGGGTGGGGCCAGGGACAGTGAAAACTCCAAAAGTAAGCTCTGTGTCAACCTCTCCCTTACCCTCACACCCCACCCCACCCACATACCAACAGACACACACTTTTTACAACACCTAGCTGCCAAGGCTGCTGAACAACCTTTGCACATTCTCTTTCTTACTCAGTCATGTGAATCGCTTTGGGATTTGCAACATAAGATAGTCCATCAATGTTTCCCAAGTGTGTACAGAGCACAGCTCTGAGCACACCACGTAGATCTGCTACGTCTTTCTAGGGCAGCGGTTCACAACCATGCGTCGTGACCCCCAAAAGACTATCAGACAATACAGATATCTACATTACAATTCATAACTGTAGCACTATGAAAAGAATTTTACGTTTGGGGGTCACCACAACATGAGGAACTGTATTAGAGGGTCACAGCATTAGGAAGGTTGAGAACTGCTGTTCTAGCATCTGTCTGGTAAAAACTGTATGTGGGCTGTGATACCTTTAACTATTAATGTCTTCTGTGGTGTGTGTGTTTGCACATGTGTGTAGCACACATGTGTGTATACCTACAGCTCTGTTCTTTGTACACTGGATCCCAAGCAGCCACTTGCTTAGGAGTGTCTACATGGTATTTTGCTAATGTGTGTGTTTCTACAGAGAAACGTGGGACTGCCACTTCAACACAGGCTCTGGTACACACTGACAACACAAAAAGTGACTTGGACACATGGAATGTCTCTAAAATTTTCACCCACGAGGCTGGAGACAGCTCAGCAGTTGTGAGCCCCTGCTGCCCGAGTCCTGCCCAGCAGCTCACAACTGCCTCTAACACCAGCTCCAGGGCGTCCAGCAGCCTCTTCTAGCCTCTGCCGGCGCGTGCACACACACAGGGCACACACAAAAGGCATGGGCACAAACACACACATTTTTTTAAATTTAAAAATTCAAATTCAGTATCTTGTTGGCCAGATTTAAGTTTGACTACTTTCTACTTTCTTGGTCTGGGAACTCATCTAACATCCACCCACTGAAACCAATTCCTGCATTAACTCTGCCTCCGTGCTCAGCTGCTGTTTATGTCAGCAATGGATACTCAGGCCACCCCTACATTTGGACGAGCTGACAGATCCACGCATTTAATTCAGGAAACAGTTGCTGGCATAGCAGTGTCCCTCAGTGTCTAAGAATTGCCTCGCACAGGTAAGGACCAGGACCCATTCTCAGCACGGCAGAATCAGAGATTGTCTTTAAGATAGTTTAACAAGCAAATATTTGAACTTTGGATTTACGGATTACAAGGAAGATGTCTGAGGCATGTTAAAAGTTAAGGAGGGCAGGAAGTAAACTCCATAAAGATCTTAAGGAGGCTGGTGATGGCAGCAGGTGTCTCTTGCTTTTAAAGATGGCACGTGGGGCTAGAGAGATGGCTCAGGGGTTCAGGGAACTTCCTGCCTTGGCCGAGGTCCTGCATTTAGTTCCCAGCACCCACACGAGAAAACTTACAACTGCCTGTAACTCCAGCTCCAAGAAACCTAAAGCCTTTTCTGGCCTCTGTGAGCATCCACACCCATGTGCACACACACATACACACACACACACATTCACACACACACACATACACTTAGATAAAGATGTTCGACCACATGTTAGCATGAGGAAACTGACCTCTTCACAGGCAAACACAGGTTCAGACGCTGGCTGCTCAGGCCTGGGGTAGTTGTGACCAGGAAACGTGTGTGCTAAGTTCCACTTTTAAGCTATGCTGCTCACCTGAGTCACTCTAAGCCCCAGTAGGGACTACAGCCTGCCTGAGAGCAGGCCTGGGAAGGCACAGCGGCATCAGGAGAGGACCCGACTGACACAGCCGTGTGTCCAGCTGTTCACTGCTGCTCCCAACACAGCGACAAGAGCTCAGAAGGCTCTGGCAGTGTTTAGATAGTTGTTCAAGAAGACAGCACTCCAAAGGCAACAATGACGGCGACTGTTTACCCTGCATCCGAGGCCCAGCTGCCCGAGTGGCCGGCCAGCTGGAAGTCCAGCTGCTGGCCGCCTGACTCCCCTCCACAGCTCCTCCTTGTAAGCTGCAAATAGAAACCGGCAACACGGGAGTTCACCAGGCGCAAGAGCTTGGAGATGCCGCAGCAGCTCTCTGAGGGCGTGAACTCCATCGCACACCAGCTGCCTGGGTCAGCCCGATGCTCAGGAGATGGACGGGTGGACACTGCTTTGGGCCCGCTACAGGAAAAGCCACAAAGCAACCCCCTCAAGGACCTTCCTTGGTGCCACAATGTTTTTCGTCCGCTAAGGTCCACGTGCTTTTTGCTAAGAGACCTTTTTTTCAGGAAGCAAATCCCCATCTTCCAATGAGACTCTCTCTGCAGCCTGGATTTCTAAGGAAATGGGCTGAAGGCAGCCTGCAGCCTCCTCAATGACTATGGAACTAACTACCTTCCAGAAGTTTTTAAAGCAAAATTAAGCAAACCAAAGCACTCAGAAGCCTCTGTACACCCTCCATGAGCTCCTACGTGAGCTCACAGCATCAGGATGGTCCTCACCGCTGAGCAGAACACCCTGAACAGAAAGCATGTGTATGTGGGACCAGCAGGTGCAGACCCCGGGAGCACCTTCTCCTCCAACACCTGCTTCCTGCCAGCAGTTCCTGCTTCCTGCTCTTTTGCTCATCTCTATTCTCAACCTCCCTGCAAGGCGTAGCCTTTAGGGGTCTTACCTATCCCTCCAAAGCAGGCTGTGATTTTTTGGGCATACTGGCACAGGCTTCCATCTGGGCAGGTCTCCTCCGAAAGGCCAGCTTTGTCCATCCCTGTGCGCACCTGGCCTCTCTTCCCGTAATACCACTCACCCAAGACATGCTCAAGAGAGAGCAAGCCGCCAAGCCCCCGTTCTGTATCGCCTCCATCAATAATTCAGATCTACATAAAATCTGCTGAGCAGCCAAGACTGGGGCACTCTGAGGACCGAAGCATAATTATTTTAACGGACATCCAGTGTCTCAGATTACCCTTGGACAATATTCTCCATGGGCAAGATTTTTAAATAGTAGTGAGATGCCTTTAGGAAGCAGCCATGGATGAGATGTGTTCAGGGGGGAACACAGCCACCCCCAAGGCTCAAAGCCTGAGTGTTAGACAAATCTCTCCATGGACCTATTCCATAGAGTCAGAGTGCCAAGACATGGCATGGGGTCACCCTTCATCGGGCCTGTTACTGATGAACGGACTTCATGCCCCAACCCTTACCCTCTGCCATGCTTTTCCCTCATTTGCTAAAATTCCTCTGCCTGCTTCCCATCAGAACCTCCTGGGAATCCCCTTCCCCCCAGCTTAAACAGGAAGTCTCTTCCCTCTGCTTGTCAGGCTTCCGGAATCAGTGGGGCTGGAGCACACACCCATCCCCTGTCCACACAACAGCCCTGCTCGCCTTCACACTCCACACCATCGCAGGGCTCCTTCTAGACTGCCAGCCTCTCCTGCCAGCTGCTAAGCAACCGTCTGCCCTCACCCTCTCTCCTTTCCAGGGGCCTCTACACACACTGGGCACGCAGGGAGAATCTGACAGCGCTCCACCTGGAGTCACTGTCGGGTGTGAACGCCTAGCACTTGGATCAGACTGTGTTCCGCCACAGTGAAGACACCATCACCACAGCTGGCTGCTTTGCTGGGGCACAGTGAGGCACAGACGGTGTCAAGCTTTTGGTCAGAGACTGCCACTGATCTGGAGGCCACTGAGTGGCAGGCCCGTGCCCAGAGCTCCCTGACAGTTGTGGCTGTGGGGAGCTGTCCCAGCAACCAGGAGGCGGGTTGTGCTTGCCAGCAGGATAAATGGCAAAGTGTAGACCCCGCAGCTCAGCAATCTGCAGAGGCGCTGACCCTGAGCAGGTGCTCCGTGGCTGCCTGCTCCTAGTTCCCCTCCTCCCTAGCTCCCCCGGGAGGAAGAATGCAGAGAGAAGCATTTCCAATGGCCCCGTGGAAGCATTTATAATTCACCTCTCGCAACACTGAAAAGCCCTGACTCACTCTGGCAGACTTCGAGTTCTCTGTTCATTTACTAGAAAATGTCCAGTATCCCAGGTAATCGCTTCTCCTCTGTCTCACAGCAGGCCTTTGGTTTGCTGGTTTCCTTCCTTGAGATTGTTCATCTTTATATTTAAACTGAATTTTCAGAATTCCCTGCAGGTTATGGTCATGAGAATATATAAAGGAAGATCATGCCTGGTACTGGAAACCCAGCCAACTAGCCAGTGCTACTGGAGTCGTGGGTGTGGAGGAAACCCACATATGCCAGTTTACTAAGCCAGCCTGTACCCTAACTACACCCTAAACGTTTATCCTGATGCCCAGGTGCAAGTGTAGCCCTCTCTGTTCATCAAGGAAACACCCCTTTCCAACAGACAAAGACTGTCACACAAAACCCTGAAACATTAACTGTATTCTGCAAGTATGTATCAAGGAGGCTCTTTCTCAGTGTGAAGTTCTTGCACTGTGAACATAAGTGAATTGCACCCCTATCACTGGTGTGAAATCCTTGGTGTGATAACACACCTGTAACCTCAACAGTGGGCAGATGGAGACAGGAAGATGTTAGGGCTCACTGGCCAGCCAACCTAAAAAACTTGGTAAGCCCCAGTGAGAGACCCCGCCTCAAAGAATAAGGTAGATGGCTCCCGAGGAACGACGCCCATTTTTCTACTTTCTATTTTGTCACTAACAATGACGCACAGGGAAATGGGCTTCTACTCTCAGTGGTGGACAGGGCATGTGTGATACGCCCAGATTTTGTGAGTGTGCAGGAGGAGGAATGCTCGTGTCAGACTGGCACTTCTGATGTGGTGGGGAAGGTCATGTCCTGACTGGTCTTGGAAGACAAACTTACCAAGGAATTAAAGGGCCTTAGAGGAGGGCAGAGGAGAGGATTCCAAGCAGAAGATCCTCCAGAAGAAGCTCAGTTCAGACTGCAGGGAATGAAGGGAGCAGGACAGGGGACCAGGAGTCCCAGCTGGAAACTCTCCAGCCACATATCATCAGGCTCCCAGGGAGAGTGGGACACATAGCTCGGAAAAGCATGGCCACCGCCGTTCCTTCCTGAGTGGACTAGTGTTCCCAGGAAACTATTGGCACATGCCCACAAGTACATTCTGCATGGATCCATTATTCACAGTCTCAGTCAGCACTTGATTTTGCCCAAGTAGTGTAAAACCACAGGTTTGTTAATCATAGCAGTGACCCTGTGAGCTGAGAGACCTCATTCTGTCCAAAGTCTGCACCTAACCCCCCACCCCTGAAGGCCAGAGCTCCCCTCCAAACTCTAGCCCTACTTAGCATCCCCAGCTTGAAAATGACCTCAACTCCCAAAGGCTTTCATAGGAATGAAAGATGCATTCGGCTATTTTGAAGTCCACAGCTGTGGCAGGTTTTGGAACACGCTGTTTTATACATGGCTATAGATGGACAATGCTTTTTTTAACAATAGAGAAGTTTCCGGAGTCTGGAGCTGATTGAACGGCTGTCCTACTGCATCCTTTATCTGCTAGGGACAATTTATTGGATACAAAATTAGCAGCCTCTGATATGGAAATGCAGAGGGGCAGAATCTCTGTGAAAGACTCTATTGTTTGTCAAAATAGAGTGTGAAATAGCTTCAAGATAACCTGCTGCAGTGTGCAAAGGGCTATGTCACACAGACATATACCATGAGCACCTACATTTGCTTTAGAGCAGTGGGCCATGACCCCTTTGAAGGTCAAACAACCCTTTCACAGGTGTTACCTGAGACCATTGGAAAACACAGATATTTACATTATGATCCATAACAGTAGCAAAATCACAGTTATGAACTAGCAAGAAAAATAATTTTACAGTTGAGGTCACCACAAATGAGGAATTATATTAGAGAGTCACAGTATTAGGAAGGTTGAGAAGCATGGCTTCAGAGTGTATTTAATAGAAATATGGTATAAGATTATTATTTCTGAAGGAAGAATATACATTTATATGTTTAAGTTTTACTATGAAGAATGCTAAATTATATGTTTGGAGACCAAGAATTAATCTATCAAAATAAGTTACCCAGAAACTGACCTAACACCAACAGCGCAGCAAGTAACAACGCCTAAACACTGGGGTGAACGTAAACAGGGTGGTTGATGCGCTCAGGCTGCTGGGGCCTGGGGCGGCACGCCAGGCCAAATGCTGGCTTTGTGTCTTCCCGCTGCTCTTTATTTCTTTTTAGTTACTTTAGTTTTACTTATTTATAGTTTCTGTAAGTGTGTGTGGTATATGTGCACATGTATGCAGATGTGTGTTTGTGAACAGAGGTCAAAGGAGGACATTGGATGCATGCTCTGTCGTTCTCTCTTACTGAATCAGGAGCTGGGCTGGCAGTCAGCCAACACGTCACCTTCCTGTTGCCACCTTTGGCAGCACAGAGCTAGGGCTACCGGGATGCTCCTGGCCATGCCTCGCTTTTTTCAGTCGTGTGAGTTCTGCAGATCCAAACTTGGAGGGTCCTCAAGCCTGCGCAGCCAGGGGTTTGATTGCCCAGAGCCACCTCCTCAGCCCCAGTTTCTTTACTTCCCAAGTCTTGGCTGCCTCCTCTGTAAAGCCGTGTGTCAACTAATGCCCCCATAGTTGCCAGTGGACCGAAAAAAAAATGAAGGATAGTTCACACATTACAAAGAAAAATACCCAAAGAGGCAAGAATAGAAACTTAATTTGAAGCAGCAGATGGATCCTGAAATAGTGAGTGATAGATAAGGATAAAGTAATTACATCCCAATTTTGTAAAGGAAAGGGCAGGTCCAGGCAGCTGCCACTGTTTACAATGGAATGTTCACACTATGACACGAAACTGTCCACGTTTCAGGCATTTCCTACTAACGAAGAAAAACAAAACTGCCCACATCTCCACCTTCCAACTCAACTGCCACAGGCCTGTGTGTGAAGGCTTTCAGCCTGGGAAGGAAGTAGTAACTATTCCCAGCTTTGTGTCGTCAGCCCTCACACCAAGCTTAAAACAAACAGTAGTGATTTGTTTCAGGTAGTGGGTGAACGCAAGTATTTTAAGACCACAAACTTTAGGGCATAAGATTTTTAGAAACTTTGGAAGGTTCCACTTTAAAGATCCATATGTTAATTTCCAAATCAGATTTAAATCTCTCATGGAACATGTCTTATATTGCCCAGTGACTGAGTGTGCGAACAGGAACACAAGAGCATGTCTGTCGTCTTTCTCAGTCTTGTTGCATGTGCCTTCCTCTCGGACTGCTAAGAGAATACCATTATGCTCCTTACCCCGAAAAGGTTTCAGTATAAACTGATTTTGCTATTTTTCATGAATTGATATATTAAGGAAAAAGCATAGATCTTAAATTTATGATTCAATGAATTTTAACAAATTCATTCACCATATAACCTCCATTTTCTGTCAAGGGACAGAACTTCCAGAGCTAACCACTGTCACAATTTCTGTTTCTTTTCTGCATTACATAGATGCATCTAGTATGCACCCGTGTGTCTATAGCTTCTTCTGCTCAGTATGGTTTTGATATGTACCCTTCTTTCTCCACTAGCTTCATCTTAACATGTATGTATCACAATGAAAACTCACAGTTTCTGTCTGTCTTCCTATAAATAATAATCAGGATGTCTAACTCACAACAAACACTCATTCCCTAAAACTTTTGGGAACACAAAAAAGCATATGTCAGTGTCAGGAGCAGGCTACAATTTAGGGTGCTTCCTGGTGGATGGGTGAATTTCCAACCACGACAAACTGGAAGGGACAGAGTTTGGGGTAGTCTCTGCAACGCTGAATCCAAAAGGGAACTGGAAACGGGGAGCTGCGGGAGGAGCACACAGCATAGACGAGGTAGCAAGAACAGAGGCAGCTGGATGGCCGAGGGCAGGAATGAGACAGGTTGTCAAAAGAGAAGCTGTAAAGCACAATCCCGTAACGGGGACATTCCTTCCCTGCAAAGCCTCTTGTCCTCGGGCATTCCAGGAATGGGCAGTGTAGATAGACGGTGACCCCAACACATGAAGGGACAACAGAAAAGGTCAAAAATACCCCCTAAAGTGGAAATATATCTTCATAATAGTGACATTGAAAAGAACCCCAAAGATTACTGCCTGAGAGACCACCAAAAAGTAGAGTAAAAAAAAGAGAACAAGTTTTGTTGGAAAGAGGGGACAGTGAGACAAAACTCTGGTGTCATCAGAATGTCCATGGATTGGGCGGAGTTCAGCAGACAGCTGAGACCCTGACTGACCTCAGGAGGGAGGAGGAGGATGGAGGCAGAAGCTGCCTTCACCCAGATGTCACGGCTGGACCACAGGGCCCACAAAACTCAAACCACTGAACTATGAGCCCAGCAACACGTTCATCGTGGTTTTTAATCTCCTGGGATTTGGAGAAACTTTTATGAACACTTGTGAACCCTGGGCCTTTAAATGACTACATTGTATAAAATTACCTTGGGAAAAAAGTATATGGCTTCAAAGTTTCTCAAAGCATCACCTGCACCAAAAATGCTAGAGCCTCTCTCAGCGTGCCACCCTAACCAAATGGTCCTGCTTAGTGGCCTTTGCTGGCACTGCATTTGAAGATGCATAAAGTTTACTGATTATAATTTCCAATCACACTGCATAACACTATTCTTTATCCTGTCAAGAAAGGGAGAGGCCACCAAAAAACTGGAAAAAAAAAAAAGAGGGGAGTGGGGTTTCAGTTCATCCTTGCCTGTCACAAAGAAATGAAAACTAATAAATTCAATTTATCTAATTAACCAAACTCTTTTTGGACAAAGAATTTCTGAGAGCAGATTCAGAAATAATAGATGTAAAGTTTATTATTCCTTTACTTCACAGTTATAAATGTGCATCCACCAGTAAAAATGTGTCAGGAAAAAAAATCCAAAGGTGGCAGAAAGGCAATTCAGGCAGCACCTGACAGACACTTCTTTGTCTGCGGCCCTGCAACAGGCAAAAACCAAGTGTCTTGCTTTTCATTCCCAATGCAAACTACCCCTTTAAAGGCGTCCAACGCAAGAGTTCTTCAAGGAAAACAAACAGCCTGCACCATGATGAAGTGGGCGGAGGGTCTCTCTCTCTCACTGTGTGTGTGTGTGTGTGTGTGTGTGCAGGTTCTTTTCTTTTTCATCTATGTTTTTCAGGATGAGGGAATAGCTTGGCACAGTTTGTCTTTAATTTCTCCTTGGCATACAGAGCAACAGGAAAGAAGCCCCAGCCTCAAAATAGAAAGTAAAGCAGATGGCAATGGCTAGGAATGTAAAGGGCTAGGAAAAAAGCCTTTGAGAATACAAATGGCAGCTACAAGTGCCGGCACATGGCTTTAGCCCCAGAACTCGGGAGAGAGAGGCAGGTGAGTCTGTGAGTTCAAGGCCAGCCAGGCTGACATAATTCCAGCTACACAGTTGTCTCAACAACAAAAAGAATAGAAATCGTCAATGGCTTAGGATTTCAGGAAAGTTAGGGTTTCAGGAAAGTTAACATACTCAAGGGCCACAGAACACGGACATAGAGAACAGGGTCAGACCCGCAGATGTTGAGGCCCACAGGCCCAAGGAAACATCATCTTGAGTATTTCTGATGCCTGTGTGTCCACACCCTTCCCCGGAGGCTAGACCCTCTCCTCCTCCAGCTTACCCCTCTGGGAAGCCTCTTACTCCACAACCTGATTCTGAATCGCTACTTCACCCCTAACAGTAAAAATCTTATTTGCAAGGTGTTAGACTCTTTCAGTTAACACAATTATTGTCATTTTCCCCAATAAAACATTTCTGGCAATAAAGTAATAAGTTTAGAAAATTTCAAAAACACTCAAAAGTTTTGAGAAATAACACAATCCTCTGATCCAGAAGCCCCTGTCTATCCTTCGGTGTGTTTTCTCAAAAGTAAATTAACAATTTTTTTTATTTTTATTAATTACAGTTTATTAACTTTGTCTCCCCCCTTTAGCCCCCTCCATCCTCCCCTCCCCATCCCGCCCTCCCTCCCTCTTATCCCTATGCCTCTCCCCCAGTCCACTGATAAGGGAAGTCCTCCTCCTCTTCCCTCTGATCCTAGTCTATCAGCTCTCATCAGGACTGGCTGCATTGTCTCCCTTTGTGGCCTGGTAAGGCTGCTCCCTCCTCAGGGGGAGGTGATCCAAGAGCAGGCCAGTCAGGTCATGTCAGAGACAGTCCCTGTTCCCATTACTATGGACCCCACTTGGACACTGAACTCCCACAGGCTACATCTGTGCAGGGGTTCCAGGCCATCTCCATGAACGGTCCTTAGTTGGGGTATCAGTCTCAGAAAAGACACCTGTGCCCAGATATTTTGGTTCTGTTGTTCTCCTTGTGGGGCTCCTGTCCTCTCCAGGTCTTACTATTTCCCACTTCTTTCATAAGATTCCCTGCACCCTGCCCAAAGTTTGGCTATAAGTTTCAGCATCTGCTTTGATACCCTGCAGGGTAGAGTCTTTCAGAAGTCCTCTGTGGTAGGCTTCTGTCCTGTCACCTGTTTTCTCCCTCTTCTGATGTCCATCCTCTTTGCCTTTCTGAATTAGGTTTGAGCATCTCAGCCAGAGCCCTCCTTCTTGAGTAGCTTCTTTAGGTGTACAGATTTTAGTATGTTTATCCTATATTATATGTCTAATATCCACTACACTTATAGACACCTGATTTTTACAAAGATGCTAAAACCACACAATGGGAAAAAGATAGCATCTTAAACAAATGGTGCTGGTCTAACTGGATGTCTACATGTAGAGAAATGCAAATAGATCCATACTTATCACCCTGCACAAAACTAAAGTCCAAGTGGATCAAAGACCTCACCATAAAACCAGACACACTAAACCTGTTAGAAGAAAAATTGGCACAGGAGACAACTTCCTGACCAGAACACCAACAGCACAGGCTCTAAGATCAACAATCTATAAATGGGACCTCATGAAATTGAAAAGCTTCTGTAAAGCAAAGGACACTGTCATCAAAACAAAACAACAGCCTACAGACTGAGAAAGGATCTTTACCAACCTTATATGTGATAGAGGGCTAATATCCAGAATATATAAAGAACTCAAGAAGTTAAACAGCAACAAATCAAGTAATCCAATTAAAAAATGGGGTACAGAGCTAAACAGAGAATTCTCAATAGAGGAATATTGAATGGCATAGAAACACTTAAAGAAATGCTCAATGTCCTTACTCCTCAGGGAAATGCAAATCAAAAGGATCCTGAGATTTCGCCTTACACCCATCAGAATGGCTAAGATCAAAATCTCAAGAGACAACACATGCCGGAGAGGATGTGAAGAAAGGGGAACCCTCTTCCATTGCCAGTGGGAATGTAAACTTGTACAACCACTTTGAAAATCAATCTGGCTCTTTCTCAGACAATTAGGAATAGTGCTTCCTCAAGATCCAGCTATACCACTCCTGAGCATATATCCAAAATATGCTCAAGTATACAACAAGGACATTTGCTCAACCATGTTTGTAGCAGCTTTATTTGTAATAGCCAGAATCTGGAAACAACCCAGATGTCCCTCAGTTGAGGAATGGATATAGAAATTGTGGTATATTTACACAATGGAATATTAATCAGGGATAAAAAGCAAGGAAATCATGAAATTTGCAGGCAAATGGTGGGAACTGGAAAAGATCGTCCTGAGTGAGGTATCCCAGAAGCAGAAAGACACACAGGTTATCTATTCACTTTCTCTAGATTTTTAATGGAGTTCAGATCCCACACATAACCTACAACTTGGACTTTCAAGTGTTTTTCAGTGGTTCTCATATCTATTTCACTGTGATGCTGAGATTTTATTGAAATCTTTCTTATCTACTCTGCAGATCACAAACTTCAAGCAGACAGCTCAGTGCATCTTCACATTTGAGCAGCCAAGTGAGCGCCACTAGGGCCAAGTCTCGAGAATGTCTAAGACCCCGCAAAGGCGTCCTTGGTCTCTTTTCCCCATATTGCAGCCCCATGCCTGCATCATGCCTTCATCATGCCTGCATCATGCCTTCATCATGCCTGCATCCCTCCATCATGCCTGCATTATGCTTGATGAGTGCAGCTGGAGTTTCAACCTCCAAGAGCATGTTTGGCAATGTACTTCTCTGTTTGGCTCCTTTTGCTCAACATAATGTCTGTGTGTCTCTTATATATTGTATATAAAATATTGTACTTTTTAATTTTGGAATGATACTCCAAACAATATATCATAGTCAATGTAGCCATTCTCTGTTTGGGAACATATGGGGTTTTCATAGTTTGGTGCTACTATGAATAAGTATGTTATTAATAACATTATTGAACATTTTCTTAGTGGCCATCCGTGCTTTGAATTATATACTTACACAGATGTACGTATGCCTGTACATTCCTTTTGATGGTACCCTAGGCACGCTTGTAAGTCATTTGTTTGTCGTATGTACCTGCTGGCATTGTAAACTCAGCTCTTCCATGTCTCTGTCATGTCTCTGACTGATGTCCCGCAGTAGTTCACGGAGGGCTGTGAGGGTGCGCGACAGACTTCTCACACGCTTCTTGCTCACTGGGACACTCGCTTGTGAAGTGTGTGCCTTGGTGATAGATGTCTATGTGGATGGAAGAATCGTGACTATTGCTTCACTGCTGCAGCCCCAGCTCCTCATTCGGAGACTGGCCTAGACTGGAGCCCAGAAAAATATTAGTAAAACGAATGCAACCAAATAGTCTCAATCTTTAAATGCTTTTCCCCCTCAACTGTATTTTTGACATTGATATCAGTAAGAGACAGAAAACAATGGAGGAAGGGAGGAAGGGAAGGGAGAGGGATGGAGATGGGGGAGGTAGAGACGCTCTCCAGATAGAGATAGATGAATAGAGAGAAAGAGAGAGAAAGAGATAAAGATTTAATAGAGTTGGGACTCTTTATTGCATCCCTCCTTCTCCACTTCCCCAGACTGTGTTCTGGACTCTTTTGTATCTGGGTGGATTCAACAGGAACCTGTCAAGCCACAGCCTGTAGGCTCTAAGCAGACTGCATCTGAGTAAACAAGTATCAAAGAGTTTTTAGACAAAAAATTCCCTTTCCTTTCCTAGCACTATTCTATACTTTAGTCTCTCTTCAGATATGATGAGAAAGCTGCAATGCCTGTAATTTAAAATCTATATGAAGTATAAATGAGGCAGAAAAACCTATTTGAATTCTGCACATTGTTTTCTAATTATTAGAGCAATAACATCCCAGGAAATTCACTTAGTTCCTTTATATGAATCTAGGTCACATCAGCCAGATAAAAACTTTAAAGTGGCATAAAACCAAATTACATTAATTAGGTGTTTTTATCATTTTCTCTCCAATTCCTCTTTTTCATTCTGCAGCTAAGCAAAAACATTAGCATTCATAGTAAATGTGTTTTCAAACAGGTTTTCAGAATAGATGTTTTGTGTATCAAAACACACTTTTGGACTTCAGATCTCATCCTGACTAAAGTGCACTAATATGATGGAAAATTTATGTAATGAATGACTAATACATATTTTTCTGCCTTATTTCTAAAACATATCTTGTTAAACAAAACAAACCTTCATTGCATGAATTACCATATTTTCTATTTCAAAATATATCTAATGGCTTGCTTGTTCTTGTTTCTTTCAATAGTCTAGGATAGTTGTCTATAAAGAAATGCTCACTGTCTTAAAAATAGTTTTATTGAAATACATCTATGTCCACTCATTTATGTGCTACTCATGGTTGCCTTTTTGCTCGGCTTCTAGCTCCATGGTTGTACCAGCAACCATTTGCCTCACAAAAGCCAAAATATTTACAATCATGTTCTTTACAAAGTTCACTTTAGGCTACTCACAAAAGTGTTCAGATTTTATAGTTCTTAGAATTTGATCTGTGTAATCCTAATTATTACATCTGTGCAGCATTTCTTTGAATTTGGTTAGAAAGGTCCCTGAGAGTTAAAATTTCTCCACCCACATTGCCTTTGAACCAAAAATTAGTCTTTCAGATTAACTTGGCATAGGACTTAATCCACTGAGTCTTAGCTTCAGTGCAACCCTGAGGTCCATCCAATAAACCAGGCTGGAAGTACACACTTGTGATCCCAGCCAGGGCTGGATGAAACCCTGACTCAGATAAAGAAAATGTGTAAGTGACCATGTCTTGATTTTATTTTCTCCATGTAGACATTAGAATGTTAGGATCTTACTTTTACAATCAACAACTTAGGAAGCAAATGCAAAATCTAGAAATGGCACTCTAAGTTTTTCTAAACCACAATTCATATATCGAAAGAGACCACTGAAATAACCAGAGGAGAGACAGTTGGCAACTGCCAATTTTGGAAATCAGCTTTCCAATCCGATTTGGCTTTTCTTCACTCTGTAGTTCTGTTCCATGCTGTGGGACATGTGGGAAGACCCTGGTGGTCAGGGAAGCCAATGACCCAGCTTCTCCCTCCTGGAGCAGCTGATCCAGGCGCTGAGCAGGGCAGAGGCAGGGGGGTCTCAGGCCTCTGAACTGTTTCTGTATAACTGCTCAGTGCACACCCACGGAGCCAGCTTTGTATGGGTTCCAAATGATCTCCCTCTCCCCCTGTTTCTCCCTCCCCCCCTTCCTCTCCCTCTCCCTCAGTCTTTCCCTCTCCCCCTCTCTCTGCCCCTCCCCCTCTCTTTCTCCCTCTCTCTTTACCTCTGTGTGTGTCTGTGTGTGTGCATATGCATGTTGCATGTGTATGTGTGTAGGTCAGAGGACACCTTGCAGAAGTTGGTCCTCTCCTACCGTGTGGGTTCTGGGTAGAACTCCTGTCTTGAGGCTTGGTGGCAGGCTCCTTTACCCACCGAGGCCTCTTGTTGGCTCCACTTTCCTAAAATTCTCTGTTTTTAAAGCATCATTTCAGAAGACAGGAAGGCAGAAGGGAAAGCCAGCCTGTTGCAGCGTAGCAGTAGTGAAGCAACTTAGGCCCATAAGACGTGAAACCTCAGCAGCCGGATCCTTACAGGGAAAAGCGTAGGCTCCCTTAATGATGGCTCGTTAGGCGTTTTAGTAAATCACCAAACCATGCAACTGTGAACATTAGTGACAAAGCAAAAGGTCTCAGTAAGAAATGTCACACCAGCTGGGCCGGTGTGGCACACACCTTTAGTCCCAATACTCTCAGGAGGCAGGGGCAGGCAGATCTGTGAGTTCGAGGCCAGCCTGGTCTACAGAGTAAGTATTAGGATAGCCAGGGCTACACAGAGAAACCCACTTGTGATCATTTTTTTAAAGAATAATTCATTTATTTTTATTTTATGTACATTGGTGTTTTGACTGCATGTATATCTATGTGAGGGTGTCAGATCCCCTGAAACAGGAGTTATAGACAGTTGTGAGCTGCCATATGGGTGCTGGGAAATGAACTCGGGTCTTCTGCAAGAGCACTCAGTGCTCTTAACCTCTGAGCCATCTCATTTTAGGAAGCCTGGCCAGGAACCTTCATTCCTAGCTTCCCTATTCAAGGAGAAGCTGCAATTTGATTTGTAAATGCAGGATACGCATGGCTATGATGACAGAAAAAAGTCAGTGAAGCTGAGGTGGGTCCAGAGCTGAGCCCTGGGGTGTGGACGTCAGTTCAGGGCAGCTTTGGTCTCTCAGGCATTGCGTTTTTACAATCAAAGTTCATTCTTGTATGATTCCCATAAAACAAATAACACCTAAAAGTAAAAATAACAAAACAGGATTCGAAAGGATTAGCTAGCAATATAATTAATTTAAAAGAATCAGAATTACAGATAGAACTGTAATTGCTAACTGTGTAACCTCTTCATTATTCTGGGTGGGGCAGTTTCATAGATGTTCTCATTTAATTTTCATACTCCTATAAAACATGTAGCTGTGTTGCCTCTATTTTTACAGATGTATTAGTTTAGGATTACAGAAATTCAAAACTCAGGGTGGATGACTGACATATATATTCCCAATACTTGGGAAGTAGAGGAGGAAAAGAATCCAAAGCCCAAGTCATCCTCAGTGACATAGAAGGTTCATGGCTAACCTGGGCTAAATAGGACAGCCCAGGTACTGGTTAATTTTTTGCAGATGTGACCCAACTCATCTGGGAAGAGGGAACCTCAGTCGACAAATGCCACCACAGACTGGCCCTGGGCAAGGCCATGGTGCCTTTTCTTGGTTGATGATTGGTTTGGGGAGGGGCCAGCTCAGGTGAGGCACTGCCACACCTAGGGAGACAGGCTGAGCAAGCCATGGGGAACAAGCCAATAAGCAGCACTCCTCCGAGGCCTGCAACAGCTCCTGCCTTCCCTGGATGATGATGATGATGACATCTGTAAGCTGAGACAGAGCCTTTCCTCCCTGAGCAAATTTTGTTCCTTACATTTTCTCACAGCAACAGAAACCCTGGAGCTCACTGCCAACCAATCAGTGAACTCCAGCTTTAGTGAGAGCACCTGTTCCGAAACAGCCAGGTAGACCACAACAGAGGAAGACACCCAGTGTTGACCTCCGGCCGCCACACTCACTGTGCAGACATGTCCATGTCGATATGAGTGAATAAAGCGACACACATTCGTACCACCAAAAATAAAACAAGTTTTAAAATTAAGCTCACGCAAGGTTATAGGGCAATAGATGTCAAAGTTGTGATCCAACCCAAATCTCTGCCACTAGAGGCGGGCTCTTCACCAGCACCCTGTGTCCATTTACACATTTATCTCAGAAAGAATAGCTTCGACGTTCACCAAAGAACAGTCATATTAACAAGGGAATGGGGCCTTCAGTCTCGGTGATCCTAGGAGTGAGAAGAGGCTCCTGAAGTCAGGCACTGAAGTAGCCCACAGCGAGGCTGTCCCAGGTAACCAGTAGGGTCACCCGGACACCAGGAGCCCCCAGTGTCTCCAGGGACCACCCTCCCTCACAGCCGGCCTCAGTATGTCCTTCCCCAACCTGGCCTGACCCACTGTCTCACGTTGGATGACAGTGCTTGCGGGTCTTCTGAGATCGTAAATCCTAAACAACAGAGTCATGGCCATGAACCACACCCAGCACAACCCCTGCTGCCTGTGGAGAGGAGCCTGGTGAGCCGGTTGTCACAGAGAGAATGCTCATAAACATTCCTAATGCCAGACATGGGGCAGAAAGCCTCCCTGTAGACGCTACCAATTAGAGACCATCACGGGGAGAGTAATGCGAAGGTCAGAAACAATAAAGCCGTGCACGGGTGAAGCCCAGAACCTGGAAAGTGTGCCAGCTGAGTGCATCAATGCTGTGGGTAGTCAGGGAGGCGCACAGTCCCTATGTGTGACCATTTCGAAATGGTCAGTAAGGAGGCACTTGCCACTCCACTGCCATGCTGACCGAGCACGTCTATGCTTGCCAAGCGTCCCACAGCCCTGCTGGCGCTGTGCTCTGGGACCTGGGTGCTCTGTGCTGCTGGACGCTGTTGTTCTCACTCCTTGGCACATCCCTGGCAGTGTCATGGCTCCCACTGGCCCATGTTTACGGACACTGGCAGAGCTCATTTGCAGATGGAGCTACGAATTCCTTTTTTTTGGTAAACATTTCCTTTCTCTTGTATTATTTATTTACTATTTATACAGTTTCCTGCCAGCATGCAGGCCAGGAGAGGACACCAGATCTCATTATAGATGGTTGTGAGCCACCATGCTGTTGCTGGGAGCTGAACTCAGGACCTCTGGGAGAACAGCCGGTGCTCTTAACCCCTGGGCCATCTTTCCAGCTTAGGAATACCCCTAAAGCAGGAAGACTCACCCGGGACCTATATCCTTTTCTAGGAAACCTAAAAGACACACAGAAGCATTCTTCCCCTTACTGCAAATGAATGATACGGCAAGAAGGCGTGTCCCACGCCAGTCCTCCAATGCTAACCCTGGTCTCACCTCAGCCTTTGGAGTATACGTAAGTGACCTCCGAGTCAGCAGTCACAGTTACATAGGAAACAGAGGGCTGGAGAGCCCAGATGCTTCCATTACTACTACTCATATGCAAACGCTAGCTCTTGCACTTCTTTATATCTAAAGGGAATGAATGACTGCATCAAAATCTTACTTAAATAACCATTTAACCAGCTAATGCTTTCTAGGCATCCGAGGAGAAAGGACAGGTGGTCCACTCTGGAGGGAAGGGATGAATGAGTGGATGAGCAGGTTTGTTTGAAAACATCTGGGAACTAACTAACGAGGATAGAAATGATGTTTAATCTAATCTGGTCACTCAATGTATCCCCTCATTTAAAAAAAATACATCTAAAATATATCGCTGTGAACAAGAATGTTTATATGCTATAATCCCAGCCCTCCAGAGGCTGACACAGAGGGACAGCCAGGAACTCAAGGCCAGCCCGGGCTACATCGTGAAGTTAAGGCAAACCCAAACAGCCAAAAAAGACTCACAACAACAAGCATACTGCCAATTCTCCCTGTATCAAGTACTGTTTTTTAAATACAGAGCAATGAAACCTTTTTTTGTTTTAAACATAAGGTGTGCCTGTCTGATTTTAAATTTTGAAATAATTTGCCAAATTCTAATCTAATTATGACTGAGACTCAAGTCAACTACGGAGTTTAGAGATACTTTCTTCAGATTCCAGCTGGCAGCAAGTGGAGACTCCAGCTACCTTCAAAATACACCATGGAGTAGAAAGGGGGTCAATTAAAAGAAAAGAAAAAAGTGATTTTCTTTCCAGCTTTAGCATATAAACCTAGCATCCTTTATAGCTTATTCTATTTGCTTAGAATCTCTTTTCTCATGGAAGATTTTTTTGAAATTTACTGTAACATTTCTGGAAACCAAAATGAAAATCAATTCTTTATGTAGTACAAATAACAGCAAAAGATCTTGGCTTTATTTTAAAAAAACATTTGTATTATCACATCATATGTATCACATCATACTTGTATTTAAATAGACATATAGCGACCCTGAGACATTGTAACTTTATTGTTATGTTCTCTTTCAGTTAGGAAAATCATACAATTATAGGGTTTTTTTTAACCAGAAAACATGTCACTACATCCTAATGATTATGTATACATAGTATTTCTATTAAAATTTAGATTCTGTCTTCAAAGAGGGCTAGAGGGTGTCAAAGAATCTTCTGCAAACGTTAGGTGAACTCACCCTTCAGTGCAGGTGGGGCAGAGGGAGGGAAACAGAGAGATCCCAGTTTGCGCATAGAACGACCAACACCTTGAAAACCCCCTACTCCAGTGAGTGTCAACATTCATTTTCCAGTTATGGTCTAAGGCAGATCAATAAGCAGTCCAGGATCATGCTCCTGGACTGCAGAAACCTGAGCTTTGAGAATCACTGTTAAGAGAGGCCATGTGAATTTTTCATTGTCTACCGTTGTGCTAACCCTGACAAGCCTCCTGACAAGCCTGTGCACTCATGAGACTGACCCAGGCACCCCAGTCCTCCAAGCGCCCAGGAAGGTGCACCGGCCGAGCAGAGCTGGAAGGGAAAGAGGGTGGGCACAAAGCACCCCTGTGTTCTCACTCTCCGATCTCCGGAAACCAAAATAAGCCCCGTCCTCTTATCCTGAGGCATCCACATGAAAAGACTCAGCAGTGACGGCCGCAGCCTGAGGGTCAAGCTGCCCATGGGGTGGTCTGGTAGATGTGGTACTGGCTGGTAGCCATGGGGATGAGGTTACCCCCAAAGCCAACCCTACCAGGAAAGAAAGGCTCTCCGAGGACACGGCTGCAGAGAAAATATCCCAGGGGCAGCTCCAAACCCAAGCAGAACTCTCAGACCAACTCACACATGTTTGGCCAGCACCACTGAGGATGCTTGTGAAGTGCCCGGCAGAAGCCGGCCTACCTGCTGCACCCCTGCACCAAACAGTCCCACCCACAAACATCCCCTGCTTATTAACATGTTCAGAGACATTGACCGATGAGACAGACATTTTATATGTGTGTGTGTGCATGTTTGGAACATATAGATTACCATGTTAACATAAAAAATTAAGCATTTTCCTGGGCTTTACTCAGTGGAAACAATACATATCTTTCTCACCAATGACACAGTCCCCCACTGGACTTAGAAATGCCAAGTTTACAAAATGACAGTCAAACCTTTGCCGTCTTCAGAGATGTGACAAGGGTCCATTACTGTAGTCATTTCCGGGCATTAGCCTGTACCAGGCTGTGGTTTCAGCTTTGCCTCCCCTGGCTGTGGCTCGCGGAAGGGCTGAGTCCACCCTCAGAAGCGAGGCCGGGCCTGGCTCCCCTCCCAGGAGTCTGTGGGCTGAGGTAACTCAGCGAGGGGTGTGTGCAGCGGCATGCCGCTGGCCCAGGGGGGCTGGGAGTTTCCTGTGTGATTCTCGCACCTGCCTCGCCTGCAGCACAGCCCCCCGCCCCCGCCTTCCCACAGTCCAAAGGAACACTTGTCAGAGCTGCCCAGACCACTGACAGCACAGCGGCCGCAGAGGGAAGGCCGGCCGAGAACCGTGCTAGGGTTTTGCTCCACTTTGTGCATTCCAGAGTCCAGATTCTGGGCACTGTCATTTCACAACAGCTCAGAGAGGAGATGTGGAGGGGAGAGTCCCTGTGCTTTCACCTTTTCCTAGCCAGATGGGCTTTTTTAAATTTTTATTTTTATTTTTTATTTTTTTATTTTGCCAGATGGGCTTTTATCACTTTTTTTTTTAATTAAAAAAATGCTATAACTGTGGAGACTTTTTTTCTTTTCAGCTGTTTAGCTTGGTCTGGAAATTGTTCCTGGATAAAGTCCTGGCACGGGACCAGCTTCTAGCCTTGTTCTATCAGGTGGGTGCTGGCTGAAAACTGTGACCTTATGTAGAAAGGATCGCCTTTTACTCAGGAATACCCGAGAACAATGACTTCCCGTGGAAAGCTACCCCCCACCTCCAGCTAGCAACACCCGAGTCTGACTTGGATCACCCAGTTATTTCCGAATGACTGGGAGTTTGCATGTGGGATAGCTATGGAGGCAGAGCTCGAGCGGGAAAGGGTGCTTAGGACGAATGCCCCCAGCATCAGACACATGCTGGCCTAGGAGAGAGATGACTGGGAGGCAGGAATACCAAGTTCCTCCAACAGGGACTTAACCTCCGGCGCCCAGACCGAGACATGAAGACAACACCTTAGTTAAGCATGAGTTTGACTGACTCAGGCCTCTGTCGCCCCTTCCTCCCTACACACATGTTCAGCAGTGGCTCTGGGGCTAGCCACACTCCTAGATCCTGGATTCCCCCTTCCTAATGCAGGACCGCTGCCTGGGACTCAGGACCTCGGACAATGTTCTCCTGACTGGGCACAGCACCAGGCGCCAGACACAGGCCAGAACTGACTCACTCACTGATAAAATGTTTGACATCTGCAGGGCATCAGTGGCTCCGGAAGGCCAGTTGCCCGACGGTCTCCTGACAGCCATTCTGTATTTCAGCCCTAATGCTTTCTTTCATATTGTCAGTGTCTGGAGGGTTTTACCATCTGATACCACAGAAGTCTATTGCAGCTGTCTTTATTCTTATGGCCTTCATTAAAACATAAAGGCAGCTAGTCTCCTAAATCCCAAAACACTGTTCGTGGATGACTTTAAGTGGAAAAACGAGAGGGTGCGGCTGCAGAGCTAACCTCGGCCAGTGAAGTGCTTCACTACCACGCAGGGGACCTGAGCTCCACCCGAGGACCGACGGAAAGCTGGCTGTCCTGAGAGACAGGGCTGCTGCTGGTGCTGAGACAAGAGGCAGAGGCCGGAGGATCGCTGCCACTCCTCGCCCAGCTAGCCCAGCCAACCTGGTGAGGCGCTGGGCAAAGAGAGACTGTGTCTCAGATGAGATGTAGACGGTGCCTGAGGAATGACACACAAAGCTGTCCTCTCACCTCCAGTTGCTCACATGATCAGACATGTGTACATATGCACACAAGTGTATACACATACAACACACATGTGCATATAAACACACAACACACATGTGCACATATACACACAAGTATGCATACATACCATACATATGTACACATATACACACAGCACACATGTGCACATACACACACATACACACAGAATGTGGGAGGGAGGGAAGGAATGACGTCTACCGTGCCTCATCCACTTTCTGGGGCTGAAATCATTCTGCTAACAGCGTAGCTTCCTGCCCGTCATAAACAGGGCGACTGGGAACAGAGAACTCAGCACTGAAAGTTTATGTCAGGACAGCAGTTCTCCCAGGATTACCCTCCTCCACACATGACCTTGGTTTAACCAGACATAATTTGCTTGGCCATTTATTAGAATCAAACAAACTATTAAAACACAACCACTTTGTAGGCAAATGGCTTTGGCGGTATGTTACAAAAGCAGGGACCTGGGTGTCCCTCACCCGATGGAACGAGGTCACCTTTGAAGTAGGACAAGGTGCTTCCTAAACCCTGCTTCTGTAAGTGCTCCTGTAAGTGTTACAGGTAGATAAACACATCAGAGCGCTTCCAGTGGCACACACTGGCCTTTGAGAAGGGCTGGATTAAACATTGTTGGACGGCTACTTTGCCAGGTTTAATATGAATATGCCCGTGTGCCGGTAACTAAAAGGAGAAGAGACTAAAAAGCATTTCATAAATTTATCTGGCCAGAGCAGCTCTGAGCCTTGTGTAACTACTAACCACAGTTTCCAGTGTGCCATTCTAAAACACACTGGAAAGAATCTGAGAGAAACTTTACACTAATGTTTAAAAGGTGAAAAGAATTTAGAGGCGTGCCCAAGGCAGCACAGGAAGTATAAAGTCCATTTTAATGCTGGATTTTGTCATTTGAATGGCTGTGACGGGCCTGTGTGACTCTGGCGGCGGTAACATGTGGCTATACACACATACACAGGCCTGTGGCACTGCTATCTTGCCCTGGGAATCACACACTGCAAATACCAAAGCTGACAACAGATAGCGTTAGAAGACCTGGCCAAGAATGGCTTTGCAACTGCAGAGCAGAAGACAAAGCCAGCCAGCACATAACCTACGCTGAGCTGAGTGAAACATAACACACCTCAGTAATGAAACGTCTCAGGGTCCCTCACCTCATCTCTTAGACTAAGCAGAACAGATAGAAGCCTGAAGCAAATTGAATTTCATAAGAAAAATGGCTCCACTATGAAAGCCAAAATTGAATTCATCAAAAGCTCATACTCAATAAGGAAGAACCTTCTAGGCCTCATCTAGAAAGATAGAAAAGGACGAACCCGTGTTCTAACATGTCCTGCCCCAAGCCCTGATGAGCAGCCGCAGCTAGGAGGACCAAAGAGACGTTTGAGAGCTGAAAGGGCTGTGCAGTTTACCCCACACCGCATAGGAGTGGAAGCCAGGAGCTCTGCGGCGCACAGCTCTCTCTCCCCATTGCTAGACCCCATTTCCCACCCCCAACTCCAAGCAGAAGCCACAGAGTCAGTTTTGAGACTGGAGCACCCATGTAAAATGCCAGCTCCTACTGTGCATGTCTCTATGAATCTCAGCTTCACAAACTGCAAATCGAAGGGTCTCAGCTTTATTCTGAAATGACATTTGCTGACTGTTTGCATAAAGATCCTCCCCTTCCTCCCTCCCACCCCATCTCCTTCCCTTCCTTCCTGCACGGGGGATAGAACCCAGAGCCTTGTCTGTGCAGTCCTCACAGTCTGTGCCTGGCACTGCAGCCCACACTGTTTCTTTACAACACTTTGAACCTTATCACCTCCACTGAGGCAAGAAGAAGTCAAACAATTGCCCAAGGTCACTCCAAACAAGCAGTAAGAATCGGTGCATTTGCCTTGTTAGGCAAAGGCCCTGGTTAATGTCCTTTGGACAGAGGAAGGGAGGGAAACTGAAAGAGAAAGATTTATTTCTAAGGTCACTGCTCTGAGGCAGAGGAGTGGGGATTTGAACTAGGGTCTGTAGGGCTTGCCCACTGCCTTAGTGATGTAATGATCACAGGACTCCACGCCCACACCTCAAAGCTTCTCTATAAAGTTCTGCTGACAGAATACACGCAGGCCACCAATCAATGCCCACCTAGGCGACCGCATAGACTTCGCACACAGAGACTACTCCAGAACGCTCTCGGCAGTGGTCATGTGATGTGCTCACTGCCTCTCCTGTGAGGCCCAGCACGGGGGTGTCCACAGCTCTCTCCTCCCCCTTGCAGCCCTCATTCTGCCCCGGCTCTTAGGTTTTACTGTTATAGAGAAATAAAAGCATTCTCTGTTCCCTAAAAAAGAAAACAACAACAACAGGCATTTCTCTTCAGTTTCCTTCATCATCACTGAGATGAAGGGCCGGGGAAGGGTGTAAGCAAAGAAACACATCACTGCCCAGCAAGGAGACGAGCTGGGCAGACTCTGGGGAAGTCACATGACTTGCCACCATGGGCGTTCATAGCTTGTGGATGAATTACGATGAATTATGTTTTCTTTTGCCTCATGAGTGACGCCTGACACAGCAGTGGCAAAGTACTCCAGCTGAAGCTCCTCCCCAGAGAGCTCAGGCGTGCAGAGGGCTGCGCGTCACAGGTTCTTTGCTTCTGACAGGCAGGGAACAGAATAAAGAGAAGATGCGTGCCTGCTGAGGAAACGCCATGAGGTCTCCGCATTGGTCACTGCATTTCCAGAACCTTCTCTCCGAGAGTTGTGCTCAGTGTTGATAAGAAGAGAAAGTGTCCTGACTTGTAATAAAGTGAAAATGTTTCCCCTGAGCCAACACCTCCAGCTCACCCCCCTGCGATACACCGGAGAACTTTCCACTTAATATTCTGCATTTCCCTGTCTGCCTAACTGCTCACTGATGAGAAAAGCCTTCACGGCCAGCCTCTAATAAGAGGAGTGTTTTGGTCATGGTCTCAGGCACACTCATTACTCTGAAAACTTTTCTTGATGACTTCGGAAACTTACGATGTCTTATCTCTGTTAGGGTTCAGATTTTGTCTCTTCCAGGAACATCATTTCCTTAGTCCATCAAAGGGAGCTGGGTTCCTCACAGATTCGCAGAGTGAGTCAAAATCCAGAAAGTTACACTAAATAAACCTTCTGCTGTGCTCCCTCCCATGATCCTCCACAAAGACTTTCAGATCAAACAAGAAAAAAAAAAAAAACAAAAACCAAAAACCTACAACCAAACCTTTCAAAAAGCCAACATGGAAGCAGACTTGCGCAAGGCTGTTTTCAAGGTTCCTAATAGTCTCAACCCACTGGAGTCAAAGACAAAATTCTATTTAGTACTGTTGAAACCATGGCCGCATGATACCCCGTTCTATGTCCTAGAGCACAAAGCGAGGCTGGAGGGAGCCAGGGGGAGGCTTTCTACCACTAAGGCCAACTGCTTAATAGAGAAAGCCTGGCGGCTATTCCAGGGCTGTTAAATCAGGAAGCACTGTCTGGGCTCCGGCCCAGCATCTGCCTGAGAAATCTCAACTCTTGTGCTTTGTCTTCTGGGCCTCTAGGTAAGTCTTCATTTAAAGAAAGGGCTCATAAACACACACCAAATTATCCCCACCTTGCCAGATCCATTCACTTGAAAAAAAAGGAAAATGCTGCCATCTAGAGTGGAGTCGGGCTCCAGAGTGAGTGACAGGCTCTGAGCAACATGCACCAATGCACACGCTCTACCCAAATTACCAGATACGGCACACACGGCTTCTATCCTACCCAGCGTGCACTGCAGCTCCGTGTAGGCCTTGGTAGTGGTGGTTGTTACTATTATTAGCATTGTAAATGTTTTTTTAAGCACAAGGCAATGAGTCTGGAGACGGAAGTAGCTAGAGCCTTGCTGACTCAGCACAGGAAAAGCAAGGTTTTGCAGTTCAAGGCAAGTTAACAGCAGATTGTATTTGGTTGATGGGAGTCGAATTTACACTTGAATTAGGACAGAAGCAGTGGAAAGGCTGTGGGCTCTCCTCAGGATCTGCCTGCTTTCTGTGACCCGTGCTTTTACAGGCCTCCTTCTTAAAGGTTTGTTAGGCAGTCAGCCACAGCTGAGCGGTCCGCATGCTCCAGCCCTGGCGCCGCTCAGAGAATGTCCTCAGTTACTTCCTTCTCCTGCTGGTCTCCAGGCACATGGAGAGGACTGTTTTGATTGTTCATTGACATGAGAGGCCCAGCCCACAGTGGGAGGTACCATCCCTAGTGCTGGACTGTATAACTTGGTCACCAAGCATCCTCCATGGGCTCTGCTGTACTTGGCTGTGAGTTCCTTCTCTGGACAGAACTTCTGCTGTGTGTAACAGCGAGCAGAACTACCTCCAAGTTCCTGTTTGAGTTCCTTGACTTCCCTCAGAGAGTTTATGATTTGGAATTGTAAACTGAAATAAGCCCTTTTCTCTCCAGAGTTGCTTGTCTCTGTGCCCAGCCATAGAGATCAACCAGCACAAGGGACACAGATACTTCCAGTCTTCTAGCTCTTTGGCCTGGCAGAAGACAAACGGCTCCTCGATTCAGCGACCTCCACCACTCTCGCCCAGCCCAGAGTAACAGTACAGGTCTGTTTTGGCCTCACAATGAGGTTCCATGGACATATTGCCAACTTCTGTGTTGGGAGACTTCAGGTGCCTTCTCAGTTCTCTTCATATGCAGGAGACCAGGCCTTAAGCCTAAGTTCTAGAGCTGCCATTGTCAGGCCTAGACAAGATATGCCTTGTTGCTAGACTCAATAACAAGTCTAAACGTAAACTTTTACCATCCCTTATT
>CM053762.1:66781740-66825658 GCA_028658305.1 Pachyuromys duprasi
TCACTCTCTTATTCCTCTACTCTCCTACTCCTCTACCCTCTTATTCCTCTCACCCTCTCACCCTCTCTATGGGGCGCCCCAACCCTCCTTCCCTTTCCTCCTCTCCCTCTCCCTTCCCCATCTTGGCCCACGCCTGTTCCCCCTTCTCCCCTAATAAACCCCTTTCAGAGAAAACCTGTTGTAAGCCTCATCTTATTTTTTATTTCTAATACTTTTGGCCAGTGTTTTATCATAGCAGCTGGATAAGACTAGAACACGGGGTAAGAATGTAGTGATCAGTTTCTGATACACGGTGATATCCAGTCAGCATCCTTTTAAAATATTGTTTAAATACCAGACAGAGAGGCAAGGGGCAGAAAAATAGAAAGAACCTGGCCAGTTTTAGGCAAAAATTGAAGATTAAAAATGTCTGGCCTTTAATAGAAATTGACAAAAAATTATCATTGATTCTCAATGGTGGAGTATAAAATCTGAATCAGCTTTTCCATCCACACAGGGCCCTGCCACTCAAAACCTAGACAGTAGCATCGCCTTCACCTGGAACTTGCTAGAAATGTAAAATTTTAGCCTCCAAACCCACCTTCCTGCACCAGATCAAAGTCTGCCCTGTCACAGGTCCCCCTGGGAACTTCTGTACATTTCACGGTCAGAAAGAGCTGAACATTTGTAAGTCAAAGGGCTAGGACCTCAGTTCTGTAGTCAGTCTCTGACCTACATCGGATAGCCTGTCATGGCTGGAACAAGAAAGCAGATGTTCCCCTATGAGACAGAACAATCCTTCAAGAGGAATCTCCAGCAACTGACCCACTTGCTAGTTATAGCAGTGATTTAAAAATACCATCACTGCACTTATTGCTACTTATTACCAGCAGTTCACACTTGCTGAGCCCTTGAAATGCACAGGGATTAATGAAAGCGCTTTCTATATGTCCTTATTAACACTCACACTATTCTTTGACTTACCATTATTATTCCTATTTTAAAGACATGTGCATGTTAAATTATACCTATGCATATGTGTCTGTGTGAACCTGAGTGCAAGTGCCCATGGAGGCCAGACCGTTAGCGCTTGAGTCACAAACAGCACCCTTTGGGTGCTGGGAACCGAACGGCAGTGCTCTGGAAGAGCATTATGGGCTCTTAATCACATGTCACCCCTCCAGTCCCTGTACCCATTTTACAGATGAGGCCACAGGGACTCAGGAGAGCCATGTCACTGCTCCAGGCCAAGTTGAATGGAGAAAAAGATCATCCCGAAGTTCTCTGCTGCTACAGTTTCAAGCCATGGACTTGACATCAAGACAGATCTCTGTGAGGTGGGGACAGTGGTGGCCTCATTAGGGAGAACAAAAGTGAGGCACAGACTGAGAACAAAAGATGTAGGATCACTAACCCCGGTTTATGACAGAGCTAGTCTCTTAGGACCTAATACTATTTTTTAATTAGAAAATTCTGTTGCCAGAAATGCCTGTGACAGCGCAGTAACTTGAAGAGCTGGAGTCCACACAGGAAGGGGAGGAGCTCCACCCTGACAAGCTAAGGGGGTGAGATTGTGATCTCAGAACTCAAGAGCCAATTAGAAGGTCGGCATCTTCCCTCGCGGAAATGCACCGCCACCCCACCCTTGCCTGAGGCCCTCGCCATCGCACCTCAGCTCCTACCCTCCTCAGGCACACTCTCGCACATCTCGGGACCTAACTACAGCTGCTCTGATTCTACCTTCAACTTTGATATCCACACAGCTGACAACTTGGCAAGATTAAAGTCTCTCCCTGAGGATCAGCAAGATGGCTCACAGGGTGCTTGCCACCATGCCTGATGACCTGAGTTTGATCCCTGGGACCCATGAGACAGAAGGAGAGAAGCTACTAACTCCACATGTTGTCTGAGTCCCACATGCACTTCGTTCCCAAAGCACATAGAACCTCTCCTTCATACAAAGAACCTCTTCTTCATACAAAGAACCTTTCCTTCATACATAGACGCTCTCTTTCATATCTCCATTGTGAAGAAAGTCAAAGAAACAGGTTTCAGCATCAGCAACTACAGCTGTTTGCCCAGGTCTCCATGAACACATGTTCCTTTATCTCCTTTGCCTGAAGAGGAATGCTGGAAAAGCACCAGCAATTGCCCAAGGATGCTTTGCTAGTTTCCTAGGCTGCTATAACAAAGTGAAGCATAGGCCACAGAATCCACCCTCTTGCAGTTCTAGAGGCTAGAAACCTGAGGTCCAGGGGTTGACAAACTTGCTTCCAAGACTTTCCTTGACTTAGGGATGACCAGTGTCTTACTCCATTTTTATTGTCAACTTGTAACCAACTGAAGTTGCCCAGGAAGAGAGAGAACGCCAGTGGAAGACTTGCCTCCATAAAGCTGCCCTCTAGCCATGTCTGTGACATTGTCTTTACTGGTGATTGATGTGGGAGGACCTAGCCAAGTGTGGCAGGTAGACCTGAGCTACACAAGGAAACTAGCTGAGCATGGGCCGGTCCTCTGGGGTTTCCGCTCCAGTCCTGCCCCAACCACTCTCTGTGACAGACTATGACCTAGAGGTACACAAGCTTCCCTCTCCTAACTTGCTTTTGGTCAAAGTGTTTGATCACAGCAACAGAAATGCAAACCAGGACAGCTGTCTAGGCAGCATGACCCCAGATGATGGTCAACACTGTAATGCATAGCCAGTGTCCATGACTGCGTGTGACATGTATCTAGACCCTGCCCTTCCCACCCCTTTTGGGCAAGGACATCAGTAATACTGAATAGATTTCCTTAATGGTCCTATTTAGATGAATGACCTCTTCATCAGCCCCGTGACACACTAAGGTGCTGAGTTCGGGCTTGGGCATGAGGGTTGGTGGAGGCTGTAACACAATTCAATCATAACGCATGCTCAGAGACTTTTTCACACATCAGTATGATGGCCCAGGGCCACATAAGGCTTCTGCTGTGGCTGGGGCTCAATAAGAGTGACAGGCCAGGATACTTAGTGACTCCCCAGAGTGCTGGAGGAGAAACAAGAACAGCGGTAGAGTCAGATTTAAAAAAAATCCATCTTCCTTCTCTTTTCTCATATATGCCATCAAAGAAAAGCAGTGCTCAGCTTCCCCATAACCAACACCACGTTCCTCCCCACACCCCACACAGCTCAGCTTACGTAAGGACAGGTTTTTAAAAAATTTAAGTGGCACTTACAAAACAGTCTGAGTCAGAGACATGAACAGTTACTAAAAAGTGCAGTCTGGAATGAAGAGCTCCAGCATGGCAGCTTGGGAGGCCTTGGCCACCTCAGGGCAAGGCTGCCCAGGAGCCAGCACTTGGGTTCATGAACAGCTGACCTGCCCAGCAGCAAAGGAAAGAGAGAGCACCTGCCATCAGCCCACTCAGCTCAGGCCAGCAGCCCGCGGATGCCAGCAAGCAGAAGGAAGAGAACCAGCATTGCCAGGCCCTGCCAGAAGGCTCCTACAGACGTCACGTGTGCAAATGGCTTCTAAAAGGAATTAGGTATTCTGTGTTTACAGGCAACTAAACCACGATACAGTGGAGACAGAACAAGACAAGATGTTATTTTCTATTAAATAGTTTACTCATCACTCAGTTTAATAAGCCAGTTGTTTAGAAGGCCTTAATTTTTAATTTCAGTAACTATTTTTTTACATCATCAGCTTTTGGATTTAATTCTTGGACTTTTTCATATCATTCTGAAGTCCCACACTTTTCCTCAGGACTTGAGAGGATAGTTCTGTAACTGGCATAAGATACAGATTTTTAAGGTAAGCACACTTTTAAAGCAGTATTTCCTTGGATATACTAAGAGTTTGGTTCAGAACTCTCTTTATATTCAAACCAGCACCATTATAGAGAAAAAGCACACGAGAAATGAAGAAAAAGAAAGAACTAATCTTCCAAGAAAACCTTCTCACTAACCTTCCTATTAATTAATTTAGATTAAAAAGGTTCCAGGCACACACAATATAGCTAAGAGTATTCTAGTGGAAACTGAGAAGTGTAGAGACACAGAGATGACCTTAAAAGCATGAGAGCAAAGCAGATTGTGCAAGGAAGGGCTTGGGCAGCTGTCACACTGGCAGCTACGCTGATGGCACGGAGCACAGTCTTCCAAGTCTTCAGGGGAAAATACCAAAGACACTACACACACACACACACCACACACACCACACACACACACACACATACATACACCACACACACACACACCACACACACACACACCACACACACACACACCACACACACACATACATACACACACATACATACACACCACACACACACCACACACACACATATATACACACCACACACACACACCACACACACACCACACACACACCACACACACACCACACACACACACACACACCACACACACACATACACACCACACACACACACACACCACACACACACATACACACCACACACACACACCTTGTACATCTATTTCTGCGGTCAGAACAAGAAATTACCAGATATGCATAAATTCTATTAATTCCCATTCAGCCTTTCTGAACGTGTTGCTGAGAATTTCCTCAAACAGTAAGGGAACTGACCGCTAACCAAGATGCCAAGGAAATGTACAATTAGTTTAGAAATGTGAGGCAGCAGCTCTAGCACCATCAGTGCGTCCAGGGCAGAGCACAGAGAGGAAGAGCTCCAGAGAACCCCTCACGGAGGAGGGCCTCAGCAAACAACTGATAGTAAACAGCTGACGGCATTGACATTATCAATGCCTTGATTTAGCTTAGTAAAAAAAAAAAAAAAAAGACTTGAAACTTCATGTAAACTAAAAATCTCTACAAGAAAAGGATTTCCTAAATAAAGTAGCACACTTTCGAGAAAATAAGGGCTGTTAGAAATGCACCTTTGACTGCATTTTGACAAGGCTTGTGTGGCCTTTTAGGGCAATGGTTTTCAACCTGTGGGTCATGACCCCTTTAAGGACCCAGCAACCCTTTCACATAGGGTCCCATATCAGATATCCTGCACATCAGATATTTCCTCTACGACTCATAACAGTAGCAAAATTACAGTTATGAAGTAGCAACAAAATAATCTCATGGTTGGGGTCAATGCAACACGAGGAACTGTATTAAGGGGTCCCAGCGTCGGGACGGATGAGAACATCTGTCTTACAAGCCCCACAGATCTAGTGCACAGAACAGTGTCCCTCAGGCGGTGGGAGGGGGTCCAGCTCAGTCAGAGGCGTGTTTGGAGCTCAGCTCAAGTACAAACACCTACAGGCTGGTGCCATGGTGTGAGCTGGGAATTCCAGGAGCAAGGAGGCAAAGCCTGGAGCAAGTGCCAGGCCCAGTGGGAGACCCTGTCTTAACAGATGACGTATGAGGCAGCTGAGGAAGATACCCAACACCGACCTCTGACCTCTACCTGCACACTGATGTTCCACATGAGCACACATACCAGCACGGTAGGTTCAGGCATAATGTTTGCTTCTGTGATCAAAAATATAAACAAAGTTCTAATGTCGGAATGTTTCCTTCTGTTGCCATTGATAAAGCCAGCTACCGGAGGCTGGATCCTTTATTCTAAAATGGGGTTTGTTTAGCTCACAACTTTGCGGGCTGTGAGGTCAAGCTTGAGTGAACTCAGGGCCATCTGTCTGGCCGCTGGTGAGGACTCAATGGCAGATGGCACGACAGGAAGCCAAAGAGATTTGGGAGCCATACTTTCCTGTTATATAACCCACCTGCCTCATTGTGCTGGCCTGTAATTTGCTATGTAGATGAGGCTGGCCTGGAACTCACAGAGATCCACCTGCCTCTGACTCCTGAGTCCTGGGATAAAAGGTATGTGCCACCATGTCCAGCATAACCCACTTTCAAAGGAACTAACAGGTGTCTCATGAGAATTACATCAATCCTTCAGTATTGGTGGCTCACAATTGCATGTAACTCCCAGTTCCAGGGAAGTCCATGCTCTCTTTGGCCTCCAAGGCAGCAGGCACATGTGTGATATACAAACCAACCATACACAAATGTTTTATAAACATCAAATTCATAACAAAAAATAACATAATTGCTAGTTGCAGAGGTATACTGCCAATTAATCTAGTCCTTGAGAGGTAGAAGCAAAAGATCAGGAGTTCAAGGCCAGCCTGGGCTGTATAACAATTCCAGCCTTATTGCAAGTCCACGAGCCTGAGCAGTAACTCAGTGTGGGGTGCCAGCTCAGCATGTGGAAGGCTGTGGAGCAGCTCTCCTGCACAGGGCAAAGGAGACCTCAGGCTGCAAGAAACTGTCTGCCAAACAGAAAATAGAGGCAGAACCTCCACCTGCAAAACTCACGCAGCCCCCAAAGGGAGCTTTGTAATTGACTGACTATGCACAGGAAACCTTCTCAAAGAATTGGTTTTCAGGTCAGTGTGAGGTGCAATTTCAAATCACTGCAGATCAATACTACACCCAGCAAAGTACCACATGTGGGAGCACCAGGAGGAACGGAAAACAAGGTAACAGTGAACAAAAACTTTGCCTTTTCCTTCCAACATTATCACCTAACGTTTGACCTAGAAAACTGGATGTTTTCCAAAAGAACCAGTGCACATCTGCAGACAACATGCCAACAGTGCTGGAGAGATGGCTCTGCAGCTTACACAGCTTGCTGATCTGGAGGGTGGAAGTCCAGTTCCCAGAAGCCACGTCAAGTGACTCACAGCTGCCTGTAACTACAGCTTCAGGGACTGAAGGCCTGTGGCCTCCCTGGGCACCTGCACACATGAGCACACACCCATATTCACACACATGCACACACACAACTTTAACATTATAATAACAATGCATCTAAAATGGAAGTGTTAAGTCTAGCCTGTTTGTGGCGTGGAGAGCTGGCTTGCAGTAAAGAGCACTTGCTGCCCTCTGAGGCAGAGCAGGTCCAGGGACTCATCATCTGAGACTACATGTCCAGAGGACCCAGTGCCCCCTTCTGGCTTCTGTGCTCACATGCATAAACACACATTCGTAAATGTGCACACACATATGCACATTTACACACCCACATACACACCCACACATACATATACACATTCTCACACACATGTATACACACACACACCATGCATGCACGCACACATACACACACATATAAAAGTAAAAACAAAATCTTAAAGACCTGGAAGATCAGTGTGTGATGTTTATTACATTATCTTGTTTACTTTTATAATTAAAAAATATTCAAATATCTGTAAGGAAAAAAATATACTGGATTTAAAGTCTAAAAATACCTGCTCAGGTGTTGAAAATTATAGTACTTTGAACTTTAAAAATTTCCCTAGCTAATATTTTGTTTCATTCTTCCTTTTTCAGTAATGAACTACCAAGATGTTAGTTTGATGTTTTCAAGTTTTTCTCTCTAAGTACCACATTTCAAGTGAGGAAAACCTTTATTGTAAATAGTCAAAAAAATTACAGATAACTGACACTGTGTTATCTTTTAATACATTGGCTTTTGAAATATTGAAGATACACTGAAGAGTTATTCAAGTATTTTAATAAAATGAATAAAACTTATGAATCTGGTAAAGATTAAACTGAAGAATAATTTACAGAATTAAAGCATTTTTAATGGAAAAGTGATTCACTTGTATTTAACATCAATGGTATTTTATGTTCTGTGCCTGTGCCCAATGCTCTGATGCAAGTGTGTGTCAAATAACACGTAAGAGGGAAAACACTGGTGGATGGCACAGCACTGGGCGTTTGGAATTATTTACCTATGTGACAAATCAGTTCCCTTGCCATAGTTGCCCTTTACTTGTGGGGCATTTAAAATGCTTAAAACGCTAGTTCTGCAGAAAAAAGATAATTAAAACATTATCTTATGGGTTGACTTTCTGAAAATAAGAATTATGTTAGCTGCTTTTACATGAACTTCAGGAGTGCACAAAATAAATAAGATCTTTGGAAACCCCTCAACTGTCTATATAATCTTGATCTATATAAGTAAGACTTGGTAGTTGTGATGCATGAAGTAGTCTCTGTTGAAGAGTTTCACAACCTAAGAACTAAATTCCTTTATGTTTCTCAGCCTAGAACATCCTTCACGCTCCCTGACAGATTCACTCTCCACCAAGTAATCAAAAGCACTCACTCACCTGCCATACTCAGTTCCAAGTTCGATACCCTACTCCAGCCCTTCTAATCCCACCCAGTCCTCTGACGTCCACCAGATTTCTCCTGTGTGAGGCTGCCAATAGGTCCACATCACAGTAATGGTGGAAAAAGAGATAGGCGTTCCCTTGTACCTGTTTTACCAATGAGGAAGCAGAGACAGAGGTGGGAAAACAGCATCCTTTAAAGACTCTTCACCAGCCAGGTGGCAGTGGTACACACCTTTGATCCCAGCTCTTAGGAGGCAGAGGCAGGTGGATCTCTGTGAGTTCGAGGCCAGCCTGCTCTACAGAGTGAGTCCAGGAAAGCCAGGGTTACATAAAGAAACCCGGTCTCAAAACAAAACAAAACAAAACAACAGACAAACAAGCAAACAAATAAATAAAAAGTGTCTTCACCTCCAGTACAGGGGTGACACCAGGTTCCTGATTGCAACTGAAGACATTCACCTGAACAGAGCCCGGAGTGTCCCCAACAGCGGCCAAGGGCACCGTCTCTCCCCTCACCCCCATGATCAGCTCCTCACAGGGACGCCTCCAGGGCTTCTCCTGAGAGGAGAAGCTTGCGTCCTTTTAGACCCAGAGTCTCACTGGATCTTCATCCCTGTGGAGTCTAGGGCTTCTCTTTGTGGGACAATATGTTTCCCTGCAGCTTCCCCAGAAGTCGGCAGTGTCTTTATCTCTCCTTCCCCGTCCCTCCTTCCCAATTAAAGTCCCCTCCCCCTCCACAGCACCTGCCTCCCAGCACACACCCTGTACTACTCTACTATCCCAACCACATAAAGACACAACACATGGAACAAAGTGCAAGCCAGTATCCCCGATGAACGCAGATGCAAACATTCTCAATAAAATACTTGCAGCCATCTGCCAGCAAAGTCAAGTTGGCTTTATGTCAGAGATCCAGAAATGGTCCAATATACAGGAGTCAACAAATGTAATAAATCATATAAATGAATTTAAAGACCAAAATCATGTGATAATCTCAGTAGATGCAGAAAAAGCCTTTTACAAAACCCAGCATCCTTCATGATAAAAGTACTGAAGCGAACAGGAACCGAGAGAACAGACCTCAACACAATAAAGAGTATAAATGACAAATAATAATTTTTTGAGACAGGGTTTTTCTGTATAACAGCCCTGGCTGTCCTGGAACTTGCTATGTAGACCAGGATGACCTAGAACTCACAGAGATCCACCTGCCTCTGCCTTCCAAGTGCTGGGATTAAAGTCGTGCACTACTACTCCAGCTCCAATAACTACTTTTTAAAAGTCGCTGTCTACTGTTTCACGGTTGCATATTTCCATTACCTATGAACCTGTCCCGGCTAGCTAATAATGTAGAAGTCCATATGAACAATCCACACTGGTAGAGATCTCCTGCCTGCTTCAAACATTCCTTGAGTTGATTATAGCTCACTTCTATTTCTTATCATTTTCTACAAAATGATTCATGTCAAAGGCCAATTTTGGCCATTGTGGGGGAAGGGAGGATCAAGTGGGCAGGGAAAACCGGGCTGTCTCATCCTGAGCAGCTGTGTCTTCCCCGAGGCTTACCTGGGAATGTAAGGTCGCCTGTCACAAAGAAAACCCACAAGTTCTTCCCAAAGAGTCAGGCACTAACTGAGTCCAGTGAGGGAAGGAGCAACTTCAGTGCCTGTGACGCTGACGGACTCGTGCATCCAAACTAACACACGGAGGCAGAATGGCGGCTAAATCTTCCTCTCAAGTCTGGTCTAATCCTTGAACTAAACACATGTTGAATCAGCTCAAACAGGAGCCCAGAGTGTCTGGTCCACGCCACGACCTCCATGTGCAGAGGTTTGACAACATTTGAGATGCAGAGCTGTTTCTGATTGTGCTTAAGACTTCCTGAGAGAAACAGCAACTTTTAAATGTCAAACGACAATCGAAGAAAGAATTCCGACCTGACTGGAAACACCCACTATCAGCTGTGCTTTCAAGCAGTAACTAGACAGTAGTTTATTAACAGGCTGTGAGGCTATAATACAAATCCCATAATCCCTCTGGAATATCCTCTCTTAACTCAAAGTCAACAGAGGCCCTGGGGGCCCTGATGCAATCTTGGGGGTGGGGATGGGGGAGCCTGTGCATGTTGAGTCACATGGTCAGAATGTGAATGAGGACAAGGCAGACTTTAGACCTTGGAGAAGCGAAGGGATAGCCTCAAAGCTATTGTTTGCAGAGGGCTGGACCTAATGAAGACAGACAAGCAGACAGTAGTTGTCTGAGGATAAGCAAACACAGGAGATAAGCAGAAAGTGTAAGAAGCCATTCATTCAATAAAGCTTAGACCAGAGCACAGGATCAGCACAGCTGAGACAGCCCCCGTGGGCTCAGAGCAAAGCGGAGACAAGGAGTCTCAGAAAATGCTACCACTCTTTCTTCCAAAGAAGGATTATTTATACAATCATTTTGCTAAGCATGGTGAGGCCTGGCTATAACCCCAGCACTCAGGAGGTCAAAGAAGAAGGATCGGGTGTTCAAGGCTAGCCGAATAAAAAGAAAATTTGACGTCAGCCTAGGCTACATGAGGCCCTGTCTCAAGACCAAAGCAAACAAAAGAACAAACACACAAATAATCTTAATTCATATAGGTATCTTCAATGCAGAAAGCTTTATGAAATACGTTGTTCTATGCAAGAGAGGACGGTAACACTGAGAAATTGGACGCAGCGTTAGCACGTGTCATTGGGTTGTTTCCCTGGGGGAAAGCCAACAGGTTAGGGTATTCTGATCCATGGGAGCCATGCTTTTTCTGAGGGTTTGCATCAGCTGAAGTCTCTGAACCTTGTTCTCAGGTGGTGAAAGACTGCAGTCCCCTTCTATGCCACCTCAAGTCTGCCCCTCGAAAGGTGATACTGTTGATGCAGTTAGTGGAACCTCACAAAGAAGCTTTGGCATGTCTACCCTGGAACGAAGGTTTGTGCTTAAATGGACGGCGCTCCCCAGGGATTCCGCTTTTCTCCCTTCGCTGCTCTGACTGGGTGCAGTTGCTGTTCCCCATTCATATCCAGTTCTATGTTATTCTTTACACAGCAGTTCAGCTTCCTTTTGGGGGTCAGATATGAGGCGGCATAGAAGGGGACTGCAGTCTTTCACCACTTGAGAACAGGGTTCAGAGACTTCAGCTGTTGCAAACCCTCAGAGAAAAAAGCATGACCTATCGTCAAGGTTTTGTGGGGACACTTACTATTCCCACAAATGTCTCTTAGTAATGAAATAGCAAATCTGGCCCCAAGGAACAAGCCGATACATATAGTCCACACACAAGGACACCAACAGTAAGGGACACGCGTGCCTGTTAGAGCCACGCTTCTGACACAGATGCCACACCGTGCCGGCCTGAAGTAGCAGCAATGACAAGAGGTGACCTTTGGGGACAATACTTTCCTAAAAGCCAAGAACTGGCTTGCTCTGTGGTTTGGCTCAGGACGATTCCCTGGGGTGTCATTATCCCCACTCTAACTTGTTTAAGAGAATAGCTTGCTGCTCTGATTCATTACAATCAAAACCCCACGGAAAATCAAAACAATCACTCCCAACCTTCCAGGAAGACGTTAGGGCACCACCTTTAAGTGGGTAAAAAGGCACATCAGAGCCTGGCAACCAGTACCGTAACAGGGAAGTAAAACACACTACTGTGTAACTCATGCCTTTTCCAGTAACTGCACATACACACACTGAAAGGAAACAGATAAAATTAATTTTGGTCATTATTTTATTAAAGGATATCAAAAATACTATCCTTTCAAAAGAACTCCATGTGGCCACTAGCCACAGAAATCCCATCAAACCGAGACTGTCACACCCCAAAGTCCACCAGTCTCAGGGCTGGGATGCAGTGGTGTCTTAGTTGGGGTTCCTGTGGCTCTGATAAAACACAACGGACAACCCAGAAGGCTCCATTCCAAGGCTGAGAATAGGATGGCCACGCTGGTCCACGCTCTGAAGCTCAGGAAGTCTCTCGGCTTGAAAATTCCTTTGGTCTAGCCCTGTCCTGATGCTCTTCCCAACACATTTGGAACATATTAAAAAAAAAAAAACAGTAAAGAAGAGAAGAGAGAGAGAGCCAGGCTGTGGTGGCACACCTTTAATCCCAGTACTCAGGGAGGCAGAGGCAGGTGGATCTCTGTGAGTTCGAGGCCAGCCTGGTCTACAAAGTGAGTCCAGGACAGCCAGGGCTACACAGAGAAACCCTGTCTCAAAAACCAAAGAAGAAGAGGAGGAGGAAGAGAGGAAAGAGGAGGGGAAGGAGAAGAAGGAGAAGGAAGAGAAGGGAGAAGAAAGATGGGGAGAAATAGCCAACGAAAGCAAACTCTCCGGAGCCCAGGTGGGCTGTGTCTCAGTGGGAGGGCGCTTGCATGGCAGGAGCATGGCCCTGGCTCCCACCCCCAGCACTCCCCAAACAGGCAACACAATAGACGTAGACTTTTCCACTCCTAAGGTCATTCTAGGTCATTCCCTGAGTTTCCCAGACCCCCGGCCTGAGTGTGTATGTGCGTGTGTGACACATTTGTGTACAGGTATATGCTTGTGGGCAGGTGCTTCTGTCTGTGTGTACATGAGTGTAGAGGACAGAGGTCTATCTCAGCAGCTGCTTTTGAGAAGGCCATGCACCTTTTTTAGGGCACAGAACTCCTCAGCGGGCTGCAGGGCTCTCCTGGTGGTCCAGGCTGGCTGTGCAGGAAGCCCTGGGATCCATGCTGTCTCTTTGGCACTGGGATTCTGGGCACACCATCGCACCTGGCCTTTTGTTCGGGTTATGGGCCTTGACCTTGGGACCTCATGCTCACATGGGAAATATCCACCAGTGGAGCTGTTTCTCCAGCCCCACAGCGAGTTTCTTGACGTTTGTGTGACACATCTGAAAGCCAGTGGTGCTTACACTGCAGGAACACAGGCTCCTCTGAGTCAGGGGAGAAGTACCAGCCTGTATTCACAGTCAGAAGATGCTCTAATCACAGTCTTTTATGCGGATCATCTCTTTTCATTTTTAACCTTCCCTCTTTTCGGTCAGCTTTGGATTCTCACTGGTATTTGTGCCTGTGGATTTTTAAAAAATATCTTGGCTAATGCAAGTGGAGTAGATGATATTTTTAGTTTGAGGTTTCATGGAATATACATAGAGCTCATGATCTCTTCCATGCATAGTTGTTGCTGGTGGCTATTCATATAAGATGCCAATACAACATCCACGAGCACTCTGCTTCCCTCCGCACTCCTCAGGCCCAGAGATCCATCTGAATGTGCCCACAGCACCTGGCACTGCCGTATTTGATGGGAAGGAAAACAAGCTTCCGGCAGAACAAAGCAGCAGGCTGGCCTCTGAAGCAGGATCCTCTCCTGTCACGGAGACGCTTACGCTTGATAAGGAAATGAGAAATGCTAAAGGTTCCTCCCACTTCACAGAAAGCCTTGTGGAGTGGAAATGGCTGAGTGCCGGTGTTTGAAGACCTGAGATTGTAGCAGTGAATAGATCGGCGTGTAAATCACTTGTTTTCTCTTCTAGCTCCAACAATAAAGTCAATTATACTTGAGGGAAAATTAGGGGGCATTTTTTCTATACATGAACAATATTACAAAACTATTGTCATATGATAACCAGACAATATGCTGTCCAAAAAACTGTCAGTGAGAAAGCAGTGTCATCAAAGGGAGGTCACAACACACTTATCAGTTTGCTCTCTGTTGCTGAGAGGGAAGCTGACCATCAAGGCTGGACTCAAGTGGGTGCAGAAACTAAAGGGGCCCCAGATGCTGTCATGGAGAGTCGTCTCTCAGAGCACAGCGCAGGGGCAAGGGCTGAGAGTGGGGTGAAAGGCATTCACCACCTGCCTGTGCTTCTTCAGCATGAAGGGAAAGATGCATCCATGCCAGGGAGGGGCCCACTGAAATATTTACCACGGATAGACCCAGGAATAGGAGGAAAACCAATGCCTTCAGCTATGCACACACAGATGACCCCAAACAGGCTCCAAAGGCTAGTTCCAATCCGATGCTCATACAGATGACCCTCGTTAAAAAAGAACGGGCCAGAACACAAAACCAAATGTCACGAATCCAGGAAAAGAACTGGTAGGGACGGGAGGTTGTTGAATTGACAGAGGGAGGAAGGAGAAAAGAGTGGGTGGAAAGATTACTAACACATCACAACATTTATGAGATTGTCGAATAACAAAGTGAATCAATAATTTAAAATGGGCCAGTGAAATGGCCCAACAGGTGGATGCTTGCCATGAGCTTGACAATCAGAGTTCAGTCCTGGGATCCACCAGCAGAAGAAAGAACAGGCTGTGGAAAGTCCATTCTGACCTCCACAGGTGCGTCACAGCCCACACATGCCCACACACATATACAAATAAAGACATGTAAAATATTTTCCAGTGTAACTAAAAGTACAGTCTATTAAAAGCAATAGTAGTTCCTTTTTAGCCCAAATCTTACAGCTTGGAGCTCTGAGATGGCTTCGTCCCAGCAGGATGAACACATGATGTGGTAGTTTGGATGAGAATGTCCCCCATAGGCTCAGTATTGGAGCACCCAGTAGGTGCTGCTGCCCGGGGCGACCACAGAGCCTTCAGGAGGTGAGCCTCGCAGGAGGAGCAGCACCACTGCACGAGGCTTTGAGTTTTTACAGCCTCAGCCCATCCCCCACCCCCCATCCTCTGCTTCCTGCATGTGAATGCGAATATACTCAGCCCACATTCTGCCCCTGCTACCACGTGTTCCCTGCCAGGATTCTGTTGATCCCTCTGGAATCATAAGCCAAAGTAAACTTTCTCCTCTAACTTGCTTTTTTGTTGGGGGAATTTTATCATGGCAAAAATGAGAACTGCAATAGGAAAAGACCCCAGCCAATTCTAGGCTAGCTTCATTTGCACATCAGCAAAGCAGCCTTTGCTTACTGGGCTACCCAAGTCAGGCTGGCTCTTGGGGCTGTGTTTTCAACTTCATGATCCCATATCATGAAACAGTAAGCTAAGTGAACAGAAGAGCTAGGAAATGACAATGCCAGTCACGTGCTGCTCATTTGCTGTGTAGAACAACTGTGATGTGGAGCCATTGAACAGAAACATTCGGGACTTTTGATGAAAGGCTAAACCCATTCTGCAAAATTGCCAGTGATTTACTATAGGTGCATCTTAACAACTGCCTTCCTCTGTGGGTCCAACCATTAAGAGAACGCACGTGCTCTTGCCCAGCTAGTTCTCTACAGCTGTTCCTCAGGGCAAGGCACTGGTGCATCACACACACTGTTTAATAAGAGGACATTGTCAAGGAATAAGAAAACAACCAGAAAGAAGGCGCCAACTCCCGCCACACTGTTGGTGTCTTGGGGCACGTGTGGTACTCTCTGAAATGGTAGAGGAGCAGGGTTAAGGTCTCAGCTCTGGATCCAGGACAAGAACAACCGTCTTCAGCGAGACGGCTAAGGGCAGCTGCAATCACCTGCAGTCCAAGGCCACATTCCCAAGAGCTGAGGAATAGAGCTAAAGTGCTGCTGAAGCTTGACAGCATCAGATCTGGCAGCGGAGGGCACATTCCGGAGGGCTCAAAGCCAAGTGCACAGCAGAGGGGACGGGAAGATAAACCGCCCTCAGTGGTTTCTAACCCAGGGAGGCAAATTTAAAGGCTTCTAACTGCATTTCCCTCACTGATCTGCGCGTGGAGAAAGCACGGCATTTTCATTGGCTGCACTACAGAGCTTTCCAGGAGCTGTCACTGTGATGGTATTTCCACCCTCCATCCTTGTTCACTGGGCAGGCGTGTCCCTTGGAGGGGCAGCGTGTCAGGAGAGCCTCCTTCCCTTAACAGCACACCCCATGGCGAAGGACCAGTGCGTCTTCCTGTCAGTGCCCCGCCTGTTAGCACTGTCGTACAGAGCACAGTGTTCTCTCTTAAAATACAAATCAACAGTGCGTCCAGTGAATACGCAAAGGGACAAAAACAAAAACATCCTAACTTGGAGGTGGCCTCCCAGAAGTTCCCAGAGAAGAACAGCAATAAGTGGTCTGCCCCCCAGCCCCTAACATCTGATTTCCCAGAGCATCCTGCCTGGTGCGCACGGCCTGCGGAGGCCTTGCTGGGCAGCTTTGCTGAGGACTGAGCCTTCCCTTCCTGTTTATTAGTCTCGGGGCTGGAGCTGGTATTTTAATTAACTGTGTTAGATCACAAATCATGCATGGTCTTTGACCTAACATGTCAGTGTGAAGATAAGGAAATCAAGTCATGGTGGGTGAGCAGCTTGCTTCTCTCAGGCCATACAGCTAAGCAAACCACGCTTACACCTCTTACAGTGCAGGACCCCGGCCAAAGAGAAGACTGTCAGCAACCGGCCTGCCAGGATGCTGGCACCTGGACATGAAAGCTGCGCTTGAGAAAGATCGGGGACTCCAGATGTGCAACGGCATTATGAGTTTACGACTGTGGTTCTGGGATCAGAGCTGGGCGAGTGCAATGCACAGATGCTACGGTGTAGTTCTCCAACCTGTAGCCCGAGCAGGCAACCCAGAGGGATGTAAGCTGCCAAGTGCCACTGTGCTTGCCTTGAATTACACACACACATACACAACAGAGGCGTGCACATATGCATGTATACACACTCACAAAAATTGGGTGCACCAAAGTCAATAGTGGATTATTTTACATTGACTATCCACATGCTGTAAAAGAAGCAAATAAATTGGCTCCATATTATATTCTTAAGTAGTCGAGACATTTTTATTTTAAGTTAACTTTGTATTCTCTCGTAGCCCTCTTTCTCTGTCTCCCTATTACAATATGAAGATGGAAGTCTCTCTGCTGTCAATATGAAAAGAAGGAAAGAAAACACACCCCAGGTCTTGTGGTTCCCACCTGTGTCCTCAGCACATGGGAGGCCGAGGCACAAAGCATGATGTGAGTTCCAGCACAGCCTGGGCCATAGAGTGAGCCTTTGTGGTGGTTTGAATGAGCCGGTCCCGTAACTCTTAGCGTTGGGGGTCAACAGAAGGTGTGGAGCTTTGAGGGCTCAGAAAACTCCCTGCATTTTAAGCTCTCTGTCTCTCTTTCTCTCTGTCTCTGCCTCACTCACCTTTCTGTTTGTGATTGGAGATGCGCTTTCTCATCTGCTCCAGCTGCCATATCTGCCTGCTGCCTGCTGCTGCTCTCTACGCAGCCACGGGGGACTCTAAACTTCAGGAACCATAAGCCACAAATAAACTTCTCTAAGTTGCCTCAATCACGGTGTTCTATCACAGCAACAGAAAAGTAACTATGGCAAACCCTGTCTCCCAAGTGAGGAGGCGGCTTGGGTGACGTTTAGTTGCCTGAGACTCCATTTCCAGGAGCTCCTGTGCCTCCGGCCTCCACACAGATGCACACAAGTCCACACAGTTAAAACCTTCACAAGAGGCAAAGAGGGGGAGAGAGAAGGCGGAGCCGAGAAAGGAAGGCAGGAAAAAGACACAGAAAGGCAAAGGAGAGGCTGTACTGAAGTGTCACACTTGAACATGTCACTCATGTTTAGATACACTTTTCTTTTCCAGACAAGGTCTGGTGTAGCCCAGGCTAGTCTTAGATGCCCTCTGTAGCCAAGGATAACCTTGAACTTCTGATTGTCCTTTTTCTACCTCCAAATTCTGCGATTAGAGGAATGGACCAGCTTTTCAGATTTCTTCGGTCCTGGGATTGAGTCCAGAGCTTCATGCACGTTAGGCCAGTCCCCACTGAGCCACACGCCAACAGCAATGTGGTCAATAAACTCATGGTCACCACGTAGGCACAGGCCTGCTTCTATGACATGGGAAAAGAGAGGAAAAAAGAATTCCCAGGCAGGCTGCAGGCCAAGAGAATTGGAAGAGAGAGCCAAGAAGAAAAGTTCCAGCCATCCCAGGGGCTGCTTAAGAACGGTGTCCTTTCCTCCTGGTTAGTTAGCCAAACGCCATTAACGCTCACACACACCTCAGATCGGCATCCAGCCCCCTTCCTTCAATTCTTCCCAAGGAAAAGCAGCCACTATGAAAAGAGAGGCCTGGGAAATTGGGAATCTTCTGCTCTTTCCTTTGCAAGAACAATCTCAGTTAAGCCAAACAGAAAACAAATCACATTCCTTACAAGAAACACATTTCCCAGCAAAGCCTCCGCCCTGAGAAGTCACTCAGAGTAATGCTACTCGCCCTCCTGGGCTTTGGGGGTGAAGCTGCTTGGCTACTCTCTCAGTCAGGCTGCCAGGGAAGGCAAGGGACAGAGGGACACACAGGCAGGTCAAGGATGCCAGTTATGTTCTTTGTGACCGCAGCCTTCACTAGGAAGTGTCTTTTTCTTAGGAAAATCTTGGTGGGCTTGGCTATAGAGGATGAACACTGAAGCCCACATCTCTTGAAGGTAACGTGTCCTCTGGAATGTCATTGCTCATTTCACAGTGTGCATTACACCTTCGTTCATTTGCAGGAAACTCTTCATGTGAGGATGGGAACGGGCTTGGCTGGCGGAGTGTGTGCAGTTTGATTCCCAGCATGGTGTAAACACGGCATAGTGACTCACCCATAATCCTAGTGCTTCCAAAGTAAAAGTCCTCAGCAGGTTAGGGACCCTCAGAATCACAGCCCTAGGAATCACAACCTTTCCTTAAAAAACATCCTTTTATTCACACACCAAGAACACGGATATTGTTTCCACAGATGCAAAGTAGCAACAAATACATGTAACAGCAGCATGTTGCAGACTGCCCTGAGAAGCAAAGAAGTCCCCAGAGCTAGGGATGTATGTCAGAGCAACCAGATTCTACAAGGCGGCCACTGAGTCCTCCTGTCCTCACCGCAATTTCCCAGCCGAAATATGGTAGCATTTCTGTTTGTGCAACAGGAAAGATCGCTCTGGCCCCCTCAAAACGATATTTTTCTTTTCCCACCCACCTGGCCCCCTGCCACACCTCAGAGAGTCACCTGGAATCCTACAGTACACCGAAGTACCAATCCTAGGGGAGGGGAGGGATGCAGGACCATTCATTTTCACCCATGGCCAGGCTGGATCCCTTCAGAGCCAGAGGATCCCTCCGTCTGGCACAGCTTAGGCCTCTGGCATGGCTGCCACCCTTCAGTGGCAGCAACGAGATGAGGTTAGGCAGATGCTTCACAGAGAATGGTCTAAATCGGCAGAGAGAGGGGCAGAACACAACATTGCATAATGTCCCCAGGAAGAAGGAATTGTTTTTCATGGGCCTGTGTGGCCTGTGGCCTTCTGCCTTGAAAGGGATGCTTTCCCTACGGAAGCTGCTTTCCTGACACTGGGTACACTTCATCCTGGACACCTCTGCTGATAAGTGTACATAAACTTTTCTCATTAAATTCCTCCTATCCAAATAAGATGAACAAGTTGGGAGTTGGAGGGATAAGTAACTGCATTAATTCTCCAAGAACAGGCAGAGTGGAGTGGCATGTGCCCGAAGTCCCAGCTACTCGGGACGCTAACACAGGAGGGACTGCTTGAGCTCAGGAGTTTGAAGCCAGCTTGGGCAACATATATGGTAAGACTATATATAGAAACACCAAACAAAGATCAAATGATACCTGACCCAATGATTCTAGCCTGGTTTCCAACCCTATGTGCTAACTGCTCTTACAGACATGCATTGCCACCCATGCGTAAGTGTTTACCCTGGTTGCAGCTATTTATCAACAGTAATAGTAGAAAAACCAGGATAAACGGTGAGTCCCACTAATGGTGCTGACACATGCACACCAAGATGTCACCAAAGTTGCTGTTAACATAGTGCCATCAAAGAGATGTGTAAATTCCCATTGAGACGTCAAGGCCACAGTGTCCCTCTCCGTCACTCTGCCAGCCGGTATCTCTTTAACCCTTTGGTTGGGGTGTAGCAGCAGAGGATACAGGGCCCCACCACTGATATGGTGATGTACTGTGTGTGCTTCTACTGACTGGAATCTTAGATCTTACAGATGCAAAAAACATCTGGGCTCCCAAGAAATACTTTAGTATTACAGAAGAAAATTTGGTGGTGATGGTGGTGAATTTTTTATTGTTTTTTTCTTTATTTTTCAAGACAGTTTGATGGGATTTCCTTTCCATTATCCAAATACCAAATCAGCTAAATAAAAACATGTAAAGAGACCATTCAACTAGATAAGCTAGCTAGGAAGCCTCAACCTCTGTCCCGTTGATATCTGGGGCCACATAGTTCCTTGCAGTAGATGGGAGTTGGCCTGAGTCTTGTCCTGTGTCTGGCAAGGCCCCTAGCCTCCACCTAGAAGAACCACACCACCACTGTGGTAACCAAAACTGTCTCTAGACATTGTCACATATTCCTGAGGGACAAACTGCCTCCAGCTGAGCAACAGATGAAATCACTGAAAAGAGAAGGCTCCTAACATCTCAAACTGAGATTTGGAAATATTGAGAAGGTAAGGTAGTGGAAAGAAGGAAGGGTGTTTATTCAGTGTCGCTTCAGACAAATTTGCAAAATATTAGGGACAATTCCCAAAGAGTCAAGTGATTAAAATTTCCTCCTGTGCACGTGCCTTCCCATCTCTGTTTTCTTCCTATGGTACAGTAAGAGAGCTTGAACCTAGAGCCTCCTCATGCATGTGAGGCAAGTGCTCTACTACTGAGCTGTAGTTCCAGCCCTCCCTCTGATTTACGATGGGAAGCCCAATATAGAAATAACCTTTACAATTACCACATATGTGGATATAAATATAAACATATATTATCACATGTGCTTCCATTTTGTTCAGAAATTGTCCTTCCCCTAAAACTACTGGTCAGGAGGACAAAAAAGGGGACTACAGTGGCCCCATGATTAATTACCTCTGTGGAGCAGCAATGCAGCAGCTGCGCCTGCCAAGTGTCCCTGGAACCCATAATTAACTCAGAAAGTCTTCCAGGGGAATCACATTAGAACCAGAGGAATATAATTAAATCCCTGGCAGTTTCAAAGGTGCTGAAGGCCTAGATTCCTAACCAGGGATCTTTGCATGGAGCCTCCAGCGCCCACATCAGCCTGGCATTTTCCAGATAACCTGAGTTTGCATTCAACATGGACATAAGTTTTTTTAAAACACAACAAAAAAAGACAAGAATGCGAATGGCTCTTGTGGAAAGAACAGGCAATGAACACACTCACATGTAGGAGAAGTTTCACAAGGAACTGAGGTGTGGTCACACCTCACATAGAAGTGCACCCCACTGAACAGCCTCTTACCAACTGTGATTTTTGTTCATGTATATATGTTATTTTATAACAATGATGAACCATCATGAAAGAATGGCCTTTGCTATGATGAGAAGTAGGAAAGATAATATAAAACGAGTAAACTAAAATTGAAATGATAGAATTTATGTCAGCTAGCATTTCAGGGTCTGAAAATTGAGTGTTAGGCTTTTCTCACACAATGTGAAGTAAGTGTGTTTTTATTGACTACTCTGCCCAGATGCTGTGCTGGGTGGCTTATGAACATGAGCTGAGTGAACACTTTAAAAACCCTGAGAAGAAGGTTGTCTGTTCTCATATCATTACAGGCCTGTTCAACATCAGCCACATCGAGATGAGAGCTCAGATCCTACGCTCACACCCTCACACTCCTTTAGAGCACTAGGTGACAGTAGTCCATCAAGGTCACTGACTGCTGCTTTCCTTGGACTGTGCAGGAAAGAGCGAGAAACTGGTACCGGCATGCTCCAGAGAACAGTAGCTATTTTCCTAACAAAGGCAGCACCGTGTGTCAGGGTTTATGTGGCGTATGGCCTCCAGACACACGGGCAGATACCTTAGCATGCTCTCATCCTTTGCTGGACCATCCCAGCAGCTTCGTACTGCCTGATTTGTCTGAGGACTGACGCTTAGTCCTTTAGAATTCCTGTGGTCTCTGTGAATAATCCTTTCTTCCCAGGCTTAAACATTTCAGCCTCATCATTCTGTAACTAAATGTACTTGTCTTCCACAAACCTTGGGAATTATTCTCTATTGCTAACCCTACAAAGCAAGTCATGAGTGTAGGTGCGATTCGCCTAAGAAATGTGTTTTTACATCTCAGCCCACTCTAGCTGATGGCAAAGAAGGGACAGGTGTCTAGGAAGAAACGGCTTCTGGCAGCCACCTCCCCACCCGACCCCTTAGCGCTTTGTGCAGCCTGAGGTGAGGAAGTGTCTGCTGGGTGAGAAGCATGTCTAGCCCTCCAGCAGCCTTTCAGTCATAATACTTCATGTGTAAACCTCCTCTCTCCAGGCTCCACCTCAGGCGGAGGAGCCACTGGCAGGTCATGGCTACTGCGGAGGAAGAGCCACTTTATCTGGGGATGTGGCTACTGGTGAGTAGCCCGTTCTCCAGTGGGTGAGCCCACACCCATGTGCTCATGGGAAGTACTAACTGGACTCGGGGTTGAAATAATTAATGACTAATTGATTTTAAAAGAAGAACATGAGGCTTTGAGGAAGATGAGCCAGAAGGTTCTGCTGGGTATTAGAGGGTGAAAATGACAGGTAAATAGGACCAAGATACACTGTAGGCATGTATGAAGTTCTCAGGTACACTGTAGGCATGTATGAAGTTCTCTTTTAAGAAGGATCAAGAACAAAACTTTAGTCTTAAAGAAAACAAAGCAACCGAAACCACCTTTTGTACAACACAGGCCACAAAGTATCATCCTTAGCCTCCATGCCAGATGCTGCCTGCATACACCTTCACCCTCCACCATTCCAGACAAAGGAGCATGGCTGTGGCGCCTCTGGATGGGAGCTATTCCCAGCAGTGGCACAACCTGAAGCCAGCAGGAACTGAGACCCAACCAGGCCTGCTTTGTTCCGCAAAGTCCTTAGCTTACCGAAACACTCTGGATCATAGCAAAGGGCACTGCGAGTCCACGGAAGCCTGCTCCAGGAAACGTTAGAGGTTGTGCTCAGTCGAGGTAAGGAGGCTGCCACACAGGCCGACACGCTGTCTATTAATAGACCAGGTAACTCTCAGAGGCTGGGAGACTGTGGGATCAAGGGTTTCTCAAGCTCAGCCCTGGCTTGATCCCATTTGGAACAATTCTGTCCTGAGCAACTCCTGATCCGTGAGCATCACCACTGGAGAGGGGCATCACAAGGAGACCTTGAGCTTGTACAGAAGCTCCAGCAGGTCTCAGGGTGCCTGCTTACATTCCAGGCCTGGCCAGCAGCACCCACAGAGCACTTGGAAGGCGCAGACCGTGTGCTCTGGTCTGAAGCACACATCAGTCTGGAAAGACTGTGAATGCCTTGCCTGGCACAGATCATGTTTAAGCCTTATAATCAGATCCGATTGTTTGGCTCTATTTTGTCCTGATAAATTCCAGATACATAAACTTCGTAGTAAATCCACTAACCTTAATTAACAAATAAGAAGCCAGCCAGGTCTGCTGGTACAGGTCTATAATCCCAGTCGCCTCAAGCAGAGGTGAAGGATTGCAAGTTCAAAGCAAGCCTGAGCAATTTAGTGAGACAGTATCTCAAAATACAAAGTAAAAAAGCAGGGGAGGGACTCAGAAATAGCTCAGGAGCAGAGTGTTTGCCTGCCGTGTGTGCACCACCAAAACAAATTTCCTATTTACTCTTAATTCATATCCTATCACACACAATGTGTGTGTAATCATGCTTTTATGGCAAGAAGAAAATTTAGTTTTGTTTTTTTCTGGTACTTCCCTTACTCATTGGTTTACAGGGATGCTGCGGTGTCGGAGCAGATAATATTTTGTCCTTATCTAGGTGCATGAAAAGCCAGGAGCGAGCTGCAAGCCGCCACCGGCTGGTCTGGGGAAGACGGCTGGGCACCCTATCGGTCTTGCCCTCTTTTTCCTTTTGGAAAATTCCAGACCCAGCTCGGCTGCACGAACGCTCCACTCCTTCCAGCAACCACAGCTTGATCGCCTGGCCCTCCTCTGCACACTGCTGTAAGGACTGTTTACCTGCCAGTCTCCTGGAAGACCAGGAGTTCCTCCCTGAGCTGCTGAGCTCAGCACTGGGCGTGGCCACAGAGCAGCAGAGTGGTCCAAGGCAGAGTCGCTTCTTTCCTCCTTCCTAAGGGCCTGGCCAGGTTCTAGTGAGGAGGGGAAACTGGCAGCAGAAAACGCTGAAACAGGCCAGAGAAATAGGCTCAGGAGAGCTGCGTCAAAATGAGCAGAACATATCTGTGGATACAAGGAAGGATGTGCAATGGAAGGACAGGTCCTGCCAACCCAGTTCTCTGTTAGCCTCGGGAACCTGTGGTCTGGGGAAATGAAATATGGAGCAGGTGCCTTTAGTGGCGGAAACAGGAAAAATGAAAAGCACACCAGCTGGGAGGGGAAGTGTAGGCAGTTATACTGGGGCCGTCAAGCCCAGCCAGGGGGAAAGGACTGCAAAGGAAGGCCAGCGTGCTCACTGCGCTTTGTAAGCCCTGGAAGGAACGTTACCAACCTAGCCTCGCTAACTCTTCTCTGCCCCACCCCCACCCTGCAGCGTAAACTGTGAGAGAGGACTGTGGGTCAGTGGAGAACTGTGCATTCTCTACATTCAGGACACAAGTTAGCCGAGTCTCACCCTGTTCACCGCCCACGAACTGTGTTTATCATACATGTGTTTGCACATCTGTGGGCACATGCTGTCCACATGTGGAGATAGCAGGTTCAAGCTGGGTGTCGTCCTCAGCCAGCCCCCACTGTCTTCCCTGAGTTGGGGTCCCTGGATGGAGAGGGTCAGACCATCTGAAGAAGTGGGAAGGACACTGCTGCCTGCTGAGTGGTGTTTACTGTGCAGGGAGCCCTGGTACCTGCCTCTCCTAAGCCCCATGCTGGGGTAACTAACGCAGCTATGTTTTAAGAGATTTCTGTAACTCAAATGACCCTGCAAGTAACCCCTAAGCTGTCTTCTGGTAAGTAACCCCAACACAATTCCGATTCAACAGGTTGAATCCACACTTTGGTTTGTTGTCAGAGCCTTGTCTGGGACGAGCAGATGTTTGCTCACATCTGCCTGGGACAGTGGCACACAAAATGTTCAGATTCTTCAGCAACCAGGAAAATGCCAACTAAAGCTAGAGTGAGACCTCACCCCGTGCTCAGGCCGGTGATGTTGTGGAGAAATGAGGATGTTTCACACTGTGGGTAAGACAAACCCACTCAAGCACTCTGGAAGGCGGACTGTGGCCAGCTGGGAAAAGGGAGAGCCACAAACCCAAGGCCACAGGCTGCTGTGGTCCGCTGAGCCTGCCTGGGGACACCGGGGAGACTGTTGTGAATCACAGAGGTAGCCACAGTGGCTCTGAATGCCATCAACACCAGGAACACAGAGCTACCATCAGAATACCACCAGGCAGCAGGAAAAAGAATGGCTGGGCTCGGCGGCATGCGTATGATCCCAACAACTTGGGAGGCTGAAGCCAGAGGATGGCCAGACCCTGGAAGTTTGGGGCCAGCCTGGAGAAGGTGGTGAGAAGACCCACTTCCTAAAATTAAGAAAGGAAGGCTGTGGGAGACAGGGGTGCAGAGATGGACTGTGGAAGCATGTATGAACATGGATTAATCTCCAAGACAGGGAGGGGGAAAGAGAGGAGGAGAGCTGTATGCTCTCACACAGGAGTAAAGTCACACCAACTAGTGGCACACAGATGGAACTAGTCTAGAAACGTGGTGGGGAAAACACCAAATGTAAGACGGTAATCACTGTAGGAGGGTCCTGTTAATGAATCCAACCATATTATTTCATGTTTTTTTTTTAAATGCCAAAGCAAGTATGGAAAAACTGCAGACTCCTCCAGAGCCCCGTGCACGCGCCTTTCCTGCTGTGTCCTGCGCGTCCTGAGCATTTACTTCCCTGTGTTGTGATGTGATGTTTCACAGCTGTGGTGGAGCCAGTGTCTGTCTACGCAGTCACTCAGCAAGCCTCTGCCGTGCACACAGGCGTCTTTCCAGCTATTGAAACGTAACAGTAACCCCAGCTGTTCTAAGCACCATTCAGGCTGGGCCTCTCTCTCTCCCTGTACTCTGCTTTTACTACTTTATTTTGTCTGTGGGGAAACTGAAGCTCAGAGGAAATCTCCAGCTAAGGTGTCTCAGTGAGCAAATGGCAAGACAAACCTCTGACCCTGGGATGACTCCAAGAGTAGCTCTGTCTACTTGCTTTCTGCCCTCAAGGTATGCAGGGATCCCCAGCGGGCCTAGCACTGTCACCCTGACCCCAGAACTGACCTTGTTGAACTCTGGGTGATCTAGGAAACAAGGATTATTAAAAATATCAAAGGCTTCTGCTCCATCATGACAGGAGCTAAATGACATGACTGATTCCTCAGTTGAAACAATCCACCGAGTGAGTGTGTAAGACCTGTATGTGAATCCTGTAAACTGCCTTCACACACAGTGTGTGGGAAACCACGGGACTCAGCTGAGGAGCGGCCGTAACCCCGGGGCATTTCTTAAACCCCTGAGAGAATGAGACGTGACTTTGCTGTGGGGGATAGGGAGGAGGCAGTGTTTCGACAAGAACCCTTCTGGCCACTCTGCCGACAAGAACCCTTCTGGCCACTCTGCCGTCTGGTCAGCTCATCAGACTCTTCCGTCCATTAGTACTGAAGCTCTGAGCCAGCTGAAGAGTCAGTTCCCTGCCTCGTGGAGCCCTTCCCTGGAACATACACACTTTCGGGACAGAAGCAGCATGTCAGTAAACTCTCATCTCAGCCAAATAAAACAACCTATTTCAGTAGTTTTCCATTCTTCATTAAAAAGATGGCTTTACTGTTCATATAGCAAATGGCGTTTCTTTTCTTTTTTTTTTTTTTGATTTTTTTTTTAATTTATTTATTTTTATCTCAATCACAGGTTAGGTACTTTGAATCCCAGGCGTAGCCCCCTCCCCCAGGCGTTTCTTTTCTAAATTAATGTGTGCACAAGGAATGTGTTCCCTGAAGGGGAATGTGGAATAGAAACAGCTGCTTCCTATGCTGGGCACCCAGCTCTACCTCCAGGCGAGGCCGAGCTGTGACCTGTCACCAGCGTCCCAAGGCCCAGCCTTATCCCAGAGGGCTTGTGTAACTGAACCACAAATTAAACAAGCGCAGGCTACATTTACTTAAATTTATAGGCAACCCATAGGACATGTGTGAGCCTCTTTAGATATACTCTAGCTTGATTCCTAAATAAGCCTTGTATCTCTACCCTTGTTTCATTTCCTTTTCATCTTTGTTTTGCACTAGAGCACACATGCCACCATTTAGTCTTGTGAGTGCTTCAAAGACTCTCCAGTGGCTTTGCTGAACCCGCAAAGGTGTGAAACCATCCTTACTATGTAATTCCAGAACACGTCTATTGCCCGCAATGACACCTTGTATTAGCAATCAAACTCTTCTTCCCTCTCTGGTGCACCTCGTGTGTATATTCTGGTATTTCCTAGTCATAGGATCATAAGGCATGTGACATTGGTTTCTAGTTTCTTTCACCAAGCAAGCTCCACCTCTACAGTGATGTGCATTATTTTTATTGCTAAATATTATACCAGTGTGTATATATAATACATTCTGTTTATCTATTCATCAGTTTATTAATTCTGAGTTATTTCAAGCATTTTTGCTATTATGAATAATGCCTCTAGAAGCATTTATATACAAATTGTTTTGTGTGCACAGATAACACATGTGTACAAAGGCCAGAGGACATCCCCTGCTGATGTTCCTTCAGGCTAGCTACTTTGCTTATTAGTTTGTTTGATTTTAGGCAGTCTCTCACTGCCCTGAAACTCAGCAAGATGGCGAGTCTGGGTGGGCAGAAAGCCCCTGGGAGTCTGCCTGCCTTGGCTTCTCCAGCGCTGGGCTTTCAGTGATGTACCACAAAACTGCTTGCTTTTTACTTGGATTTTGGCAAACAAAGTCAGGTCTCCATCTTAGAGGTGTGTTCAGTTTTCTTGGTTTTGTAGTTTGAAGTAAAATTGCTAAGTCATCTGGCAAACTGATAGTTAACTTTTGGGGGGCAGGGGTTCACTTTCCACCTTTGTTTTTTGAGACAGGCTCTCTCGCTGCCACACAGCTTACCAGTTTGTCTGTACTGCCTGGACAGTGAGCTGGCACCCGCTGTGCGCCTCTTCCCCACCATGCTGGGCTTGAAGGCATGCACCGCCATACCTGGCCTTTATCTATGCATTTATTTCCATGGGTGCTGGGGATCTGAACTCAGGTCTTTGTGCTCTGGGAGAAAGTAGTTTATTTAACCACCTGAGCCCTCCACAGCTACCAGGTACACCTAGTTTAACATCCTTTTCCCTCAGTCTATATTACTGCATTCATCCAATATGACAGTAATAATAAGAATATGCTAGACCCATTGAGTGAGTAATATGGCTCCTGAAAGCCAGACAGGATCATGTTGCATAGAGCCATGAATGTGAGCTTGAAGAACTTGGATGTTTCATGTGAAAAAAAAAATTTAGAAGCCTCCTGAGCAAGCAACAGGTACTATTTAATAGTAATTTGGTGTGAGTGGTTAGCATGATTGCAAGAGGGCTGGCATGAGAGAACAGAGGGGCAGGGCCCTAATGAAGGCTGCAGGAAAGACTAAGGATTCTGAATCCTTCTGAACTGGCTAGAAACATCAAGCAGGCTTTTCAGAAACATGTCCATCAGAGCTGCCATAGCTCTGTGGTCTCTAGCTCAGCCACTGTAATGCTGCGCCCCAAGAGAAAATGTGCCCTTTGAAGACGCAAAGTTAGTCTCTGGAATTAATTTAATCAGCCATACCAAACAATTTAAAAGTCAGACCTCTTGCAGCATGCTGGGCTGGAGTTATTTGTTTACGTTCAGAACTGAAACCTGCTGAGAGGAATTCTTAGAGATGTCACACCCCATTTTCTTTAGCACCCTAGGAACACAAGCGATGTCTGGAAAAACTGATTTACAACATTCAGATTCAGCCACTTTCTAATTAGACACAGGACTCATTTGTTCCGATGACTAGCACACTCCACACAGCTGCCAAGTCCAGCCTGTGTTGGGAACGAGCCCGGTACCGGTTTCCTCTGGCCTTCAGTGTCTCGTCATCTGTTTCTTTGCCAGCAGTGTCCGTCTCGGGCCCTTGCAGCTTCCGGGGTGTTGCTGCTGCCCACACTAATCTCAAGAGCTCCATCTACCTCTGCTGGGACTACACACGTGTGCCACTGTGCCTGGCTTAGGACCCTGCCACTTTAATAACTAGGTGCCGTTTCCCCTGCCACGGCCCACTGTCTTCCTCTTGCTACCTATCTTAATGGCTCCGTGCCTGGCCCTCCATCAAATGCTCCACATCGCCATTTGTATGATGGTACACCATTGCTCAGAAACACTCTTTCTGTTTACCCAGGGAAGTCCAAAGCCCAGTGCCCACAGCACACTCACCTACTCACTGCCCAGCCCCCGAAGCCTCCCGAGAACGCCCACACTCCCTAGGTCTCCACTCTAGTCTAACAATCCCTGTGCTCTCCCAGCTCACACTCTGTCCCATGCTCTTCATGAACAAGGCACGCCTCCCCCCTCGTTGCTTTCCAAGTCCTGCCAGTGCACAGTGGCCCCCCTCAGCTGCCTGCGGAAAGAACCCTGCTGGCCACTGGGCTCCTGCCCATGAGCCTGCCTGCAGGACTGATGATTCATGTAGCAGGTTGGCACTAGATTACTGGTTACGGGATTTTTCCAAAAGGGTTAAAGCTGAGTGTGGTGACTACAGGATGAGTTTCCTTAGGGTGAACTTGGGCCCGTCTGTGTCTGGACCCACAACAGCATCATCCAGCTGGAAAAATGTAGCAAAGACCTAACAACCAAGCAAATGTACCAAAGACGTTTAGAAGGCTCTTGGCAGCAATAGTCTTTTTCAAACATTTTATTTGTGTGTGTGTACACCATAGCATATGTGCGGGAGTCAGATTTCTCATGTGAATCAGTGTTCTCCTTCTATCGTGCATGCCTGGGGGATTAAACTCGGGTTATCCAGCTTGGTAACAAGCTCTTTTTTTAAACCTGCTGAGCCAACTCACTGCCCCAGGTATAGTTTTTAAGTAGACACACTAGCTACACTGGTTCCAGAAAAGACTTAAAGCTGCTTGAGAGACCACACATAGCACACAGCAAGTTGGTGCGTGCTACTTGGGATTTCACGTACACCTGCATGCACAAAATGAGGTCTAGGTTCTTCAAATACTTGCACAGATACTAGATAGCCCGGAAGCCCTGACCCCAGGAATATCCCCATGAAGCATGCCACTGAAGCCTCCTGTTATTTAATACACTTGGGCCTGGCGGAGGGAGTGACAAGCTGGAAGTGTGTGAGCATATTTGGGGACCACTCCAGACTGTCTCAGTATAAGCAATCCGGCCTTATAGTTTAAAGTTTCAAGTAAGCTAGGCATGGTGGCACATGGCAGTAACTGTAGATTCTGTAGGCAGAAGCAGGAGGACTAGTGCAAGTTCAAGGCCAGCCTGGTCTATACAGAGCATTCCAAGTCAGCTACAGCTGCATGGTGAGGCTTCCTCTCCAAACAACCAAATAAACGAAACACTGAGGTAAAAGTGCTGCCGTGGTCACTTCAATGCCACATGGCCAAAGCGGAATATGATGAGCCGAGGGAAGTCACAGATCCACGGGTGTGCCTCTGGACCCAAGGAAACCAGTGAAGGAAAATGACGGGCACTCACCAATTTCTGTGTTATTATCAAAAATCTAAGCTCTGGCCCCTGTGGGGGCCAGGAGAGCACCCCTACTACCGCCCACAAGGCAGCGCCCTCTGTTTGTGAGGCAATGTCTTTATATAATATAGTTCAATGTCTTCATATAACACACTTCAATGTCTTCATATAACACACTTCAATGTCTTCATATAACACACTTCAATATCTTTATATAATACACTTCAATGTCTTTATATAGTGCATTTCAATGTCTTCATATAATACACTTCAATGTCTTTATATAATACACTTCAAAAGGGCTGCAGTTTCTGCAGAAGGAAGTCCGACAGTTGGTAGGTAGGTTTTTTCCTAGAACCATTTACATGAACATAAGTGTCCCCCACCTCCACCCCAGGAACCAGAAGGGGTTAGGTTGAAGTCCACTATTCCCCATCTGTCATCTGTGAGGAAGAGCCTGCCCTGGGAGGGCATAAAAGAAGAGTATTGCTTGCATTAAGCAAAGACTTCATAAATAAAGTCGTAATAAGTGGGCTCAGTGGCTTAATCCTCATTGCAATTCAAGGGTTGATTACCAAGCCAGGCCAAACAGAAATAAACAATCCACTAAGTGTTTTGGCTGCCAAGATTGCATATTAAAAATAACAGCCCTGAGCTACAATTTCAGTCCCTGCTTTAAAAGTAATAAAACCAACGGTCACACATATTTATTAACCATTGTTTACAATAATAAAGGAGGTGTGTGTACTAGGAAAAATACAAAAGGCCCATCAGTGGATAGCCATCTCAACACAAATTCAGAAAGTACATTGAGATCAGCTGACTGCATGAAGGGTGGTAAAACATCAAATACCCTTAGATTTACTAACCACCATGAAGACAGAAACACTGTTCTCTACTCTGCATTTTCGTACAGCCAGCTTAACACCAGGCAGGTTAAATCAGATGCATCTGAAATAGTTTCAAATATGTGTTCCTGGAGACATGAGCAATCTGGAAGGAAGAGGGTGCCCTGGCATGCCCCAGTCCATCTGTGGGAGTGTGGCAGCACCAGCATCAAAGAGATGCAGCAGCAGACGAATCTTAAAAGAAATAGAAACAATCTCTTCTTGATTTGCTGTCCTCGTCACTATTGCTGTGGGAATGAAACACCATGACAAAAAGCAATGTGGGGAAGAAAGGGTTTATTTCACTCACAGTTCCTCATCATAGTCCATCACTGAAGGAAGTCAGGACAGGAACTCCAGCAGGGCAGGAGCCTGGAGCAGGAGCTGATACAGAGGTCATGGGGGGTGCTGCTCACTGGCTTGCTCATCAGGGCCTGCTCAGCAGGCTTTCTTACAGAACCAGGACCACCAGCCCAGGGATGGCCCCACCCACAGTTGTCTGAGCCCTCCTCCATCAGTCACTTATTCAGCAAATGTTCACTCTGGGTGGTGGTGGTGCACACTTTTAACCCCAGCACTCAGGAGGCAGAGAAAGGCAGAGCTCTGTGAGTTCAAGGTCATCCTGGTCTACATAGTGAGTTCTAGAATAGCCAAAGCCACACAAAGACACCCTGTCTTGAACCACCACCACCCCTCCCCAGAAAAAAAAGGAAACAGAAAATGTCCTACAGCCAGATTTTATGGAGGTATCTTATCAATTGAGGTTCCCTCCTTTCAGATGACTCTAGCTTGGGTCAAGTTGACATAAAACTAGCGAGCACACCAGCCAGGTGAAATCAGGCCCTTTTCTGTTTTCTTTTCTTCTCTCTATTGTGTGTGTGTGTGTCTATGTTAGTGTATGTGTGTATGCATATTCACATGTGTGTAAGAAAGCACATGTGTGTGCCTATATGCACGTGGGGGGCGCATATATTTGTGAGTGCACGTAGGCATATGTGTGTACACAAATATGGAGGTCACGCGTGGAGGCCAGGCACCTTCCCACTGTTCCTCACATTACTGAGCGTCTCTCTGGACAGGAGGATGCCGCTGGCTTCACTGGTCAGCCGCACCGGGATCCGTCTTTACCTCCTGAGTTCTGGGACTGCAGATGGACCACACGGCTCCACCCGCTTTCCCGTGGGGTCTGAACTTCGCTCCTCTTGCTTGTTTGTCCACCAGGACATCTCTGCCTTAAATCCAGAGACTCATTATGCTCAGCCCTGTTCAAGACAGTGGACAGTCAAATTCCAAAGTGCTGGTTGGTTGTGTTTTCGTTTGGTTGGTTGGTTGGTTTTGGTTTGTTTTTGTTTTTTCACTGAGGTACATTGATTTAACCATACTATATTAATTTCCAGAATCACAGAAGCAAGAAAACAAAATAGTTACATGGAAAATGAACATGCTAAGGACTTTTTGCCGTCAGAAACGTAAACCCATTAGAAATGGTGATTCCCACACTCTAATCCAGGTGCCAAGTGCCGACCCGATCAGCACTCAAGCAATGCTAAGTCCTTGTTTCAGTGTTAGGAAATAGAACAAATACTGCAAGGCTGAAGGAAGCTCAGTTCAGCCTCTGGCATGTTTCCATTAGAAAAGCAAAACAAAAAGAAGCAGCAGATGCCCTGCTCTCGCACACAACAGGTACAGTCCCTGTTTTCAGATGGACTCGTGAGAGCCATTTCTTTAATAGCAAACCTGTTAGTACTGCTTTGTTTTTTAAATTTGAACATAAAACACACATTTCTAAGGTACAGAGGACTCAGCACAATTGTAACAATCCTTCCAGGCTGCCATGGAAACTCTGACTGCAGAGTAGTGACCACTCATACAGTAGTGACTCTGTATGAATCTTCACTAAGTCCGAAAAGGCTGTGGTGGGCCTGAATATTGCGGCAGCGCCCATTCGGTAATCAAATGTACTTTCACGAATAGAAATACTAAGCTTTTCACACCTGAAGCTTTATAGTGTGGAGAACTCAGGGGCAGGTGCCAAGGCGGACAGTTAGGCACCTCACTAGGGCGTGCCCTTCTGCCACACTCCCTCGGGGACTCTCTTTTGTTATTTTTTTTTTTTTTTTTTTTTTTTGGTGTTGTGTGGAAATCCTCCTGGGAGACACCCACCGTTTCCCCGGGAAGTCTTTCTTACTCTACCCAGGAGGAAGTCTGGGCATTATTAAATTCTAACTCCTACACATCCTCCTGGGGACTTGTTAAAATGGAAAACTGTGCAGCCTCAAGTTCACACTCACAGGCAGGTTGGTAGGCTACCAGACAGACACCGTGGCCGTGGCCCTTTAGAGACAGGGACTTGGAAAACGCATGTGCTATGGTACAGAGAGACTCTGCTCACACAGACAGCAGTTTGTGCAGAGGCAGTCCTTTTTACCAAGAAAAGGCTATGCTCTTTAGTGGGAATAAGTACACGGGGCCAGTGCTGAAGTACCTGGGTGTGGGGTGAGGGGAACTAAAGAACAGTGCTCTGCTCTTTGGAGACTGTGCTGACGAATTCTGACAGACAGCACCTTGTTAGGCATGATTTGAACCTTCAAAAGTAAGGAAGAACACAAGGCTGAGCATCAAAACACCCGCCTATAAGTGGGAAGAAATTGAGTCCTTCTGCATTATTACAAGAACAGTTAGTACTTTAAGAGAAAGAAAAGGCCCCCTTTGCTTCCTCTCCCCGTGCTCACAAATGACACAGCTCACAAAATGAATTTCAGTAGTCCCTTGTCCCTTCTTATCCATAAGCCACGTGTTCAAAGAGTGCTCCAAACTCCACAGACAGGTATCAATGCACATCCCTTACAAAGAGGCACAGAAAAGAACAACAGTGAATGATCATGACTACGTGCTGTAAGGAAGCAATGTGTGGCCGGGCGCGGTGGTGCATGCCTTTAACCCCAGCACTCAGGAAGGCAGAGGCATGCAGCTTGCTGTGAGTTCAAGGACAGCCTAGTCTACAAAGCCAGTCCAGGACAGTCAAGGTGACACAGAGAAGCCTTGTCTCAAAAAACCAAAACAAACAAAGAAACAAAAAAAAAAATGAGAGAAAGAAAGAAAGAAAGCTTACATGTGGTTACTTTCTCTCTCTAAAAATGTTTCGCTGTGCCTTACCAAAAGGACACTGTTATGGCTTGGCTTTGCTATATCTGAATTGGCAACAAAATCACATTTCTTGTGTTTTGAGACCATTATCAAGGAAAATAAGGATTCCATGAACACAAATCTGCCATGCCCCAAGAATGACTGTATTAATAAGTCATTGATAAACTCAGCCACTGAAGGACAAACAAGGCCATAATCAGTTCATGTTAACTGATACAACATAGTCATGACATAATCAGTAAGGACATGTAGGGCAAAGAGAAGAATCATCTCCTGGGCAGGATGAAGGACTACATGAAATCTCCTAAAACTGCTAAGAAAGGCACACAATTCAAAACTCGGGAATGTTTTAACTCTATAATTGTCTATTATAGACAACTGAAATTTTCTATAGAAAGGGAGATCATGGATAGAGGTGGCCATCGTCTGTGGGAATGGTCAGGCTCTTGACTCAACTGTCAGCTACATTTCTTAAACAGCGTGTAAGTTCAAATAGTGAAATTTTCTTTGTTGTTCCCTGCAACTTACAATGGTAGGGGGAGTCCAAAATGACAATTAATAATCATAATAACAAAGAACTTCCAGGAAAACAAGGTGGCAGCTGCCATTTAAGTAATAGCACATTCAGTCATTGGGATATGACACGGTTGTGTAATGATCCCTGTCAGTTTTGGAGACATGGAGACTTATTATTTATGGATTAACATAACAAATATAAGTAGACGCTAAGAGCAGGCTTATCAGTTACATGATATCAATTATAACTTCTGAACTTTATATTCAGTATAAGTTGTCTGGATTACAATCAGGGTAAAGCACACTGCTTCCACTCTTAATTTTCATAGATTTTCAGACTTGGACAGAATGCTCCCTGTAAATATTAAGTTAACTTTCTTCTAAGTATAAATGTTCTACAGTGAATAAAAATATGTAAAACAAAGTCCCCTTAAGTGTTCCTTGAGCACTTCCTGAGAGTGTATGTGTGGCGTGTGCGTGCACACATGCATGCAAAGACACACACACACATACACACAATGGTTAGTGCTGGGAATTAAAGTCCAGGGCTTTGTTCATGTTAGATAGGCTCTGAATATTTTTAATCACTGGGTTTCTTTCATTTAAATATTATAAATAGTTGACTGGAAATGCTAAGGCATCTCTAAGCACTACATACCAGAGCCTGCTTTGGAAATTCTTTCTATCCCCAAATAAACTGAGATTTGATTGACCTTTGTGCCCCTTTATCGATTATTTACTTCAACATTTACAAGCAAGACAATGGTATGGACAGCGCAATAGGCAGTTTTAATTGCCAAGCTGACACAACCTAGAATCACCTAAAGAGACACCCCGCCATCCGGATCAGGTTGGCCTATGGGTACCTCTATAGGGACCATCTTGACTATATGAATAGACCTGCCCATTGTGGGTGGTGCCATCCCCAGGTTTGGGTCCTGGGCTGAATAAGTGCAGAGGTGTGGGGATTGGGAACAGGGAAAAGGGGGTGAGTGGCGACAGAGCCCGCGCAGAATCCCAGGAGTTAGCATCTGAGAGACCAGACCCAAAGGTGTGGGTCTAAGTTTATGGGCCGGTGTAACAGACTTTAAATGACTCAAAGGCCAATCAGACCGTCCCATGCCAGCCTCCAGCACCAGTGACAATCAATCAGGTTGGTGCAACTATAAGGAAATGTGGGAGGTGTGGGAGTGTCCAGGGGCAAGGTCACCTCAGGAGACTTCTGTGAAGAAGGCGGAAGCAGTCACCACCCTCGCCTCAGGTCCATTTTGAGACTTCAGTGGGTCAACACAGTATGCAGGGTGTCAGGACCTTTGTAGGATCTTTTCCTGTGGTCTTCCAAAAGGCTTATCCGGACATTCTCCACACAGAGGGGGCTCCCCACAGCCAATGTATGCATCTGTTCCTCTCTGTGTTCCTGACAGTGAACGTGACCAGCTGCTTCAGGCCACGTTCACAGTGACTTCCCCACAAGGGACTGAAACCTGGGACCGTGGGATAAGAAATGCTTTCTCCACCTAAGCTGGTCTTTCAGGGTATTTTCACAGCCACAGGCAGGAAACCAGGTTAGGCATCGTCAGCCATGCCCTTCGGTGGAACCACAGATCTCCTTCATTCAGAGCCTTTGGGCTAGTCACATAAGTTCATTCTCCCTCAATTTTCTCATCTGTTGAATGGGGGTAACATTCATCATAAAGACTGATGATTAAATTAGTTCAGGTGTATATAAATCTTAAATCCTCACTTGGCCCATGGTGATTTGGTAAATGTTATTTTCTGTTAGTAATATTATTAATATTTAGAAGTAGCATTTAAAAATTACCACTATGTATGCCAAGTCAGCACAAACTAGAGGAAGACTCAGATGAGTTTAAAAAATTCTTCTATAAGATCTAACAGTAGGCTAGCCCATATGGCATGTTTTAAAATTAGTGATTGGGAGGGCCCAGCCCACTGTAGATGGGGCAGTTCCTGGGCTGGTGGTCCTGGGTTCTATAGAAAGCAGGCTGAGCAGGCCATGATGAGCAAGCCAGTAAGCAGCACCCTCCATGGCCTCTGCCTCAGCCCCTGCTCCAGGTTCCTGCCCTGCTCGAGTTCCTGCCTCCAGGATCTCGCCACGCTGGAGTTCCATGCTGCTTCTGAGGATGAACTGTGTGTGAAATAAACCCTTTCACCCTCCAGTGGCCTTTTGTCATGGTGTTTCATCACAGCAATAGTGAGCCTAATCAGGACAATGCATGAGGGAATAAGAAACAGTAATATTACAGTGAAGACAAACAACAACTAGAAAAAGCAACTACAAAGTAATTTTGCCTAAACAGTAAAAGAGCCTGAGGTGCACTTACAGCCAGAAGCGCCCTGCTGTTCCTGGGTCCTAGACAGTATGCCCTGGGAGTTCAAATGCAGAATTCCAACAAAGCTGTCTCATGGCTCTCTGAGGCGCTGTAAATCTTAGAGCTCAGAGAACAGAAGGTCAGCCTGGAACCACGTGTACTTTCTGAAGTTCACATCGCCAGGCTAGGCTACACCACCAGATTTCTTGCCTAAATTAAACAGAACCATCCTGGACCTCGTGGTGAAATAATTTGCTTTTAAACTCAATTTTAAATCAGTCCAAATGGTGGTTAGTCATTTTTATTTTAGGTCTTTGTCCTCTATGTTCTTCTCTTCTCCAAAGCATGAAGTGTTCTTGAGGCTGTAAAGAGCAGTTAACCCTGCTTCAAGGTTGTGGGGCATTTCTGCATTCGGCAATGATGAGTTGGAGAACAGCCGCCTTCGCGCTATGTTGCAGACCTGGCGGGAGGGTGTTAGTTGTGGCTGTCTCCTGGCGCCTGGCTGGGGCTCTGATTTGAACGTGCTGACCTCCAGTGAGGGGATACTGCTGGAGAGTTAGAAGACTGACTGTTCCTCAGGCCACCACTGGGACCAGGTCTGGCCCCCTTTACAAAGCTGGGGAATAGTTTATATATGTGTAAATCACTTTCAAGGTAGCCTTCCCAAACATGCAAAGCAGAAAACAAAATCAGGGCTTCTCTAGGGACACAATGCATCGAGAGATGAAAGATTCAGACATTAGGCCTTACTGGCAACTGTCAATTCACCTCTTGGGAGACCAAATGCCATCTTTTGGGTCTAGAGGCTGGCTGAAGTTTCGAGAGGGCCCGTAATCCTATCAGGGTCACAGTGTAGGTCTCATTATGGGATGGTTCCCAAGGGAAGGAGGCAGCGTGAGCTGGCAGGGCAGCACCTGGGCTTGGGTGTTGGGCACACCGGTTCAGGCTCGAGTTTCAAATCAAAGGAGAACTGGTGTTTTTCCTTCTTGCTCTCTGGTCACGTACTCACAGTTACTGGTTCATTCTTCAGCATTGAGAGGGAAGGGTATGTGCTATCTGCCTTTCCAAGCCACTGCAGGCACTGGCCATTGAAGGAAGTAACAAAAAGGAATTAACTACAGAAAGAAGTCAAAAGGGCTTACAAGGCATGAGTGACAGACTTCCTAAACTCATTATAAAAGATGCTAGTGAGATGGCTCAGTGGGTGAGGAGTTTGCAAGCCTGAGGCCCTGAATTTTGACCCCCAGAATATCTGGCTGTATGGATAGGCAGATGTGATCCTGAGGAGGTGGGGGCGGAACTGGGCCATCCTTCAGAAGCTTGTGAGTGAGGTGGCATGGCAGGCCTGGCGGTGAACGACAGAAGATGCTAGGTGGAAGCAAGGTAGGTTTGAAGTTGGCCTCCAGCCCCTTGTGCATTCCTGACACTCACACATGAGTACACACACACGCTGGAAGATTTTGAAGAGCTATAAAAGTTTCTGAGGTTAGATCTGATTTTCTGTTTTCATAGCACCTGGGCAGCAGCAGGCAAGCCAGACCCAGCTCCCGAACTCGGCCAGGTCTGAGCAGCGTTCCTCTAGATAGCACTCCACTGACACAGTCTTCCCGGGTAGAGTCCCTGAGCTCCCTGCAAACGAGGCTCTAAAGCAGAGTCCAGGACGCCGGTGGCCCACGGTCTGCATGGCCTCCCCTCCTCAAGTGTCACAGGTGTCCCAAAGCAGCACATGCAGACCAAGCCTACCCTAGTCCGAGGCTTTGCACAGCCCTAGGGTGTGGTCCCTGGGCTCTTTGAGAGGACCTGGAGAGAGACTTATGGAAGAAAAATATGTGTGTCCTTCTAGTTCCTCCACTGAGGACCACTGAGCCCCAAAAGCTGGACACTCATTGAGTGCCCACGTGCTGGCTGCAGGCCCTGGGGGAAGGTGGTACATATTGACACTAGGGCATCCCACTACATTACCCTCCTAGGCCTGCAGATGTCTGGGTGGAAACCAGATTCCATGTCTGAAAGATAATTTGCCAGCCCACCATTTTCTTGAAATATGCCATACGGAACAGAAGTCCAGCTTGAGGATTGTCTTTCAAAGAAACTATGCAATGAGCAGCCACAGGCAGCCGTGTGTGCTTATACTCAAAGCAGCAGAAGTAATACAACATGGAGGCTTTGCTTAGTCTCAGTGCATCCTTTTATGAAATTCACACTGAAGGGCTGGGCAGCTCACTGGTACAGTGCCTGCCTAGCATACACAAAGCCCTGTGTTCAGTCCCTAGCACCACAAAAAGACGGGTATGATGGCACATGTCTGTGAGTTCAGGGAGATTAGAGAATGCCAGAGGTTCAAGGTCATTCTTGCCTACGTAGTGAGTCAGAGGCCACCTGAGACCCTCACAGCTTCAGCTCCCACTTAGCTACAGCTAAGCCAAGGTAGTGGCTCTCGCTCGCGAGCACATTGTCATACCTTAGTGTTCCCCCTCCATGGTATGTCCGATGCTGCCATATGGAAGAGTGTACCTGACCAAGGAGCCGGTGAGCTGGTTTTACTCTCAAATGGTCTGCTGTCTTTTGTTCTCTGATGTATTGTTCTCAAGCATCTGTAAATATGTGATTACCAATCTTGACTGAGGGAGCAAGGAATTAGGCCAGGTGAGGAGTCCCTTGCCAACACAGGTCCTCAGAATACATCGGTGTGCTGTAGAGGGAGGCGATCCCAACTCAGAGGCTCCATGGGGTGCTTGGGGCTTCCCTATCGAGCTCCCGGTTTGAAAAACACCAGAACACAGGAAGGAGCAGGCACATACCTGTGCAAACTGGCTGGTTGTTGCCTTTCCATGCTTGAAAATATGAACGTCGGTAAAAATTACTCCTGCGGGTTTACTATTTTAAGGATCTCTATCTCGTCTTTCCGGCATTTACATGTGAGTGATTCAGCTAGACCAAACAGGGGCAGACTCAAGCCCTTCCTGCCCAGTGTACACTAAGGACCCCAGGAATGCTGGCCAGCTGGGAACGGTGGCTCAGAGCCGTCACACCACACTGTCGGCTGTGAGAGAAGGAGTGCAAGTTCAAGGCCAGGGTGGCAGATAACAAAATCCTGTCTCAAAAGAATTGCCTGACCACCAAATACAAGAAATATAGCCAAAACAAGTCTCGAAATACCTGGCATTGCTTTCTCAGAAACCGATGCCAAAAAGGCAGCAGAGCAAGGTAGATTACCTGAAGCAAAAGTTTTGAAGCTAGAAAAGCTAAGTGGCCAATGCAGGTGCTAAAGAGCCCTGAACCAGAGCAATCTGGGGGCAGTTCAAAGAGGCACGAGGGGTGGGGAAGAGGGTCATGGAAGGTTTTGCCAAGAGGAGCCAGGGAAGTGAGCTCAAGTTGCAGAAAATTAATTAATTTTGAAATTATACCTGTCTATTCTCCTCACTGTGCACCCATGTCAATGGGTAATTCCTTGGATGATAGCAACTTTCAAAACATTAAAACCTCATGACCCAGCATAGTGCCGCCATGAGGGTAATCAAGAGGCAATGGGGGCATTCTAGAAGTGTGTGTGTGTTGTAGAGCTGTGTATGTGTGTGTGCGTGTGTGTAGGCAGATGTCATCAGCCAGGATACCTGGGACTGACTGACTACGTTAGCCTCCCTGGAGCCTCCTCAGTGCTGGGATGACAAGCTCAGGTCACCGTGCCTGGACTGTTTTTTCAGGTGTTCTGGGCATCAAGCACTTTATTGACTGAGCTACTTCCTCAGGTCCTAGAAACACATACCCCCAGGGGAGCGGCACAGTCTAGGACAGTGAGTAGAAAATTATGTTGGCAACAGTACAGCTGCTCATACGCATCAATGGTGCGGTTCACAACTCCAGTTACTGGAGAAGAGAACTATGAGACAGGAACCGAGTAAAAGCCTCGGAAGCCACAGTGTGCTGAAGCTTGCTACCCAACAACCAAAAAGCTGCGGGAGAAACCAGCTCAGTCCCTGTGAAGGCGAAGTTCTTGCCTTGGTGAGACAGACTGCCTCATCTCTATTATTCTTTCAGTCCTTAAAAAAAAAAAAGCATAGTAGTGGGAGAGAGATAAAATTAGATGCCGTCTCTGGCTGGCCAGCTTCTAACAGGCAAAAGCGGCCCAGAAGGAAACACACAATTCAATTCTGAAATTATGCTTCTCTTACACTGTATTTCAGACTCAGTTGCAAAACCAGCAAGGAAGACATTATTTGTGCACATTTAAAGACAGCCTTGGGCTGTGGGGTGTCTCTCTGGTGTGCATCTGCCTGCAACCTGTCTGGTACATCAATTTATCTCTCTCATTTCAATGAAATAAGAATCTCTTGATGTATGTAACCAAACACCAAGCAAGAATTGCACCTGAGCCTTCCTTCCTTCTTTCCTTCCTTTCTTCTTTTCCTTCCTTCCTTCCTTTGCTTCCTTCCTTCCTTCCTCCTCCTTCTTTTATTGTTCTTCCTCTTCCTCCTCCTTATTCTTCAAGACAGGGCCTCACTAGAACTAACTAGTATATGAGGCTGGTCTTGAGCTCAGTAAGACCACTTTGCCTTGCCAGGATTAAAGACATGTCACCATGGCTGGGGCTGCAGCTGAAATTTTTGACAATAATCCTCCACTATGTAAATTCTGCCCCAGAGAATTTCTGCCTTGCCTAAATCACAGGCTAAAATAAAGACTGTCTAATCATTTAATCCAAATACTGTTTCCAAATTCAAGGGCAATGCTGGAAGCGCAATGATTTGTCATCAAATCATTCCCCCTTGACCACACCCTCTGTGGCTGGTTATCTTGCTCCAGACAGACAAGCAGGGCTTGCCTTCCTCCTGGGCTTATTCTTCTGGACTGTGCCAAGGGCTCCACGCTGAACAGGAGCCAACAACTGCCCCTACACATGGTGGCTGTGTTTGTTTCTTTCTTCTTGCAACAATGTAAGTGACCCATGGTACAGGATATACTCTGTGCTTGCTTGCTACTTACAAATGAAGTGATTCACAAATTAAAACAATCACACACACACACGCACACGCACACGCACACACACACACACACACACACGGCATAGATTTAGGAAAGGGAATGAGATGCCTGGAGTACAAAATAAAGGGACATCACGCTCAGTGGTCTGTCTGACCCCACAGCACAGCCCTCTGCCCCTGAGTGCACATGATCGTGCGCGCGCGCGCGCGCACACACACACACACACACACACACACACACACACCAAAGCTGACCAGTGGGTTAAATGCTCTAAGTGTGTGTGTGCCTGTCTCCTGGGCTCTGCACTGCTGACTGCTCACGTGTGACACTGACAAAGTCTGCCCCTCTCTTCCTCTCTTAATGCCAGGGTCCCGTGTCCCTCTCCCTGATCGCCCACCCCATGCTCTCCAGCCGCCCCTGCTTCACTTCCTCCACAGCAGCACTAGCTGACAGCCATGCACTGCACGCGATTACAAGCTGTAAGCAGATATTTTATGCTGAATAGTTCACAACCTAATGCTTCAGTGAGCGCCTGCTGGCTGATTTTAATGGACATTTGTAAATATCTTCAGTTTAGCATGCACAGTATTAGCTTTTAGAATGAGATCCTCAAAATAATTCGTCCATCCCTCCACTCTGTCGTGTGTCACTGCGTGCCGAGTCAAGGATGAGCAAGCTGAACAGGCACACCTACTTCTCCGCCTAGCGTCCGTTTTCCTCTTTGCCAGGCAAACATCAGTGTTTGGTGTTTGTCTTTTGTATCAGAAACAACAGCCAGAGAAATGAGATTAAAAACAAATCTGACCCTGCTGTCTTGACAGCCCTTTTCAGTCTGAACAGACAAAACAGCCCCTGGACAGTTCTATAAGTTACCTGTGGTAGTGGTTTATGAAAGCCTTCCCAGAAACCCATCCAACTCATGTAACATTCTACCCAGAGCAAACCAGCCCACTGTTAGTTCTCTGTTTCGGCTCCTTGGCCAGAATGTTCAAGTATATCAAAAATGGAACACATGGAAAAGGATGCAAGAGAGTCCTTGTCAGAGCCCGCACTCTCCTTGCCAGGGAGCCCACTTGAAGACTGAGCTGTCCATTAGGTACATCTGTGTAGAGGGCCTAGGTGTAGTGTGAGGGGCCGCACTCACATTCGCCATTACAAGATGGCGCTGATATCCTGTGTCCCAAACCGATAAACAAGAAAGCTGCGCATGTGCGAAGGAAATTTCCACTCATTGTGCTCTGCCTCTCCCGTGGCC
>CM053762.1:66825758-66851364 GCA_028658305.1 Pachyuromys duprasi
TACAGCCAATCAGAGGCTGACACATCCTAAGCGGAGGATAGTTTTCTATATAAGGGCTGGGTTTCTGCCGCTCAGGGTCTCCGTCTCTACTCGTTGTAAGCTTATGCTCTCCCTCTCAAGATGCATTAAAGCTTTACTGCAGAAGGATCCTGTGTGTGCCGCGTCGTTCTTGCTGGCGAGACGGTAACGCGCGCAACAGTGTAGTTCCTGCATGGCCCTTGGGATGGTGCCTCAGTCTCCACAAGCCGCCCTGGGCCCAGGTTAGTTGGCTCTGTTGGTCTTCTTGTGGAGCTCCTATTCTTTCTGGGTCCTTCTGTCCTTCCTCCCACTCTTCCTCCCAAAGCTTCATGCGCTCTGCCCAGTGGGCTCTCTTGCATCCTTTCAATCACTTCCCCCTGGCGGGGCTGCCTTGCCAGCCGCCTTGGTAGAGGATGCAATCAGTCCTGATATGACTTATGTGCTGGGATGGGTTGGGAGAGGGGGCTCCCTACTCTGGGGGTGGCGGAAGGGAAGTATGGGGCAGAGGGAAAGAGGGTGGGACCGGGAGGAGGGGAGGAAGGGGGCTACGATTGGATTGTCAAGTGAATGAATGAATGAGTGAATGAATGAATAAAATGGAATACACCAGGCAAGCAAACGTGCGGGGCAAGAATAGGAAGACAATGACACACTCATGTGCTCTCACACCCACTCAAGACACCAAACTCAAGTCAGACCACTGTATAAGCAGGAAGTACTGAACCACGGTGCACAAAGGCAGAGTGATAAAAGGCTCCAAACATAGGGCCATGGCACTTGGCTGGCAACCAACACCTTCTCAAGCCCTTTGCCCAAGGGCTATTACATAAGGCTCCAGACTGCTCCTGCTCACAGTCAGGCATGACTGGCACGTGTCCAGTGCACAACTGAGTCATCCGACTTGGATTCAAAACTTTTTATCAAGGCTGGAAATGGAAGCCTCACCCCAAGCTGGGAAGCTGGGCTCAGCCCACACTGGGCTCCTGCTCCTCACTCTGCACCGAGCAACCCCCCTTTGTTCCATGCCCACTGTAGTCAACACAGCTAGTGCAGGTGTTTGGGTTCAGCCTTTAAAATAATTAATTTTCAAGTTTTGCACATGCATTTGTGTGTTATGTGTGTATATATTCGTGTGTGTATGAACTTGTTCATATGCACGTGTGTATATGTGTGTAATGTATGTTTATGTGTATGTGTGGGTGCAGGTGAGTTATGTGTACATTCACATGTATGTGCACATGGGTGCAAAGTGTACATGTGTATGGAGACAAGGCAAAGCATGTTCCTTCTCATTGTCTGTCTTATGTTTTGGAACAGGGTCTTTCCTGGAGCTGGAGTTTACAGAGTCTGCTGGACAGGCTAGACAGGGAGCTCAGGGGCCCACCCAGGCCTCACCCACGGTGCTGCTGACACAGATGTGTGCCCACCGGGTCCATCTTTTTAACGAGGGTAGGCAGGGTCTGAACTTGAGCCCTCAGACTGTGCAACATTTTCCAGCTGTGGGTCAATCTAGAGAACACAGTGCTGCGGAGGCTCCTTGATGACTATCCTGATCTCTTGCCATTGGTTGTCTGGGAAAAGGTGACTGCTTGTGAGGCAATGGGCTGGTTTGGGATGAAGTGAGGGAAGATCCATCTTCTCACCCTGGGAGGGAAGTGGCCTGTCCCTCAGGTTAAACAAGAGAAGCGTGTGAGTCTTCACAGCCCTGCAGAAACGTTTTTCTGTACAAGTGCAGCATGCACGGGAAAGCAGAGACTGAACTGAAAGAGGGCGTGGGGCAACCGGCCGGGAGAATCCTAAAAGTTCTCAGGTCCACGCTGTCCCTCCACTATGTGTACGCCACCAGCAGGGTGTCATCGAGAGTTACAGAATAACACACAATGTCACAAAGCCAGGAACACACAAGATTCTCATGTGCATGAGAAAGGTGTCTGTTGGTGAAGGCCTAGTAGTCCAGGGAGGAGCCGTGTCACGGGAACACTGGGAAGTCCTGAGGAGTTAGTTAGCTGTGCATTTGGGAAGCTCTCAGTAGATGACAAAACAGGGTAGGTAGGGAGTGTGTGTGTGTGTGTGTGTACAAGTGTGTGCTGTGTGAGTGTGAATGTGTGTGTGTTTGTGTGTGTGGTGTATCTGTGTGGTGTGTGTCCCGTGTGTGTACATGTGGGTGTACGCACATGTGTTATGTAACAGACAGGTGCTGCTGTGTCCAGCCAGATCTTTATGAAGGCCCTCGGTCACTAATGGAGCCATCCCCACAGCCCACACAACTTCCTGACACAGGAAGATTTGGGGAGTTCAAGGCCAGCCTGGACTACACAGTGAGTTCAAGGCTAACCCAGGATACAGAGTAAGCCCCTGTCTCAAAAACTGTTTAATAACTTTGGAATTGCCCTGCCTGGGGACGGGAGCTTTCCACATTCATGTGCTATTGGCTCTATTTGAAGGTAACTTTATGCGCCTACTGCTCTTTCATGTCAGTGGGCAGTGTTCAAGTACTAAAGGATGTTTTTAACAGACGTTCCATACTTGTTTAGTTTGTATACGTGTGTCACAATGTGTGTGGAGGTCAGACAATCTGTGGGAACACATTTCTGCTTATACTGTGTGGGTCCCAGGAGCAACCTCGGGTTCACTGCAGACCCCCTTCCCCACCCAGCCACAGCACAGGCCCTAGAAATAAGCTGTACCGTAATTCCCTGAGCTGTGCCAGGCCACCTCCATAAGAAGCTCTTAGCACGTTTAGCTCAAGGCGGCTCAGGGTGGGATGGGACAGGCAAGGCAGCCTGAGGGGAGGTGGAAGAGGCGAGCAGGGGTCCTAGCAGGACCAGTCCTGGTGGCTGTGTCCTCCCAGGAGGCAGAGCTCAGGGTCTGGACACCCTTTTCCCTTAGGAAAAGGAGAACTGGCAGGGATGCCCCGGAGGCTCCTCCCCACCAGGCCGGCAGCATGGCTACCCACAAGGCCCCCAGGCATCCTTGACGCTTCCGGAACCTTGTGATGGAGTGAGGGCAGGGACCAGAAAGGGGGCTCCGGCATGTGGCACCCCAGGCTGCAGAGACACGGAGAGGTGGCACCGCCACACCAAGATGGTGTCTTCCACCGCCAAACACGTGGCTCGGGTCAGACGGCGTGTCAAGTGCTCTTTGCTCTGGTAGGAAAAATGCCTGTTACAGACTTGGTGAAGAGGCGCACGGACTCGTTTGAGCAACTGGGGAGCCAGAAGTTTCTCTAACTGAGAGGACCACACCACGCCCCAGGGGGGCCTCCCTGCGCCCGCAGCTGGATTTAGACCACCATCCACTGTACGTGTCTTTAGTGCAGCCTCCTTCTAATTCTCTCAACAACCGTGCACTAGTGATCAGTTCACCTGCGCGCACTAGGGCTGGGGCTTCCCGTGTCACCTTGATGTTGACTTCACCGGCTTCACACGGGATAGAGCCGTCTTTACAGTCTCTCCAGCTCTGTGCTAGATGCCAGGACAGGAACGCCTGAGGTCGGGGCGTGGAGGGGGTGTCACTTCACTGGCAAAGTACTCCCTGCACACACACAAAGCCATGTTTGCTTTCCCAGCGCCGGCGCGGTGGCCACACCGAAAGTGTCAGCTGAAGACCTGGGACCAGCAGCTCATTGCCCACAGCTACACAGCGAGGCTCGTGGGACACACGAGGCCCTGTCGCTAAGTAACTAGTTAGTTAATTAAAGCTGGGCGTGGTGCTGCACATCTTTAATCCCAGCAATGGGAGGCAGACACAGTTGGATCTCTGTGAGTTCAAGGCCAGCCTGGTCTATATAGTGAGTTCCAAGATAGCCAGGGCTACACAGAAAGAGCCTGCCTTAAAAACAAACAAATAAATAAAATCAATAACACAAAACTGGTGAGGGGGAATGTACACCCGTCAGAGGAGTAGCAGCTGGTGAAGTACAGAGCGCAGTTCTTCACAGAGACATCGGACGGAGCGTCTCCAGCACAGAGCCCCGCTTTAGTCAAGAGCTCGCAGGGCGAGGGCAGGCTGATGTCCAGGCGCACGAACAGCACACTCACGCACTTCAGATGTTCCAGACACAGCAATAAACATCGTGTCGGCGTCCATCAGCGTAGGCGCCTTTGAGGGGGTAGGGGAAGCGCCAGATAAAACGAGCCAATTCCACTGTGGCGGGAGCCCAGCCCGGTGCCTTCGTTCTTCTGGCCCGCGATTGCTCCTTCCGGGCCAGGCATGGCAGGCCGCTGTCACCCCTTCTCTACGGGAACGGTGTGGGTGCCACAGGGACGGCTCCTGTGGGCGCACAGGAAACATCTGGTCCTCCAGAACCCAGTCGCGCCCCTGCAACTGCCCGAGCCCACGCAGGGCGTGTGTGTGCCGGAAGTCAGCGATGGGCAGCAGAGCCAAGGTCTTCCAATGCCAGACACCGGCCCTGTGTGCAGCCCTTCGGGGCAAAGCCCGCACCCCTGCCACGCCTGCCACCGCGCCACGCCTGCCGCACCTGCCATCCCTGCATTTGCCCCCTGGAACTCTCCGCATGCGCAGAGGTGCAGGAACACTACCATCCGGATTTGACTGGCTGCTTTGCACACAGACACACTTCCGGGACGCGTCCAGGACGCCTTTAAAGAACAGTCACCAGGCTTTCCCAAAGCCCCGCGGAAGAGCCCATTCCCACCGCTGTTGCCTCTTCCACGCGCAGGTGGCCAAGTGATGGCCTGAGACCGTGACTGCCGGGAGGTGGGGCGGCCTCTCACGCGCAGGCGGCTTCTCGACCACGTAGTCACGTCTGTCTACCTCCGTCCATGACTGCCCGCCTTGGTGTTCTGCTCAGAGTCTGAGTGCGCTCAGACTACACACTCACTCACGTTTTCTTCCAGGGCCTCTGTATGTGTGCGTGTGCTCTGTGTGCTCTGTGTGTGTATGTGCTGCGTGTGTGTGCTGTGTGTGTGTGCTGAAAATCAAACCAGGGCCTCACACACGCTAAGCATGTGCTCTGTCACGGAACTACACACCAGTCCCTAGGTCTTCTAGTGCTTTATTTATTTATACCTTTATTTGTTTAGTTTATACTTTTCATTATTTTACGGACAGTATCTTGCTCTGCGACATGGATCACCTTGGAGCTCACTGTGTAGACCTGGCCAGCTTCCAACACACAGCAATGCTTCTGCCTCAGCCTCCTGAGTTCTGGTATTACAGGTGTGAGTTACCACACTCAAGTCTTCTTATTTAATACATATGGAATGGTGTGTGTGTGTGTGTAAGAAAATATTCTGTTTTATGCTTGCCCTCTTCACCATTCCCTGAATATCACCTTCACCACATTAAACAAACAAGCAAACAAGCACTTGCTAACCCTACTCAGGTAGTTTCCATTGTTCTGCCTGACTTCCCTCCCAAACTCGAGACTCACGACAGCTCCCTACTATGTTTTGCTACAGGGTAGGGATAATCTCCCATAATTAGAACTCCTTTAAATTTAAAACTTTTAAATTTAATTCCTCTTATAAAATTCACTTATTTTGGCACATTCTGGGAGTACCACGTCACAGCCCTAAGACAAAGGCTTTGTTGACATTCTCATTAGGGGTTATCTGTGAGAAAACTTAGGAAAAGGTGAACATTTGTTTCTGTTTTGTTTGTCTGTGTATGTTTGCATGTATGTGAGTGGGTGTGGTATGTGTGTGCTGTATGCATGTGTTGCACGTGTGTGTTCAAGTGTGCATTCCCGTGCGCATGTATGCCAAGCCCAGGGGAGGACACAGGGGCTCTGCTCTGTCACCTTCCACCCCAGTCCTCAGGGGAAGCTAGGTTGGCAGCCATTAAGGCACAGCGTCCTCCTGCCCTCACCCACGTCCTCAAGGGAACGAGTGTGTACTACTCTCCACACGGGAGCTGGGATCCAAACCTCAGGCTTGTGTGGCGGCGCGCTCACCACAATGCCGTCTCCCAGCCCTGTGCTATGAGGTACAGCCTCACGATACACCCTCAGCTCACCTTAGCTTGTGGTCAATCTGCCTCCGCTCGGCCTCCAAGAACTACACACCGTGTACCGCTGTCTAAGAACACGTCTCTCCAAAGTCTTCAGTTCACGGCCCTCGGTGTAGGTGCAAACCGTGACCATGTTCGAATATGTCATATTCAACTTTCCATATTTACTCCTAATGATCAATACCCTTGCTCATCATTCTTAAAATTCTAAAACGTACTGTTTTCTGTGCTTAGAGTGCTTTTCAGCATTTTCATGTTTGGTAACTTCTGTTTTCCTCAAATCCTCATTTGAACTTCACTTGCTTTATCAAGAATTCCCTGGCCCAGTATTTGATCTCGATGACCCTGTGTCTCTCTTCTGTCCACCACGCATCTTAAGTGTAGCAGTACCATGTTGGGCACACAGGTTGTTCATTTCCAGGCGTGTGGAAGCGCTCCAAGCCTGCCGAGTGGGAAACACTTTGTTGTTTATGAGCGGAGAATGACTAACTGAGTACAGAAATGAGTGGACGTCCAAACGATAAGATAGCCTTTCTGTTGTCTTTGTATTGTTTTTACAGTGATAAAAGTGATATTGAGAAATGGCAGGTTCTGGACTAACGTGATTTTTTTTTTCCTTTAAACCCAAGCTATGTTGAAAAGAGCAAAAAATAACCCAATGATGAGAAATGATGAGCAATTAGAAACGGAGCCAGACACACTCTTTCCCCAGCGAGTATTTCAGCCTGGTGCACACGGGTGGCGGCGTGACACGTGGAGCGTGTTCTGGCAATAAGACCTGAACTGAGCTCTGTCTGAAACAGTAACTGGCAGGTGATGGGACCCTTCTGTCGGTGAAACACTCACTGTAAACATCTTCTCAACAGGTACAAGGACGTCAGAGTCATGTGTCTGAAATGCCGGCCCCTCCCCTCTCTCCTACCCTCTTCCCTGCCCCCTCCCAGCTGATGGAAATGGAAGGTATCCAGGGTCCCTCTTTTTTCCTCACCAGCCAGGCAGGCCTCAGGACCTCAGACTCGTTCTAATAGCCCCTCGCTGGCTGTTCTTGCATTCAGCTCCCAGCCACATCACATCTGGTTCTCACCATTTTTCTACTCCCAACCTCACCCCTCTGGTGTACTGTCCACACTGCAGACCGAGTGATATTTTGAAACTGTGTCCAATCATGTCACAATCTCTCAGGAACTTCCCAGAGTCCCTTCTCTTTCACTGGACCTAACCGAACAGGACCCTGAGTCCCTACGGTGGCCCTCAAGAGTCAATTTGATGCCTTGCTGCCCATCCGCGACTTGAGCTCCCTCCCCCTGCCACCTGGTCCTTCGTGCTGGTCCTTGACCACACAAATGAGACAGACCCTAAGGACATTCAGTGCTGAGAAATCCTTTCCTGGGTGTCTTCACAGCTCCTTCTCTGCTTTCAGTTTCCTGCCCAGGCGTCTCTTCCACTAACCGTCCACGCAGATAATGGCTTCCCTTGTCCTGGTCTCTCCAGTGCGCCTGTCTGCCCACTCTTTTTCAGTTCTTCCACTCACAGCGACTGCACACATTTTAGCGGTGGCTGTCTCCCCTCCCCACCTACAACACCCACACATGTTCAATAGCACACACGGAATGACCAAATAAACGAGCACATGACAGTTTCCTAACTGTAAGTGTGGTCTATAAAAGCACCCAGCCCCAGAATACACTCTCCTAAAATAAACGTCGAAAAGGAATGGTGGGCGGAACCACACCCTTCTCCACCACCCATGTACATTATACACTCAGCGGTCCAAGGACTAAAAATAGATTCCCTATCTCACACAGAGCAAGGAGATGACAACACCTGGATCTCTGGAGACTACCAGCCTAGTCTCTCTAGTCCCAATTGTTTGGGTTTAGGGGGGGCTGCCTTGGGGGATTGTTTTATTTTGTTTTACTTTTCGAAATGATGGCTGCCTTCCCTCCTCTTTGCCCAGATGCTGGAACTTGTCTCCTTCTGCTCACTCCTACGTGGAGCTGAAAGACAGAAATAGCTGTTTGCCTCATTGTCCCTGCTTCCCTTCATTGTTCCCACCCAGCTCCTGGGAGCCTTCCCTATTGTGGATGTTTTCATGTGAATTCCCAATATGTTGAGTAAAGACTTTGGATGCAGCCGAAACTGAAAACATGCTGCAGGGTATTCTCTTCAGGGAAAAACATTTTAGAGTTTACTCCGCTGCAGCTACAGACAAACCAGTAAGTATTATTCTAGTGCGTACTGCTAAAGAGGCAGAGAAGAGCATGCTGTACAGAATAAAGGACTAATTTCTTTTAATTTTCCGACTGTCTAAATAACTTTCTCTTCAAGCCTAAAAGAAAAAAAAATGAACTAAACAAATGGCTAGACTCATGTGATCTCCAGCCAGTAAGCAAAAAGTGTTTGAATGCTTGACCCACAACCTGGCTTTTATTTGATTTTAATAATTATACAAAAGATTCAATTACACAAGGGATTTTATAGATTCATCTACTAAATAAAGACTTTCCCACCCACTAATTATTTTTAATGAGCAATCCTCATATATTGGTAAGCGCATGGTAGATAATTTCCTCCAATACGACATACTGGGAAAATAAATCCTTAACACATTGGCAGAAAATCAAGGAAGTCGTATGGTAGCATACACTTGTAGTCCTGGTACTCGAGGCTAGGCAGAAGCAGCACAGTTTGTAGGGCAGCCTGAGCAACACACTGAATGTTAAGCCATCCTTGGCTACACAGTAAGATTGTCTCAAAATATCAATAATAATGATGATCATATAAGATCCGTAGGCACACTGAGCTACACATTTAAAGCTACCTTTAAATGGATTAATTAAAAGAAATAAAGCTTCACATTAAAATAATTATGAATCTGAGAACTAACTCAGTGGTATAGTATTTGCCTAGCATGTCCACTGCAAATTAATTAATTAATTTAATTACAATTGAAAGTACAAAAGCACCAGGCATCAAATTCCCATGATAGTTTTCTGCCTCAATAGAAAACCATCATGTAACTTACACCCAGGTGAAAGTATCTTCCAAAATACAATATGAGTTGGATTTTAGTTGGAATTATAGTTCTAACTCTGTATTAGATGCAGTGCCTGAGCTTATCAATGGATCTGAAATGTTCTGGGTTGAAAGGAAGAGAGAACCCAGAGTTCAAGCTTAAACTTTAATATAGATAATCTGCAAAAGCTGTTTTCTTTTTGTTGTTATTTTCTTTAGGGGCTTGGCTTTTGTTTGTTTGTTTAAGACAGAGTCACAGGCACCTCAGACTGGCCTTGAGTTCCTGCTTTACTGCCCAAGGGCCAAGATAGATGCACAGGCTGACCATCCTGGGCTCTGAATGACTTCTTCAATTAGCATCCACAGCCCAGGAATGAGGAGACTTTGCAGTCAGAACTCTGAGAGAAACGCTCAATAATCAGCCCTGAAGGTTAAAGTCTGACCGTGTCAAAGCACCAAAGCATCGTTACATGGCCTCGGGTCATGTTCCCCAGGTGTCAGTTCTGTTCTGGGATGGAGGGAATTCATTGTGGATTCTATTTTGTATCTGGCTTGGTTAGGTCCGTTGTCACCTTGACACTATCTAGAGTCACCTGAAGGAAACTTCACCTGAAGAATCGCCTCTATAGGGCTGCCTGTGAGAAATTGTCTTGATGATGATTGACACGGGATATCCACCTGGGCAGCGCCAGCCCTAGGCAGGTGGGCCTAGACTATGTAAGAAAGCCAGCTGAGAACAAGGCAGAGGACGGACGAGGGCCTGAACTACATAAGAAAGCCAGCCGAGAACAAGGCAGAGGACAGACCAGGGCCTGCCAAACCCTTGTGGCACCATCGTTGAGCCGTCTGACCGGTACTAATGACACTGCCCTGCAGTGTGTCTGATTATCCCTCGATGGGGAGACTCAACAGACCACCTACCTGATGGATGGATAGATGGCTGCACAGATAGTCTAGATAATACTATTTTGACTGGGATAAAATTCCTTTTCCTCTAAAGCACATTGGAAAGTGACAATCAGCCACATAATGGCAGCCACAAGTAAATTACTGTTCAGTAAATTTTTTCATTTAAAATGTTCTCATAAAATGAATCTTGATCATATTCTCCCCCTTCCTCAACTCTTCCCAGATCCTCCCCAATATTTCTAAAATTTAACGCTGTCCACAGACGGAGGACAGTCCAGCCTTCCGAGGCCATTGTGGCAACGGTGCACTGCTTCCTCTTCCACTGTGCTCTGAAGCCACAGTTCGGGTCAGTGGAACCCCTCTACCCCCACGACGCCTCCCCACCTGCGGGGACTGGAAGTCTGCCTCTCCATTGCCGACAAGCAAGCCAGCCACCCCCATCCACATGCTCTCCCAAGCTACCCCTTCCTCCATCTCATCCCGCTTCATCCATCTAAATCCAGCTTGTTCTCCAAGAACACAGGTCTGTTGACGGAGCCCCACCGGACTTGTGGTCCTCCCCTACAGCTTAGCAAGGCCAGTCCCTGTCCTTCGTCCTATATCGTGTACCTGTGTCTGCCAAGTTCTTTTCTATATATTTGTATTTCTCTCTCCATAAAACACTGTGAGTTCCTCCAAGGTAGATATGGAGGTAATTTTTGTTGTTGTTATTTTCTGCAGAAAAATCAATAGTCAGGAACAAATTTACTGAATCCAACAAGAAATAACATTAAACTTAAAAAAAAAAGTAAGAGAAATACTGTAGACATGAAAGATAGAAATTTGTAACAAGTTAATGTTCTGGGGCTCTTTGGAGAATGCAGCAATGCAGAGAATACAGTATTGCCTTTTGTCAAGTTTGTATAACCTCAAGACACACATGCTGGTCCCAAACATGCTGGGGTCTGTTGATCAACCAACTGCTAATACATGTCAAATACATGTGTGTTGAAAGGACTCAGCTGGTAAAGTGCTCGCTTAACACGCTCCAAGCTGTGGGTCTGATTCTCAACACTGAAAAACCATGCCCGGTGGCACATGCCTATAAACGCAGCATTCCAGAGTGAGGGCAAGCCAATCTGAAAGCCAGGGCCAGCTCAGCCTCCGCTGGGAGAGTCAGCCAGCCTGGAGTGCATGAGACCCTGAATGAATGAATGAATGAATGAATGAATGAATGAATGAATGAATGAATGAATGAATGAATGAATGAATGCGTGAGTGAGTGAGCATTATTACATAGGTAGAAATCTATGACCACAACTGGAATGAATGAAGTAAATGAGTATGATGAAGTAGACATTTTCCCTTAATTGGACTTTTGTCTGAATCTATTGCAAGCATATCTATTTGCTTCCCCCAAAAAACCCCACAGAGATACTGTGCTGGCTAGTTTTATATGAACTTGACACAAGCTGAAGTCATTTTAGAAGAGGGAACCTCAGCTGAGGAAATGTCCTAACTGGACTGGCATGTGGGCAAGCCTGTAGTACATGCTCTTGACTGATGATTGACATGACATGGCCCACTGTGGGCAATGTCACCCCAGGAAGGCGGCCATGGGCACTACAGGAATGCATAAGAAGCCATCCCACAAACACCCCTCCATGGCTTCTGCTTCAGTTCCTGCCTTGATTTCCCTTCATGATGGGCTGTGATCAGGACATGTGAGCTGAAGGAAAAAATTTTCTCCCCAACTCGCTTTCAGTCATGGTGTTTTGTTCCAGCAATAGAATCCACAACTCAGAGACGTAAACTAAGAAAAAGAGTGCCTGCCCTCCTGTCCCTGCTGTGAGGGGCCAGTGATGGTGGGTACACTCCTCTGTGACATTGAATCTATGCTTGGGGCACACGCACACAGATGATTTTCCTTTGTTTACAAAACTTGGATACCAGTTTTATTTGCACCATTCTAAAACTTGCCCTATTCCTTTAACCTGTATGATGTGCATCTGTCCAAACCAGGGTGTATAGACCAAACTCACTCTTCCTAATAGTCCATGTGTGCGCCACAATTCTAGGGCAGCCCCTGTGGATGGGCATTCAGTGTTTCAACGAGACCTTCTGGAAACCAAGGTATGGAGATTGCTCTGTTCCCAGAGCATGCAGCCTCTGATGGCTCTCTCCGCTGGGCACAGCCAAGGCCGTCCACCGGCACCTCGACCATTCGCCCAGACTTGGTGCTCCGAAAGGCTAGTGCACTCACACTGCCTTCTCCTTGCATGATGCTCAGGATCTGCATGTGTGCAAGGGGGGGGTTAAATATTTAACAGCTACTGAACTGATCCAGAAACCAAGCAGTCAGAAACCAGCTGGAGGATTTCCGACTATCATCTTTCCTGTGCTTTGTTATTTGGGTAGGAAGTTAAAAAGAGGAATTTTTCTTTTTTTTTTTTTTTCTTACAGTTTTATTCAAACCTATGCTTGTCTTTTTTAATTTTAATTTTATTAATTACAGTTTATTCACTTTGAATCCCAGCTGTAGCCCCCTCTCCATCCCCTCCCAATCCCACTCTCCCCCCTCTTCTTCTCTATGCCCCTCCCCCAGTCCAATGATAGGGGAAGTCCTTTTCCCCTTCCATCTGACCCTAGTCTATCAGATCTCATCAGGCCTGGCTTCTTTGTCTTCTAGAGGAAACTTTTGATATACATCAATGTAGGGCTCAAGATATGAAAATATTCTCCTTTTATATTTCCCATATATGTAAATATTTAAAATAATAATTTATTTATGCCTTAAATTATTTATTTAATTTAACTTTTTTTCTTTTTTTTTTTTTAATTTTTTTATTTTTTGTTATCAATCACAGGTTAGGTACTTTGCATCCCATGCCCAGCCTGCCCACTCCCTCCCACCCTCCCCAACCCTCCCTCATCTCCTCCCTGCCCACTCCAAGTCCACCAGCGAGGGAGGACCTCCTCCCCTTCCATCCAACCCCAGCTCATCCTGTCTCCTCAGGGCTGGCTGCAATGTCATCCACTGGGATCCAGCCAGTGTGTCACTCCCCGGCTTGTATGGGGGAGGGTCAAAGAGTCAGCCATCAAGTTCAAGACTGAAACAGTCCCTGCTTCCCTCACTAGGCCCTCCAGTCCAACACCAAGCTATCCTGGGTCCCATCTGCACAGGGGTTCCAGGACACATCCACTCGTAGTCCTTGGTTGTAGAAACCGTCTCATACAAGACCCCTGTGCCCTGCTCAGTTTAGTCATTGTGGAGCTCTTGTTCTCTCCAAGTTTCACCAACCTCCTTCATTTCTATCATCACTTCTTGCCCTCTACCAAGAGGAATTTTTCATTTCTAACTTCATGTCCTTGCACTGTGTTGGAGTTTAAACACTTATGTCACAACTTAGATTGTTGTCCTCATATATTCTTTATCATATAATAATCATAATATTATTTTTGTGACTTAACAATGTTCCTTTGAGAACCGGCTAGGGGATGCAGGCCCTGCATTAGAAAACAGAGCTCTTCATTTGATGGCTGCCATGAGAGCCCACACCGGACTAAGTTGAGTCTGTGGAAAGATTCAGACTTCAAAATCTACCCAGAATGCTCTTTAAGTGATTTAGTGTGTGTGTATCTGTGAGGCCACATGCACACGTAAGCAGGCACACATGGCACATATGGCGACCAGAGGCGGATGTGGCTGCCTCCCCCCTATTGCTCTCCATGTCACTTTTTGAGACAGAGTCTCTTGATGAACCTGGAGCACAGGCACCAACTAGATTCACACTTGTGTTCTCTGGTGGGTAGCGAGCACCGACCTGGCTGAGGCACCTTGCACCCCCTGACTACCTTCCCTTGGTTTCTCTAGCTCAAAGTACTGGAACCCACATATTTGCTATCCAGAGCCCAAGCCTCCTGAAGGTGTGGGGGCCTCACTGTCATCTAACGATGCTGGGACTTTTCACACGTGTGGCTCCAGGGCTCTGCCGCTGTAAATTTCATCCTTTAGATCTGCAACCAGACCTGCAATCTACATTTTAAGAAGACTAGTCAGAAGATTCTCCCCATGATTAGAAATGCCACTTACTGGGGCCACTTCGTGTAGATGGTGAGTCAACACCAGGACATGATGGACCCACTTTGGCCGAGAGTGGGAAGAACACACCACCAAGGTCTGAGAAGAGTATATGAAGAAACCATTGCTGGAAACAGCTTAACTCGAACTGCTGTGAATGTTAAAAATACTTTTAATTGTTAGTTTAATAGTGGATTTAATTTTAGTACATACTCCATATGTCTTAAATAGCAAACAAGTGTGTGTTTCTTTCCCTAAAAATTTTTTAATGAAGTTGTTTTCCCATTGAAATCCAAACCCAACTTATTTCAGCGTTTCTAGTTTTTAAAGACAGTTTTACTCTCCCCATTATGGGCAATGCTGAATACTAAAATATACAGACACTATCGTTGATCAGTGGGGTTTATACTTTCCAGAGTCTAAGGCTTTCCTACTTCTAACCTGTGCACTTAAACAGTCATGCTGACTTCCTGGGCTTTCAGCTCTACTTTCAGGTGCAGAGTTGAGAGCAGAGACAGGCTGGACCAAACACAGGGACACTCAGTGTTGATGTGCTTTGAGATTCCAGAAGATTCACCAGGCACACACGCTACTCCTTACTTGGAATTCTGTTCCTTTTTGTTTAAATAAAAGAACTTCAGAAAGATACAGTCAAACACTAGGTCTTTGATAACATCTAGGAACTGGTCCTCAGGCTGGGAAAGGAGGCGGAAGGGGAGCATGGCAGCCCCCCCCCCCCGTCCCCTCCCTCAACGCCACAAAGCACTGGTGAAGCTGATGCTGAGTGTTGTGGTCAGGGACCTGAATCAGACAGCGCTGGCCGGAGGGCAGGCCTCCCACTCACCAGCCAGTGAAGTGTGGCAATGCAGAGAGAGCCTCTCAAGACCTCGGCTCCTTCTGCAGCCGGCAGGTAATGCTGGTGCCCACTCCTTGTTACCGAAGGGTTAGGTTATATAACAGGCTGAAGTGTCTGACGAAAGCATCTTGAGTAACTAGTGTTTGGTGTGATGTCTTCTCCCTGCGAGATTAGTCAGACTTCAAATGACGGGCCCCAGCTGCTGCATACACCCTGCCAAGGTGGCTCCAGGGAGGAAGTGGTTTGTTTTGTCTGTGTGTTTCTGATCTGATCACAGGTCATAGTCTGTGGGGAAATCAAGGCAGGAACTTACAGTACCACATGCACAGGCAAGAGCAGAGAGAGTGAGTGTGGGAGTGTGCGTTCTCATGCTCAGCTGGCCCCCTTCACTCATACACAGTTCAGGGCCCAGCCCACGGCGTGGTTCACACCTGGTGTGTCTTCTCACATCAACTAATAATCAAAATGTCCCCACACGTCCACAGGCCAACCTGAGCTGGGTAATCCCTTAGGATTCTCCTCCCAGATGACTCTAGTGCAGTTGGGTTGACAGTTGAAACTACCCAGCACAATTACAACAGGGGGTGAAAGGGAAACAGAAAATCACCCCGCTTTCTGTAACCTCAGAAACACTCGAGAAAGCAGGTTCAATCAGGACTTTTGCCCTTTTCAGTCTGACATGTCCATCTGCCATTCCAGATAAACCACAGGGACCACGTGGAATCGGTGGACCGGATGTGCCACGGCTCCCCATGCTTGGTTGGCACCAACACTCCGAAGGCCAAGGGAAGGGATTTCAGGCTCACACAACCCAGTCAACTGGACTCTCACCCAAGAGTTTCACAACTCCTAAGGAATTTCCCACTCCTGGCCCTTGCCGTCAGTAGTAAGTGCAAAGGTCAGGGCTGAAAGGCCACAGAACACCGCTCAGGGTCTCAGAGGCACAGTCTCGGACCTCGAAGGACCATCCATCCTTCCCCTCCTCCAACCCTAACATGCACAAATCATTGGCCATGGTTAGGTAGGTCTCATGCAATTGCTGCCGCCTGGTCATCTAAATGTAAACCCCAGCCCCTCGTCCCACTCCTGTACGGAGCTGAACAGTCACAATGGCAAACAGCCACCAACCAAGACCACACTCCTCAAAGCAGATTTTCGGCATCCTGAATAGATATTATTTATGATAATCCCCAGCATGACCCTGACAAGCAATGCTCAATTATCCAGCAGTGCAATCGAACCCCTAACCTTCTCCCTCACCGAAAAGGGCCAAAGCTTCGCGGTTTAAAGAGTTTCGGCCTCACAAACACACTTTCTAAAAAGAATCAATATTTTCCTTCAACGCTCATGACAAAGCAACCAAACCACTTGGCTTGCTGCACAAGGGCTCGATCTTTAATATTTCACTCATAATAGCAGCCGCCGAGCTCTGCCTAACACACTCTCCCGAGCACCGCTGCTGCATCCGGATGGCAGGAATTCATTCCCTTCAGTCCTGCCTGAAAAGCAATTCTGACTTCTCTCCTTCTTGCTCATCCTTCCACTTCACCCGCAGTAATTGTTTCCACTCCAGATCAAGACGGGTAGAAGGAGAGAGGTGGACTCCAGTTAAAGGTTAGTACAGGTAAAATGACTTTTTTTAGTAGAGTATAAACCCTGCAGCTTTAAATCCTGCCGCAGCAAGCCCTGGATTGCTTCCATAACTGAGCTACAAAATGGTAACAAGAAAGGAGGAAAAATGCTCTTCTTCCCAGCCAGCCCTTCCGCGGTTCTTCAGCAGGATTGGCCGTGGCCAGCCCATCCCCCACACCTTCCCAGCTCAGCGGCGCAGCCAGTACAGGTGGGCTGGGCACCGGACCTTGGCCTCCAGGCTTCACCCACATCCGGCGACCAAGGTCAAGGGCGAGCTCTTCCTCTCCCAGCCTAGGAGCCGGGGAGCCGCTGCCGAAGTTTCAGGCCGCGCTGGGGCCGGCTCGGCTCTGGAAGCCCCCGGCCCTGGGGCACCTGCCCTGCGCGCCCTGCTCCCGCCCAGGTCAGGTCGGCACACCCCGCCGGCTGGTCCCCACTCACCTCGGGTGGACATCGCTCAGGCAGCCACTGCCGAAGCAGGAGGAGAGGGGGAACACGCAGGGCGCCGGGAGGAGAGGATCCCGAGACGCGCACACGTCCCCCAGCCCCGGGCGGACGCCTCACGCAGGACACCTGCTCTGCTCGGGCAGTCGGGCGGGCTGGCCGCTGGGCGGGGAGTTGCAGGGCGCGGCGCTGTGACAGCCAGGGCCAGCTGGGCGGGGCCCGTCTCCCCCGCCCGGTTCCCGCAGGCCGGGCCCACTCGGGTCCAGCGGCTGCTGGCGACGCGCTGTCCGCTTGGCTGTGGCGCCAGGCGGAGCTTTGTTCCTGAACAAGGTGTGATCAGCGTCTCTACTGTCCACACCCTGCGCCCATGTCCCTGCTGATGATGGTGAGGATGGTGATGATGAAGATGGTGATGATGATGGTGACGATGATGAAGATGATGATGGTGATGATGGTGACAATGATGGTGATGATGATGAAGATGATGATGAAGATGGTGGTGATGATGATGGCGTTGGAAGCGATTACTGTCGGTGAAAGCTTTCCAGCTTCCAGTCTTGGTCCCATAGAGACACTATTAGGACTGATTCTATGCCTTCCATAAACGCGGCCCTTGACTGCAGGGTCTCCTGAGGGGGTTGACCCTGATTGTGGAGCTGTCTGTGTAGCTCATAAGCAGGACCAGCCTTGACTTCCATCAAGCCAGCCCAGCTCTAGAAAACCCGGTGGGTGGGATGGGCAGGACTCGGTGAAGAGAGGATGAAGTAAAGGCAGACTTCCCTTTCTGTGTAGCAGGATCAAGCAGAAGACATGGGAAAGGCTGCCACCCTGGAGCTGTGTGCTAGTGTGGTCCGGCCTGGGAACACAAAGACCCGCTGAACCAGAGTTCTAACTCCCTAAGCCCCTTCCAGGCCTCTGTTCCTCCGCACTCCGTAAAGTCTAGTTATTTTTCTGCTCAAGCACTTCCGAAATCTCCTGATGAAACGGGAATCACAGAATAGGTCTGGCAATTCAGAAATGTTCAAAGAACAGGTAGATACAATCTAGAAAAAGTCACCAGCAGATAAGTGGAGAAAGCCGGACAGTATGATCCCCGTAATCAGGGAAGTATTAGAAAGACACAATGAGAAAAGAAAGTAACAAATTTCAGTAGCAACTACTAAACTCCGAAACTAAAGTCCTCTGTCACCTTGATAACATCCCTTCCCCTGCGTTTCAGACAGAAAAGTAGCCAACATGCTTGGGTCTTGGAATGACTTCTTTCCCTCCATCCTCAGACGACTATTAAACCCTTTTCTCTTGGGTGAGGGCTCGGTGGTCTCCAGCCCCTGCCTCCATCACTTTAATGGTGCCGGTTGCCTTGAGAATATTTTCTTTCTTTCTTTCTTTCTTTCTTAGGACATTGTGAAAACCCCAAAACCTGTAGAGTTTCCCCGATGATCTCCAGATAGTCTCAGTATTTCATCCAAGTCAAGATTTAGTGAGCATATACTATGTGCCAGCAGGTAGGAGAGCCACAGTGAGCAGAACAGGGGTGTGGTCTGCACGCTGTGCATGCCTGTCCTTTCTGTGCACCTCCAACTATCCCCCAAACACACTATGTGGCAACTTCCCTGCTGACCTCTCTCTGTTTTCTGTCCATTGCCTTTCTTCATCCTCACTATTCTTTGCAAATGCCTTTCTTCCCACCCAAAATAACCCTTAAGCCATCCCATAAAATGTTTTCCTGCTCCTTCAATGCCCACTGACCTCTCAACTTCCGTGTATTTTCAGAACCCCCTGGCATCTACCTGCTTAAAACACCACTTTGCATTGCTGTTTAATGTTGCATTGTTTTCTCCCCCTCCAGCACGCTGTGAAAACACCCTGGCCGATGGCAGTCCTGTTGAACTGACTGTTCTGCAAGCATGCTGCAGAGCGTGCATTCCTGCAGCTGTCACAGGGGACAGAGGCCCCAGGACTGTGTGTGTGTCTGTCACCCTCAGCCTCGTGGTAATGCAGATTCCCCTTCTTCATCTGCCACAGCCATTCTCATCTTTGTCGCCTCATTGCACAACCCCAGATATGGTACAAGCAGATCTTACCCCTGTGTCCTTAAGATGCTTGTAATAGGCCACACAGATGGTCATAAAATATGCTCCTAACTACGTCTGGAGAAGGCAGTGTGCAGTCTTTTCAGGCAGAGAGCAAGGGTAGTCAGCACGCAGCCGAGTGTGGGCCAAAACTACTGAGTGGAATAACCGTCTCTCACCAGACATGACGGTACACGCTCACAATCCCAGCACTCAGGAGACCAAGGCAAGAGGATCATGAGTTCAAGGCCAGCCTGGGTTACATAGCAACACCTGTCCGAAATAAGTAAATTGTATGTGTATTTAACATGGGTATACTTTCTTTTTGCCCTGGTTTCCTAAAGGATCTAATATATCATTTTATATTGCATTTCCATTGCATTAGTTATTATAACTAGGTTGGAAATGGCCAAGGGCACTGAACCACATCTCCCGGGACACTGAGGGACAAGAACACCCAGGACTTGGCAGCTTAGAAAATGTTTATTATAAAAGTTCATCTTTTTATAATAGATTTTCTATGAATTGGATTTGATCTTCAGATTTAGAATTAGTTCCGAGTTAAAAAATATGTATAGTTGATTTAGATATCTTTACTAGTTGATGTGTTTGTGGTGTATGTGTATTTGTGTTTGCACACATGTGTGCACATAGGTACATGCATGTTCATGTATAGGTATTGGATTGCTCTCAGGTGTCTTCCTCTGTCTTCCTCCACCTTCTTTTTTGAGCCAGGGTCTCCTCATTGAACCTGAAGCTCACTGCTGCCGCCACCCCAGTCAGGGAATGGGATGGACCTGTCCCCTCGCTACCCCCGGGGCTGGATTCAGGTGCCTGGCACCATACCAGCTGTTATACCAGCTCTGCACGTCTGAGCACAGGTTCTCATGCTTCTGGGTGAGACACTCCCCCATGCCTGCCAGCCCCTGACGCTACTGGGAAATGCCCTCAGAGCCTGTCACATTCCAGGATCTCCATAGGCCTGGAATCCAAGAACTAGTTCTTCCAACCTGTAGGGGCAGGACAGGCTGTGCAAAATAATAACCACAGCAATGCAAGCGGAAGAGAGGAGGGGCTCTGGAGGTGTGCTGAGTGCCGTGCTAACAGTTAAGAAGTGCTATACTATAAAGTCTATACTATAACTTAGAAGGAGGAATTGGGATTGACCAAAAGAAGAAATGTTTTCCAAGCTGTCTGGGGAAAAAAATGGTTTCTTTTGACTCTTGCCAAAAATATGCTTTCAAGTCAGAATGGAAAGAAGCTAGTGTGCATTATTCATGGTTTGTCTTTAAATGATTGAATACTGATTTTCACTCCCACAGTTTCAGCTGTTGCTCCTATCACTTCTCATTCTTAACCTGAACTTCATATAAGCAGTGTGAGAAAAATCTGCTTAATTCATAACTTCAGGTTAAAAAGGACATTTAATACTTTTGCATCAAATACTTTCTAGGGACCTCTGTGTAATAGACAACAGGGACCTTGAACAGGTAAGACCAGATCTCAGAGAGCATGCGAGATACAACGACACAGGCTCTTGCCAGGCCAGGCTTCTGTAGAGGGTGAGTAGTCTCTGATTAGTGCCAGGCTTGTGCCAGGCTTCTGTAGAGAGGAAGTGGTTTCTGGTTAGTGCCAGGCTTCTGTAGAGGGGTGAGTGATCTCCAGTTAGTGGCATCTCATACTTTCAAGAAAACAAAGCAAAAGTCTATGTTATAAAAGCCCACCCAGAGCTGGGGAGATGGCAAAGCAGTGAAGAGCAGTTACCACTTTTTCAGAGGATCTGAGTTCAAGTCTAGCACCCATGTCAGCTGTTCAGATGACCCCTAACTTCAGATCCAGGGGGATGTGAATAAATCTTTTTAAAGCATCACCAGTGAAAACCCCAAATTTTTCCATGAAGTAAAATCCACCAAAAATGATGCAAGCTTCGAAGACCATCAATACACACAAAAAAATAATCAACTCTGGGTAAGTATCAATTGGAACAATGGGTATAGATACTGAGTGTGACAGATGTTAAAAATTCCCATGCAGTAAATATAAATTAGGGATGGAATATATAAAGTAATAAAATAACAGATACATACCACTAAGCTGGTAGACTATCAAAAATGATCAAGTAAATTTTAAAAAAAGGAAATAGAAACAAAAGCTATGTCAGGATTTTTAAATTAAATGATTAGGTAGAATAGAAACAAAGAAAAATGAAGTGGCATGGAAGGTAGATAGTTAAAATTACAGGGAAAAAAAGCTTTACAAAGTTAGGAGGCAGATAACACACCTCTCTCTCTCTCTCTCTCTCTCTCTCTCTCTCTCTCTCTTTCTCTCTCTCTCTCTCTCACACACACACACACACACACACACAATGGTGACAATAGATGGAGGAGACAACCAGGCTGAGACTCAGACCAGAGTGTCACAGAAGCTGCTTCCTGCAGTAAGTGGTGATTAGCACAGATCTATAGCTGGGCAATGTGCGGATCCTCAGACACTTCTGAGCACTCACCCTCAAGGCTGAGGGATGCGTGTGGAAGAGGAGGCAGAAAGAACGGAGAGCCAGAGGTGATGGATGACACTAAGGAAACAGCATCTCCACACACAAGGGGACTGACACCCACATGAACACAAGGAAACTGGGACAGCACAAGACCTGCACAGATTCAAAGCAGAAGAAATCCAACACTAGAAGGGGAGGAGGGCACAAAGCCCCCATAACCAAGAAGCCTTTGCAAGTGATGCCTGCTGGGAAAGGGAAGAGCAGTGACCTCAAATGGCGTGTCCCCGGGTGTCTCAGCCGCTCCAGGGCAGGCTCAGCGTCCAGGAGGGGCTGGCGGACACAACAGACTCCATGGCTTTCATGTACTTTTCCTTTTTTTCTTTTCTTCTCTTCCTTCCTTCCGTCCTTCCTCCCTTTCTTTCTTTTTGTATTTTGTTTTATCGGTTTTTTTTTTAAGTTTGTCTTTTTTTTTCCTTTTGAGAAAGAGAGGGGAGGTGAAGTTGGGAGGGTAGAGAGGAGGGTAGGATCTAGGAGGAGTTGGGGGGAAGGAAAGAATATGATCAAAACATATTGTATGAAGTTTTTCAAATAAAAACATTTTAAAGGATAGATGGAACATAGGAAAAGGATTGATATACAAATAATAAAAATCTCAAGAAAGAATTAAAAACATACAGGAGAGTGAACACTTGAAGAAAACAGCTGAAAATACCGCATATGTCAATAAACTAAGGAAATATAAATGTATCAACAAGAATGAGTTAAAACACACAAAATTGATACATTGCAGTGAAGCTGAACAATACTAGACAGATATAAAAAGTAAAGAAAAATGAAGATGCAGAAATCAAGGTGGGTCTGACCTGGAAACATCATTCCTACTGGCTGGCTTTCCAGGTGTTGGGGGGTTGGGAGGGGCTATTCAGGCCAGCTGGGGATAAAATTAGTCACCAGTCTTACCTAGCTATGAATCCTGTGTGTACAATAAATACTACCTACCGGGACATTCCCACAGTAGTGGCATGAAGGTTGAGGGTAGCCAGCTGCTTTCTGACTGGATTTAGGCCCTCTTAAGATGGAACTCACACTTGCCACTTTTTTTAGACATTTATTCGAACACTTGACATTCAGATTAGTGACCTGTACATAAATGTTTTATTCTACCAAACTTTCTAAAATAGCATTTTGGATATAGTTGTAATGCAAGAAGAGAGACTTTTGTGTGTATGTCTATGTAGAAAACTAGAAAGTAAAACTGTCCTGGTTTCTGATCCTTAATTTTGTGCTTCTATTTAACTTTATGAAAGAAAAAAGGAAAGACTTTTTTAATGTCTTTTTTCTCATTTATTTATTTTATTCACTTTACTTCCTTGTAGCCCCTTCTCCCTTCCCCTCCCAGTCCTAATCTCTCCTCCTTTCTCCCCTTCCCCTTTTCCAAGGGGAGCTCCCTTTCCCAGCCACCCCAGCTCATCAAGTTGCATCAGGACTGAGCCTGTCCTCTCCCTCTGTGTCCTGGTAAGGCAGTCCAGCCAGGGGGAAGTGATCTAGAAGCTGGCAAGTGAGTCTGTGTCTGATGCAGACCCCACCTCCCTTAACTAGAGGATCCACATGAAGACTAAGCTGCCCGTCTGCTACATCTTTGTAGGGGCCTAGGTCCAGTTCATGCATGTCCTTGGTTGATGCTTCAGTCTCAGCAAGCCCCTCTGGGCCCTGGTCAGTTGGCTGTGTTGTTTTTCTTGTGGAGCTCCTGCCACTTCCAGGGTAGAAGATACAATTGAAGAATTCAATACGTCAGTCAAAGAAAATGTTAAATCTAAAAAGCTCCTGACACAGAGCATCCAAGAAATCTGGGGCACTATGAAAAGTCCAAACCTAAGAATAATAGGAATAGAAAAAAGAGAAGAGTCCCAGCTCCAAGGCCCAGAAAATATTTTCAACAAAATCATAGAAGAAAACTTTCCCAGCCTAAAGAAAGAGAGGGCTATAAACATACAAGAAGCTTACAGAACACCAAATAGATTGGACCAGAAAAGAAAATCACCCTGCCATATCGTAATCAAAACATTAAATGTGCAGAACAAAGAGAGAATATTAAAATCTTCAAGGAAAAAAGACCAAGTCACATATAAAAGCAGACCTATCAGAATTACACCTGACCTCTCATCAAAAACTCTAAAAGCCAGAAGGGTTTGGACAGACATCTTACAGACACTAGGAGAGCACAGATGTCAGCCCCACCCACTATACCCAACAAAACTTAATCAGCATAGAGGGAGCAAGCAAGACATTCTAGGACAAAAACAAATTTAAACAGTACCTAGCCACAAATCCAACCCTTCAGAAGATACTAGAAGGAAAACTCCAACCCAAGGGGACTAACTACACCCAGGAAAACACAGGAAACAAATAACCCACAGCTGCAAAACCAAAAGAAGGGAATCACACACACTCTACTACCACCAACATCAAAATAACAGGAGGTAACAACTGGTTATTAATATCTCTCAACATCATTGACCTCAATTCCCCAATAAAAAGACACAGATTGGGGCTGGAGAGGTGGCTCAGAGGTTGAGAGCACTGACTGTTCTTTCAAAGGTCTTGAGTTCAATTCCCTGTAACCACATGGTAGCTCATAACCATCTATAATGAGATCTTGTGCCCTCTAATGGCGTGCAAGTGTTGATGTAGGCAGAGCACTGAATACACAATAAATAAACAAATCTTTAAAAAAAAAAAGACACAGATTAACAGAATGGATATGAAAACAAGACCCATCTTTCTGCTGCATACAAGAAACATACCTCAGCAATAAAGATAGACATTACCTCAGAATAAAGGGCAAAAAAAAAAAAAAAGGATCCAAGCAAACAGACCCAAGAAGCAAGCAGAAGTAGCCATTGTAGTATCTAATAAAATACACTTTCAACCAAAATTAATCAAAAGAGATGGAGAAGGACTCTTCATACTCATCAAAGGGAAAATCCACCAAGATGGCATCTCAGTTCTGAACATTTATGCCCCAAATGTGGGAGCACCCACATTCATAAAAGAAACATTACCAAAGCTTAACTCACACATTGAACTCCACATATTAATACCCCTTCTCTCCAGTGGACAGGCCTCAGTAGAACACCAGATACACTAAATCTATTAGAAGAGAAAGTGGGGAAGAGCCTGGAACTCATTGGCACAGGAGACATCAGCTCAGGCTCAAAATAACACCAGATACACATTTGTCACTTTTAAGAGTCCAACAACCATAGCAGTGCAGTGTCCAAGTGGGTTCCCTAGTAAGGGGAACAGGGACTGTCTCTGACATGAACTTAGGGGCTGGCTCTTTGATCACCTCCCCCTGAAGGGGGAGCAGCCTTACCAGGCCACAGAGGAAAACAATGCAGCCAATCCTGTGAGACCTGATAAGCCAAGGTCAGATGGAAGGGGAGGAGGACCTCCCCTATCAGTGGACTTGGAGAGGGGCATGGGTGGAGATGAGCGAGGGAGGGTGGGATTGGAAGGAGATGAGGGAGGGGGCTACAGCTGAGACACACAGTGAATAAACTGCAATTAATATTAAAAAATTTTTTAGAGAGTCCAACAACTCACAGGGTAAGTCTTGGGCCCCAGAGGAGAGCCTAGTACTATTATTCTGTTAAATGGACCTAGCATTAAACTGATTCCAAAGGACATTGATCAATGTATAGTTCAGACTTCCTCAGAGAAGTTTGGTTTTGTGTGAATATTGATTATTGATACAGAGACACATAACTGACCAACATGCAGAGAATAAGAGATTTCAGAATGCTCAGCCCTAAATGGACATACATATCACAGCCCCTCCTCCCGGGACTCAGGGATCGTCACAGAGTCGGGGAGCAGAAAGACCGTAAGAACCTAAGAACCGTAGATGGTATCGTACAGGGGAGCAGGGTGGTCCTGACACAGCCAGACAGCTGCACAGACAGCGCGCACAAGACGTGCACAAAGTCTCAGCCTGGAGGAGGGAGGCGCCGTGAAGCCCCAGCTCTGGCCAAGGAGCTGTTGGCAATGCTAGAGGAGGAGAGTCAATTTTCTCATGGATGGGGCCCTGAGAAGTTACCCCGATCCAGTAGCATCTCCTGAGGAGAGTGTCC